>JBDJHY010000001.1:16560152-16574913 GCA_039654485.1 Withania somnifera | reverse complement strand
GCCTAGCACAAGGGTATAATATATGCAGCCTTCCATGGTCACGTGGAGACAATTTTATCGGTTACTCCAAGGCTCCACTTCCTAAGTTAGCCACATAAAATATGTTATTTCCTTTATGTGCATTCACTCAATAAGCTGTAAAGCTCCAAACATTTCTCCACTTGAGGTTGATGAGTATAACTAACACGGATGGCATATCTTTATGTAGTTAACTTGACTGTTTAATAGACGAATGAAAATGCAAGCAAAAGTTTATTTAAATTGAGAATGTCTAAAGTGGAACTTTTATTAGGAGTTGAGGTATTCAATTGGAACATAATTAGTTCAAGTGTAAATGGAATATTGTTTCAAATTTAACGGGCTGCCTATGTCTTGAACTAAAAAAAAATTATTCTAAAAGTATTTTTGTCTAGACACATACTATTGGAGGTGGTGGGGATGGGGGCAGGGGTGTCAGGTGGTGGGGATGGGGGCTATGGAGTAGGGTGAAGCTGAGGTGCAAAAGAACACCATTAATATTGACTGCCTCAAGTGGAACTTGTTTTCCCTACTTCCATAGGGGAAGTCGTTTTCCTCATAGTAAAGAATTTGTTTTCTCGGAGAAAGTATTTCAAAACTTTTGCCAACCGAGCATGGGAATATTGAAAAATGTTTTTCTTTGTAACAAACACTTATCCAAAAGAAGCTACCTAATATTTGTCAACCTTTGTATTCAAACAGTGTTGCCCCCATGATGGATTGGACCGATAACCATTACAGAACTTTGGCACGTCTTATCTCAAAAAAGGCATGGCTCTACACAGAAATGCTTGCTGCAGAAACAATTATCTACCAGACTGGCAATTTGGTAAAGTTCTGCTGCATGAAATGAGACACTAGTGCTTCTTTATTCAACTATAAAGTACTTTTTTTTGTCTCATATGGATAACTAGAGCTAAGAAAAAGAAGAGAATCATGAGAGTTACTCCTTTGTTCGTATTCTAGACAAAAAAAAAGTGTGTGAGAGAGGTGAACATTTACTATTCTTTTTCTTCTCCCAATATCCTTCCACAGGGTGCATGCATCCCCAGGGGCCCTGGTTCTAGCGGTTAGAGCGATATTTGAGGTTAGACATACAAAATGGGCTTGAAACCTGCTGTAGAAAGAAACACGGTATTTTTGACGGAGAAGGATTTTCTTGGTTGGGTCATGAAAATCAGGTTAATTTAAAATCAAGTAACACCCAATTGGGTTTCAAAACATGCGCCCCTAGCCCTCAGGCATTTCTCAGTTATTTTTTTAAAGAAGAAAGTGTGTGCGTTGTTGCATCCCCCCCCCCCTCGCTCCAGTTTTGTTGTCAGTTAACATTTTGGCAAGCTACGTGAATTGGGACCGTTCTATAGTAGTTGAAGGCTCACAATTGCAGTTCAAACTGGTCTACACTTAATTTAACTCAAATGTAAACGTTGAATTTTTCACTAAATGTGCGTACATCAATATCCAATAATATTATTTTATCCATTTGTCTTAAGACTAGAGATGATGAGGTAATCAAAAGATGCTTTTTGTAATCTTGATCCTCTGGCTGCCAACCCCAATTTTCATGCAACAACATAACCAGTGTTATCCATAAAAGTGGGGTCTGTGGAGGGTAAAGTATAAGTAGACCTTACCACTACCTTGGAGGTAGAGAAGTTGTTTCTAATAAAACTTCAGATCAAGGAAGAAACATTTCAAAGCAGTATAGAGAAAGAAATAACGGAAATTAAAGCCATGGAAAATTACTATAGACAGCCTGACAAATTATCTTAAACAACAATCATAACAAGATAAAATGATAATCGAAGTAAAAACGAACCACTAATAGTAACCAAACTCAAAGGATAAGAAACTAGAAGAGTAGTAGTACAACTAATAGTACAACTAATAGTACAACTAATAGTATAGAAGAATAAGCAAGAAACGATCAACTATTTAAATAACCTTCTACCCTAATTTGTGTTCTTCATAATCTTCTACATAAGGTCATGTCCTCGGTAAGATCGAAACTGCGTCATCTCCTGTCTAATCATCTCTCCTCAATATCTCTTCTGCCGACTTCTAGCTCTCTTCAAACCATCCATTTCCAAGCTCTCACACTTTCGTACTGGGACATCCTTGCATCTCCTCTGTACATGCTTGAATCATTTCAGCCTCGTTTCCCCCCATCTTTTCCTCTATCAAGGACACTCCTATCTTGTTTTTTATATCATTCCTAATATTATCTCTTCTAGTACATCCACATATCCATCTCTAACATCCTTATTGCTGCAACTTTCATCTTTTGAACATGGGAGTTCTTAACTGGCTGACACTCTACACCGTACAACATAGCCTGTCTAACCACCACTTTGTAGAACATTACTTGAAGTTTTGGTGGCATCTTCTTATCACACAGAACTATGTGAACCTCCATTTCATCTATCCTGCATCTATATGTTGTGTGTTATCATCGTCAATTTCCTTGGATAATAGACTCAAGATATTTAAAACTTCCCATCTTCTGTATGACTTGTGTATTAAATCTTACTTCCACGTCAGCCTCAAGCTTTACATTAATTAACCTGCACTTCAAGTATTCTGTCTTGGTTCTACTAACTTGAACCCTTTAGACTCCAAAGTCTGCCTCTAAACCTCCAGCTTAGCATTAACTCTGCCTCAGGTCTTGTCAATTAGATGTATGTCTTTCACAAATAACATACACTTGTCACCTCTCCTTGGATATGCTGCTTTAATTCATCCATCACCAAGGCAAATAAAAACGGGCTTAGAGTTGATCTCTGATGCATCCCCATCACAATTGAAAACTCCGAGCCTCTTCTCACCCGAGTCTTGGCTCCATCATATATGTCCTTGATCGACCTAATGTATACTAATGCTACCAGTACACCTTTAGCATCCAATCATCTCCATAGAACCTCCTTAAAGACTTTGTCGTAAGCTTCTTCTAGGTGGATGAACACCATGTGTTGGTCCTTCCTCCTCTCCTTGTACTGCTCCACAGTCTCCCGAACTTCCAGAGTGTGGCGCCAGTCCCAATTTTCATGATAAAAGGAAATAGTGAATATGTCTCTGTGGGTATATACTTACTTTCTGCATGATGTAAACAGATCATCTACAAAGAGAAGCTTACAATTAACACTTTTGTGGATGGAGCCTCACAACACTGTATTAGATTGACTAAATCAATGAATTGGACTGTTATTTTTTTTAATACTATGGAAATTATTTTTGGGTTGTCTTTCAAGATTCGAGTTAGCCAAGTTGATTGGTCATTTGTCTTCCCCTAAACTAGTATATGATCCCATAGAAGAAGAATCTTTATTTTGTTGATGTAAAATGCATGGGAAAGAAGGGAATCTATGTAGATCTCCAAAAGGAAATTCTTCTACTGATAGGTTTACGCTTGCGGCTTGGACCTTTAAGAGAAGCTTGTAACTGACTGATGCTTGTGTATCTATCAGCCAGCGACATCTGACAGTTATGGGATTTTTCAAATATTCCAGGATAGATTCTTGGCATATGGCCCTGAGCAACATCCTATAGTGCTTCAAATTGGGGGAAATAAATTGGAGAACTTGGCCAAAGCGACACAGCTGGCAACTCCATACGGCTATGATGAAATTAATTTAAAGTTCGTTCTGATTTTCTTATCTACAATATATGCTTCTATCTTTTTATCCAGACCCATAACTGATGCTTTTTCTCTATTATTTAACAGTTGTGGATGTCCTAGCCCTAAAGTAGCTGGACATGGGTGTTTTGGTGTGCGCCTTATGCTTGATCGAAAGGTTCAGATTTGTTTGCTTGATACATCAAGTGCACTATTTATCTGTAGAGTTCCTCTGACATATGCATAACGTTTACAAGGAAAGTTTGTTGCTGATGCCATGTCGGCAATTGCTGCAAATACAAATGTTCCTGTGAGTGTCAAATGCAGAATTGGAGTTGATGACCATGACTCATACAATGAACTATGTAAGCTCTTCAAACTATCACTCATTCATAGGACACGAAAATCGAAAAAATCTTCAATTCTTAATCATTTGATTTTCACTTGTTGTTCATTTCTCTTGTGCGGGTTATGGCTCCAGCATGTTTGTTTTATGCTCCAACCTTCCTTCAAGAAAATCATCAAAATGAGCTCCTTTAATTTGTCTGAAATATACTTCTAACTCTCAAACAGGTCTTTCCTTTCCTTTTCGTTGCTTGGACATTGGAGTAGATCTTAGAATGCTGACAATAACTTGTAACTATGAACTAAAAGCAAATTGCATGATCACTTAACCTGGAGCAGAGCCATGTTACACTTCAGGTGGCTATATTTCACTTGGTCTTTTTGTTCCTTTTAAGCATAAGGTATTAGTAGGTTGTGGAGACTGAAGGGGAGCATCTCTGTACTTGCACACACATTGACACAAGTTACTTAACCATTGCTGGATCTGAAATTAAATTCTTCATCACACTCACAAGAAAGATATCATAATTTAAGAGAAAAAAAGTGTTGGGTCTTTGTCTCGGCAAGGGCTTATGCTTAATAGATGCTATGTAGGCCGGTAAGGTGATGTGTAGTGTCCTTATCCAAAAAAGGTTCCACATAAAGCTTGCTCAACTAGGTTAGCAGATAGCGTGGTACATTGTTGGACATGAATCTAATGCGTATTTGTGTACTGGTCCAAAGTGAGTGCTTGGTTCTGCCTCATCTTTATCAAAAATCAAAGCACAGCTATTAAAAGGAAAAAAAAAAAGAAGAGAAAATGAGAAGAATGTGGGAGGTGTTGTCTATTAACTGATTGGCCTTCCCAATGAATCTTACCCTATCAGTTAACATGGGTTAGTTCCACCAGTTGGGGTGGTAAATAGTACTGCTATCATCTCCATAGAGTAGAAAATATTGACCTTTCGCTTTCATGTGTACAGGTGATTTTATTTACGAGGTTTCTTCTCGGTCACCAACTCGGCATTTTATTATACATTCTCGGAAGGCATTACTGAATGGAATCAGCCCAGCAGATAATCGAAAAATTCCCCCACTCAAGTATGCTGTTTGTAATAGCTTAATAATCCAACAAAGATTTATGATAATGAAAAAAGTGAAATTATATATCTCTGTTAATCATATACTGGTGTTCTCAATAATTGCTCATAATGACTAGCTAAGTTGGCCATTGACAGGTATGAGTACTACTATGCCCTTTTGCGTGATTTCCCTGATCTGCAGTTCACGATAAATGGAGGCATAACTTCTATTGAAGAGGTAAGTATCTCAAACCTACATGGAGTTAACATGTACTAATTTGTGAAAATGTTGTTAAAATGATAAATTCAGGTGTGAAAACGTCACCACTATTACTTTACTGTCAGTCAGGATTATTTCCTTTATTTAGGGTACAATTAGTGGCGGAGCCAGAAATTTGACGAAGGGTGTGCAAATTTTATTCTTTATTGTATTAAGGGAGTGCAAAATTAAATGCACACTTATAAAGACTTAACATTTAACCTTAGTTCACCACAAAATTTTTCAGCTATGGGTGTGCATTTGACCGAAGCTTCACCCCTGGGTACAATAAGTTGCAAAGGATGGATTGGTCTTGACAGAATGCAGGATATATGATCATTTAAAATGATATCCCCATTATCTTGAGAAGGCTATCATATCCCCTTGATACACTTCTTTTTGTGAAAAATAACATGTCAAAAAAGAAATGTAAAAAGATATGCTTTTATATGCTCTTTCTTATTGCCTGTTTGGCCAAGTTTTTAGAATGAGCTTATATTCAGAAGTGCTTTTTAAAAAAACACTTTTGGCGAGGAGTAGTTTGTGTTTGGCGAATAAATTGAAAAAACACTTTTGAGTAGCAATTAGTGTTTGGCCAAACTTTTTAAAAACACTTTTAAGTTTATTTTTTTCATAAGTACCTTTCAATAAGTGCTTTTAGGCTGAAGCAACTTTTTTTAGCTTCTTGAAAACAACTTCTCCTACTCCCTAAAAGCACTTTTTTCTATAAAAAGCTTGAACAAACACCTCACTTTTTTTAAAAGAAGCACTTTTTAGAAAAAATGAGCACTTTTGGGAAAAAATAAGTTTGGTCTAAGTCCTAACATGCTATTAGTCGACTTAAATCTGGATATTCTGTGCCGATCAATCCCGGATCCTATCTTGTGCTAATTTAGGCCTGGGAAGTTTGCTGAGAACTTCAAAAGTAAATGGTTTCCAGTCTTGCGCATTGATTGTGTAAGCATTGTCAAATTTCATAGTTGCCCATGGGATTTCTTCTCCATATGCCAATCTTTTTGTGGTTATTCATATTCTATTTTGCTGCACTTTCATATTACCTAACCAGGAACCCCTTCTCTCGTTATTGCATTTTTAGGTTAATGCGGCACGTACAGAAGGAGCTCATGGGGTTATGCTGGGACGTGCAGCTTACAACAAGTACGGGGAGTGTCAATACTCGTAGCCGTCTGAATAATTCGTTCAGATATTATTATTGATAGATGTCTACATAGTTGTATCGTCCCTACTCCTAGACGTTGACATGTTTGTATGACACTTCACTACTAGTTTCTTTGTGTACTCGTTGACACCTGTTATGACCTTCCAAATATTGATTTTCTTTGTCATATTCTCCTGTTATGTCTTTGTGGATCTTGTTGAGAAGAATGTCCTCGTAGATCTTGCAAGTTGAAAATTGTAAGTTTGAGCTAACTGTTAAACTGAAAATAAAAGTAAAATCATCTCTAGATAACTTGAGAGACAATTCCCACTGGCTTCTTTTTTATAAGTTAATATTGCCAATAAAGCAGTAAGGTATCTGAAGGTGGGTGGCTTTTACACGTGAATCCATAGAGTTGGTTATTCTGTGGGCTTCAAATATATTGTTTTACGGTATTGTCTCTGCATAAACTTGTGTGTGTGGATCCATAGGAAAGATGGATTCTTTGGTTAATAGAAGCATTTGATATTTATAGGGTTATTTGAGAAAAATGAAGAGCAGCAACCTTGTGACCTCTGTAGGGGAATACGCGAAAATATCAAGTAACAGTAACTGAGTAGTGGACATCACATGATAAAGTGGGTTTATGCATGTAATTGTATCGGTGGTTTGTTGGTTGAGTAGGTCTGTATTGGGACTCTGATTCTCGTTTTTTATTCAATGATGCATAATGACAAACCCCATCATATTTGAAGCTCCAACTGCTAATCGTGACATCTTATTTTTTTATTATTTCTCTCATTCACATGTTAAGAGAATTCATTCTTTTGACAGTCCATGGCAGATTCTAGGACTTGTTGACAGCTCTGTGTATGGTGCACCTCTTCGTAGTATAACCCGGCGCCAGGTTCGCATTGCCATCTGCATTCTTCTCTCTCTTTTTTTTGTTTAAGTGAAATCTTCTTGAATAACATATGGTCTCATTATTACTCACGTCTTCATGGTGGCAGGTTCTTGAACAATATCAGGTCTATGGTGATTCAGTCCTTGGAATGTATGGGCCTAGGCCAACAGTTCGGGAAGTTGTCAAGGTAGGGTCTCTCGTCATTTTATAGGTAGGGTCTCTCGTCATTTTATTATTTTGAGCTGTTATCCTAAGCTGTGTCTGGAGTTTCACTAGCTAAACACACTTTTAAAAGCTTAGTGAGTTTTCTTTTATCCTGGACATTTTCTACTGATGCATGGTTTGTTTCATCTTCCTCATAATTGCTCTGTAATTTCTTTTGTTTTCTTAGTTTAACATTTTATGAGGGAAAAACATCTTACTGTTGTCATCATTTTAACTTTTCCTTGTGCAGCCTTTGCTCGGTCTATTTCATGCAGAGCCTAGAAATGTTGTGTGGAAGCGTACGGTTGATGCTGCATTCCGCCACTGCACGGTATGTCATTATTGAATTATGACAATTAGAAGTGCTCTCTTCAATAACCATGACAGTTGAATTGCTCTTTCCATTACCATATTCTTGCTGTGGTGCAATTATCTCTTCCACCTAGTATGAAAGAAGTTTCTGACACACTATGTTTCATTTTCCCAAGTGGAATCAGATTTTTGTAGTTTAGAGAATTGTTTGGATGAGTTATAATGCTTTTATGGTGGATACATAATAAAATAAACATGGTCATCAAAAATAATAATAACAACCATGGGAATATGTGAAACTGGTGACATTGCTACATATTAATTCGACTTTATGAAATTTGTGGATCTTGCTATTTTAGGAAATGGTATCGGGAAAATAGTCTGATGTGTGTGCTCTGTTAAATTTTGTTAGTCTCTGGCAGGGTAACTTTAAAATGTTCACATATATCGATATAACCGTTTAAAATTATATTTATATGCTGTCTAAAGTCCCTCTTTTCCATTAAAGTCCTGCATTAAGTCTGTTGCTTAAGTTTTTAAAACAGATTTTAAACCTTGTAGACAATTAAATCCCTTTTCGAGGAGACGTTGGGGGAAATTCCAGATGAAGTCCTTGATGCCACCATTACAGAAGTTCCCTCTGGCAGTACTGATACATTCATTAAGTCCAAGAGCTTGTTACCTACGCCATACACAGTTAATGAAGGAGAATTACTCTATGCATAACTTTTTTGACCTCTGTGTTTGTATCCATTCTTTCAGTATTATGTTTATGTATTTTAAGTGCCTCATTTTTGGGGAGACCAACTCTCTCCAATTTAACCAACTACATAGTTTGTGCCTTGTAGAGAAGTGAAATGTTACAAACTCAACTGCTGCTAAGAACAGAAAGCAGATACTGCTGACATATTTTTTTTTTTGAACTTTTTTTAATATGCAGTCTATTAAAGTCAACAACAATATACGCGGTATAATCCCATGTGAGTTTTTTTTTTATATACAATCTATTTTATAGAAAAAATTGAACCAATACAAGCTAAACAGGAAGTCTTGATAGTAATAGATTCTTGGAATTTCAATCTACTAGTCTTAGCATCTCACCAAAATTAAATCATTAATGGACGGAATTATGAAATGTTAAAAAGTTCCGTTGCCGGGACTTGAACCCGGGTCTCTCAGGTGAGAGCCGAGTATCCTAACCAACTAGACTACAACGGATAAATGGTTGGAAGTTGTTTAGTTATAAAGATATCTGATACCATGCTTGATTTTGTTTCCATGGAACTTAAGATTTTAATAAATTGATTTATGTTTTTATATAAGAGAGAATAATGGTAGAAATATATATTAGAAGTAATCTTCAAGAACTTAAAATCTGACTAATTTAATGAAATTGAATTTTCTTTGAAAGGTTAAAAAATAAATTGTAATTTTAATAGGGGAAAGAATTGTTTTCGTTAGCCAAGAATGGCAAATTAGGGCCATTTAGCTAATGGGCAAGTTAAACAGAGGATAAAGTTCGTCCACATATCAAATATGTTAGGGTTATGTATTGCCTTTTTCCCTTTTAAATAAAAAATACTCAAACTTTTGATATGTTAAACTTTAATGGAATTCAAAAGATTTTAAATGTATAAAAATAATTTATTGTTGCTTTATCTACGTAATATAATTCTTACACAAAAAAGATTCAGTTAAATTTTTTGTATAAATCTTTGAATGAATATCGAGTGGACACAACAATATTTAATTTAATATAATCGTTAAGATGTCCCCTCAATGTTAATGAGTTGATTATGTGTATTTGCCTTTTAACTTTTCTCTTATGCGAAGGGGGTTGGGGGACCTAAATCATATTTTACTTTTGAATGATGCTAATTTTGGATGAAATTAACTATGTTAGTGACCTCATAATATATGATATTTTTTCTTCCTTTATTTAGCTCTCCCTCTAAAAATAATACATAATATATACCTGAATGACTAGTATTAATTAGTGGGAAACCAAATGATATATATATATATACCTGCCAAGACTTTATTCTTAATCCATTGGTTGTTCCCCTCAAGGTGGCATCATGTACATAAATATTTGAAACAACATCCTCCGCTTTATTTTTTCCCAAGCTTCCAATACTTAAAAGAAAGAATAAATATACACACATTGATCAGGATTTCCAAAAAAAAAAAAAAATTATACCAATAACGTTTTTTTATATTGATATGTACTTTGTCTAAAAGTAACTGGACCAATGGATATATTCTTTTATACCATATATATTGCATATTTACCTGATTCCATGGCCAGGTCCACAATGTATATATCTTGCTCTAACATTAGTGGAACCATTTACTATAGAGATGCAATCATCACCTAATTAATAAATGTACAAATTAATTACTATATAAAATTTTAAAAAAAAGAAGCAAATAAAAATTTTTAAGAACCTGTTTCAATGTAAGAATGGTGAATATCAATATTTTTTGTCCCAGAAACATGAATGCCATCAGTGTTTGGGCTATCAGCAGGTGCTGTAATTCTCAATCTTGAAACCTCAACAAGCTTACTTTTGGTAATGGTTAAGTGCATTTTCTGTGGATTCTTCAACTCTAAATTTCTCACTATCAAATTTGTGCAATTATAAAAGGACATAGCCTGCGAATAAAGGTATACATAAATTTAGTATTAATGTTTAATTGCTCAACTGTATAATCTTAATCTATATAACATTTTATAAATGTATAAAAGTTAGGCTGAAATTAACTTACAGTTGGAACTGTTAGCGTTTTTGTATTGCATTGCTGCAGAAAAAAAGAGAGAAAATAATGAGATACTTTTACACGATAGTGTTTGTTATAATAGGTAAAAATGATTTTATAGTGTAATTTTTGTATAGTATCAAAGATATTCATGTGAAACGCAGTTTGTACGTACCTAATCACTTTTGAAAAATATTTTTGAGCATCAAACAGGCTATTTTTTTTTCAAAAAAAAAACATTGGTGTAACACAGAAAAATGAAATAAGTAAACTCACAATTGTTTTATCAACTTTGCAAGAGCGTTTCCACCATACTTGTCCATTCCCATCGATGCTTCCAACACCTTCAACTATAAAATTTTCCATGTTTTGGAATAAAAGCCAATGTCTTCTATCTTCCTTATAATCTGATACATCTTTTGAAGCTCTGAGCTCTCCATTTATCTGAATAATATTCAAACAAAAAAGAGGAGAAAATAAAAAGGTAATTAGCAAATTAAATTACAAATAATATAACAATCAGCTAGATTTACCGAATGCAATTCTATTCTGAGCGAGAAAGATGGCGCGTACGCAATCTTACCTCTACATTGTGCTGGTAGAAAGATTATTTGCGATAGACTCTCGCCTCAAATAAAATTACAATTAGTTAATATTGTATATTATTAAACTCACCATCATCCTAAGGCCTTTCCTACAAGGACCATCAAACTTGATTGGTCCAATGTAATAAATCTTGTGCCTTGGTATCAAAAGAACACCATTTTGTGTTTTGCATGTCTTCTTCCAAGCCTTTATAAATGCCTGAAAATTTTATACGATCTGATCACTTAAAAAGTAAATATATAATAAACGTTAAATTGACAACCTGATAAAAATAATAATTAACCTAGCAAAATAGGTTGAGCTACAGTGGAGTAATATAATAATTTTTTACAATATCTGTATATATATTTTGTCCAAAAAATTAAAAAGAAAAGAAATAGAGAAGATTATTTACCTCTGTATCATCTGTGAGTCCATCACCTTTGGCTCCAAAGGCTTGTATATCAATAATTGCATTTGTTTGTGGTTTTCTTTTCACATTATTAATTGTTGGTGGATGATGACCATGTTTTATTGGTTTTCCAATCTTCTTCTTTGCATTACAAGAAGTTGAAAAAAATGAAGTGGCTAATAGTACTATAATGAGGATTCTAAAAATCATTTTTTCTTTTTGTCTTTCCCCACTTCCTATTTGGAACTTGAAATCAAAATGGAAAAGAACTTGTGCTACTTATACCTCAATTTGAAGTATATATCATCAATATATATATAGAGGGAGAGAGAGCAATTTAGAATGAAGGGAAAAAATGGTTCTTAGAGGAAGTGTTCTTTATGAGAACATTAACTGAGAGAAGTCAATAGTTTCAAGATTCAGGTATATCTCAACTAGGAGGATATTTGAAAAGGGGACTAAAATTTTCTCACAATAATGGTTTCTTACTTTCCTTGTGCTTGTTATTAGTCATCACACAAGCATGAGCCAAGTGTATGAGTAACGGCTAGCTTCCTAATAATTCATCTTAGCTAAACCAACTTTTTTAAAGGATTCGTAAGGTTACTAATCCGACTAATTTAAATTTATAGTAATATAAAAATTCCAAAAGACATATCATAGGTAGCAAATCCCATTGAAGTAAGCTCTATTCTCAAGTCTTAAATATAATCTCTTGATTTTGGTTAAGAGTATGAAAAATCTTTACCTTAACGAGGATAGGAGGAGGGTGTGTGGATGGAGTTTAGCTGAAAATATATACATATGGTCACGTCAATTTTTTTGTGGGTATATATTTATTGAATTTCTTACTTCTTTGTAGTTACTGTTTTACATTTTAAAACCAAACCTTT
Source organism: Withania somnifera (assembly GCA_039654485.1). Classification (NCBI taxonomy): domain Eukaryota; kingdom Viridiplantae; phylum Streptophyta; class Magnoliopsida; order Solanales; family Solanaceae; genus Withania; species Withania somnifera. Next base: position 16,562,388 of record JBDJHY010000001.1, on the reverse strand, counting down.
CAAAGGTTGGTTAGCTAAATATAAAGGTTTGTAAAGAGTAGATAGCTTCTGCAACCAAATATATAACCATAATTAGATAATTTTATAAAACATATACGTACACCCTCAGTAAAAATTAAAGGTCTGAAGAACAATTAACTTGGGGACATATTTTTCCATCACTAACACGTATAGCAAAGAAATTAAAGGGAACTTTTTATAATATATTGGTTAATTTTCGGATTGAAATTTCATCATAAAGCTATTAACGTGAAGGTATTTTTCTTCTTTCTCATTTCAATAAAGTGAAAAAATATACTCATCAAAATTTAATATTATACTAATTAATTTTCATAAACAAATTATCTAGTGGAGCATTATTTCTGTAGGAAATGATTATGCAACAGACCTATGAAACGTTGAATCGTGTTTATTTTGTTCTATGTTTGACAACTAATTAGTCAAATGATTTGTAGAGAAAACCAAAGTCAACGTTTCCCAGATAAAAACATTGACATCAATTTTTTATAATCCTTAATTTTACTGGAAAAAATCAAATAAACACACAAACAGACGTTCGTTTATAAATATAAATAAAAAACTAACTCTTCTATAAAAAAAATAATAATACATTTTAAAAAAAAAAACATTCACTCTGAGTTGGTAAGCAACCGGATAATCCTTTTAAAGAGATTAAAACAGTGGACCAATTTGGTAACTCTCTTAGGCATGACATAAACAATGGTGCGAAAAATCTTAATACATTACTCCGAGAATGATATTTAATTAATGATAGTAATTTAATTAGTGTTGAAATATACTTTTAGGGACATTAATTGGTATACTTTAATACTTTTTGTAAATGCTTTCTAAAGCCTAAAACAACATTAAATTTAATGACAATTAATTAATGTAAGTTTTAAAGATTTAACATTTTTTATTAAAGTGCATATTTATTACCACTAAAAACCTTATTATTGTTATAATATAAAATCAACCGAATGCAATACTAGTTATACGTTTGTTAGCACTTAATTATAATTAAGTGTTATGTTTCATATTAATTTATCTCTCAAACATTAGTATTGATATGATTTGACATAAACATCACACATATTCATGTAAGTTTATGTCTTCCCCCCACCCCCAAAATACATATATATTAGTTATTTTATTTCCCTTTTTTGTTTTTTTTTTTTTGTGCTGATGCACATTATTAGTAAGAAGAGTTGGGGAAGTTAGCATTAATTTAGGTCTAAAATTGACTACTAATTTTGTGTGTGATGGAAAAAGAGTAAGTTTGAAGAAGATAGAAAGTGGGAGACTTGTGTTTAAGTGTGGTTTGGACAGAGTTAAGTCTATTGTTCAAAATTGACTTGCTATTGTGTGTTGGGGTAAAGTGCATTTACTTATGGATTCGTAATAGAGATCAAATTGATGTTTAAAAGGTAGGTCCTATTCTCTTTCCAACTTGAAAATAAAAAATCTCCTATCAAATGGGGTCAACCTTCCACTTATCGAACTCTTAATGAGCCGAAAACATAATGTTGAATGGTATCGAAACAACTTATTCTTCCTAACTATTTCAATGCCACAAAGTCTTATATCTCTACAAAAGCTATTTATAAATTTATACTACTTTCTTTGTGCATAATGTTATTTGATACAACGTTTTCTTTTAAAAAAAATTATTAAAACTTGAGATCTAAAATAATTTTTAGATATTTATGTGATAATAAATTATTTTATTAAAGATAAAAGAGAAAAAGTTAAAATATTATTTCTAAATATAGTTGCAAAAAAAAAAATATATCACACACTACTAATAAAAGACCAAAATACGCGCAAGAAAAAGCGACGGACTGCATCGCTTCTAAAAGCAACGGACTAAACGACGCAGTCCATCATTTATTTTTTTAAAAAATAAAAATTCACAAAAGCGACGGACAGTGTGGTTTTGTCCTTCGCTTTTTTTTAGCGGATTTTTCCTTCAAAATATTACATAATTATATTTATTTTTTATAAAAGACCGAAGAAAATTACGCGTGCCGTTGCTTTTTAAGTATAATAAATAAAATATAAAAAAGTTATAAAAGCAAAAGGACAATGTTTTTTTGTCTTTTGTTAAAACATTTAAAAAAAAAAGCAACGGACAAATCACAATGTCCGTAACTTTTTAAAATTCCTACAACCAATCCATTCGTATTTTTTCTCATTTTCTTATCCTACTTTCTCATTACTTCTCTCTTCTCTCCTT
>JBDJHY010000001.1:16521324-16538047 GCA_039654485.1 Withania somnifera | reverse complement strand
GTTGTTTTCAGTTCAGATTCAAGGATGAATCCTTTTTAAGAGGGGGAGGATGATATGAGTACGGATGACACCAATCATGCTAGACTGATGTTGCAAGGTGTAGCCAAGAGGATCTAAGGCTTGAGCAATACTGAAGGGTTAAAAGAAGCTCCAACTGGTAAATGTGTGGACCAACAAGAGCAATCTGAAGTTTGAAATATAGCTTTGGAAAGATGAAAGACTTCAAGAACTTGAGTTGATGAGACCCAAACTTGAGGGGTCAATGTGATGGCTTCAAAACCTGAAGGATTACTTGGTGGTATTAGGTTACTTGTGGGTCAAAGTGTAATTTATAAAAACTTATTTTAGTATAGATATTTGGCCTTAATTTATTTCCAGGGGATCAGACATTTTGAAAAATTGACATTCAAAGTCAGAAGACTTTGTGATGCTATTAGAGCTTTTAGGGTAGATTGTAGGGTTACAATCTAAGCTTAACAATGAGTTCTATTCCATTGTTAGTTTAGTACTGCTTTACTTGTCGTTCATATTGGATGCTCATTTGTGGATTAAACTGAGTTTTCATTTCATGAATTACAATTCACTTCTCCCTTCGATATTCGTGAATTCAAGTATCTTTCTGTTCTTCCCTTCTCATCTTATCATTCTCGTAGGATTATAGACTTTATTACTCTGTTTAGTTGATAATTTCCAATATCTTCATTTTTTGCATTTTTTCTGAATTTGTGCGTCTCGTATAACGCATCCACATCAAAAGATATATAAAAAAAATTCTATTAACTTACGAAATTCTATCGATTCCACATAAATTGAAACAGATGAAGTAATATATATTATTTAAAATAACATAAAAAATACTATAAATCAAAATAAATAATAATTTAAAATATTTAAAATAAGTATAAAAATTTGACTAACTTTCAGAATTCTATAAGCTCCAGGTAAATGGGAGCAAAGAGAATGACATATGTCTGCCTGAAAATATAGAAAGTATTATAAACAACAACAACTAACATCCTCAAATATCTAAAAACTAGAAAGCATTTAGTTGATTATCCAAATTTCAACGGTGCCACATAACTTGGGACAAAACAATAACTAATATTATCTGAAAATATATATATAAAAATACTTTAAATTATAATAATTAATAACTTTGAAAATTAAAAAATCATATAAAAAATTGATTAATTTTTAAATTTCATTTTTTCAATCTAGTTTTACATAAAAAGATCACATCCAATAAATAAGTGGTACTACTTGTTATTCGTCATATTTTATTCACATATTTATTCTTTTATAATCCTATATGTCCTTGTACTTTTAGGGCATGTTTAGACAGCCACCTAGAAAATTGAATTTGGTATAACTGGATGTAATTACACAGTTTGATATATTTGATCTGTATTTAATTAGCAGATAATTTGATGTAATTAGCAGGGAGTAATTTTTCAATTCACCGCGGAGCTATAAATTTCTAGTAATTACAGGGTTATTTAGATTCTTTCTTTAATTTTTAGTTTAATTTCTTTTTGTTTTTGTTATTTGAAACTATTTTTTATTTTAATAATTTTAATATTTATAGATATTTTTTACCTTATTTATATTTTGTTTTCTTACTTCTCATTTCCCAACCTTTATTTACTTGCAATTTCATGCAATTTTACTTATTATCTATTTTTTATTTATTTTTTTATTTAGTATAATTGTGGTAACATTTAATTTTTTAAAATTAAATTAGAATGCATTGTTGAATAAGTTTATAGACTTGAGTTTTCCTTTTCTTTTGAATTATATTTATGTATGTTATATTGAAATTTGAAATAAGAGTATTAAGCTAAATTATTTTCTTTAGATTTTAAATTTTAAAGTTGTATTTTCAATTTCAATTTATTTGTTTTATTAGTATTGACTTGATATTTCACATTGCAATCTCTCCATTTTCGATTAGAATTGATAAATCATCTTTTATCAAATGTTTTAATAATTTTATGACATTATATTTATAATATTAATATGTTTACTAAATATACATTTTATGATATATATCTTAATCACCTAATTTAATATAATTTAAAGATCATTATTTTCAAATATTAATTTTTAATTGTAATAATTAGTTTTTATTTTAAAATAATTATATAATTACACTTGTAATAACATCAAATAATATAATTATAATTATATATTGATAACCAAACATGCCATCATAATTTAGAGGCTGTATAATTATTAGATCCGGTAATTACATAAATTTCAATTAAAAGGTAATTAGGTAGATATCCAAACAAACCCTTAAAAGAAAGTAGTTGTATTAAATCCTGAATGTCCTATATTAAACTTTTCTATATAACTCTAATCCAAAATCTACAAAAAAAAAACTCAAAAAACGTGATTACGATGATTCCTATTATTGCAATAACACTGCAGTGGTCAGTGGAGAAGAGGCCCCGCGCATACAAACAAACAAACAAACAAACACACAAACACAAGAACGTGTCCATGGCATCTCCATCAACCGTTAAAGGAATCCGCATAGGTGAAATCTCCAACGTCCACTCTATATATACACACAGACTGACATTGACACCAACACAGAGAAAGAGAGAGACACACACAGAATCATTGAACCTAGCAATCAAAAATGGCGAGAAAAGAAGAGGATGGAGTGGAGAGAAGTGAAGGAGGAGTGATAGTGGTAAACCCAAAGCCACGTAAAGGATTAACTGCCAAGGCCATAGACTTGTTGGAATGGTTAATTGTCAAGTTAATGCACGATTCTTCTAAGCCACTTCACTATCTTCAAGGCAATTTTGCACCTACTGATGAAACTCCCCCTCTTAAAGACCTTGTTGTACAAGGCCATCTTCCGGTCAGTTCACTACTTTTCTGTCACGTTTTGTTAATTTGACTCGTTCTGAAAGTTATATTAGATTACATTAATTTGGTACTTTAAAATTAGAACAAAAGTATTATAGATTGTTTTTACTATGTCTTTATATTATTTGATTCTCGAAAAGAAAATTATGATAAGTATTTTAAAATAGACAAATTAATTCGTAATAAAATTTAATATAAGGTTGATGGCCTAGTGGGGAAAGAAAATTATGATAAGTATTTTAAAATAGACAGACTAATTTGTAATAAAATTTGATATAAGATTGATGGTCTAGTGGAAAATTAAGGTGGGACAAAAATATCAGGAGATCTATCATTTCACGTTCAAATATTACTCAGGTGACTCTTATCATCTGTTTAGCCTTGATGAACAGGTGTGTGGTGATATAATTAAAGTGCATAAAAGTTGGCCCAAATACAATAATCATCGAGAACAAGAGATTTACCGTTGGATTATGTTTTTTCTTACTTCTAAATAGTAATAATTTCAAAATTTCAAGGGTATTAATTGCTCCAATAACAATCACTTATCCAATTAAATTCTTTTGGTTAAATTATTGTTATTAGGAATTTGCTGTTGCATGGATTCACCTAAAAAAACTTTGTTAGAGTTCTATTCCATCAGTGAATTAGGATTTGCTGATTATCATAAAGCATATGAGCTGGCTGATTAGTGGTAAAGACAGAGGTGATTCGATGAATCAGGAGGCTTCCTAGTTGTTTCTATTGATGTGAAGATTTCATTTTTTTTTGTCATCCTTGGTGCAGGAAACATTTGCTTATATTGCTGTAAGATTTCTATGAAATCTGCAAGATTTTATTTCCAAAACTATAATACACCAGTCAAGGTGTGGCCTAGTGGTCAATGATGTGGGTTGACCATCATGAGGTCTTAGGTTCAAAACCCAACAGAAATAAAATAGTAGATGATATGGTCTAGCGTTGACAGATAGAGTTACCAGGTAGCTATTGTTGGTAGGAGGTGCTAAATATTTCATAAAATTATTCAAGATACATGCTAGTTGCAAGTTGACCTCGATATTACGGTTATTAAGAAAAATTGTAATATAATAATTAAATGGTTAAAGCCAACGTGATAATGTTTATAGGAGATTGAGTGACAGTTTAGTGCATGCAGCCTGTAAATGTGCATACATGTAGATTATTCAGGATGTGAGTGACTGTGTAGAAGATTTTAACAACAACTAGGCCCTTGAGAATTTACTGCTCAGTTTGTACTTCTATGCTTTTTGCCATCAACTTGACTCTAATTATGCTTAGTAATTTGAAATTTGATTATAGGAGTGCCTTAATGGTGAATTTGTTAGAGTTGGTCCAAATCCAAAGTTTGCTCCGGTTGCTGGATATCACTGGTTCGCTTTTATTCTCAATATATTGTCCTCAGGACGTTTCAAGTTCCATCTCTTCTAGAGTGGAACCACGTATCTTTGTTTTTCTGAAACAGTTTCGCATTGATGCTTATCCACACTCTATTTACATGCAGGTTTGATGGGGATGGGTATGTCCTTTACAATCTTGACTTTGTAACATATGCTAAAGCTTAATAAGTATCACGTCTTTATAACTCATGCCAAAAGAAGTAAAAGTAACCTCAAGTTTTAAGCCCTTTTACAGCATGATTCATGGCTTGCGCATTAAAGATGGAAAAGCAACGTATGTCTCACGTTATGTGAGGACTTCACGTCTAAAGCAAGAAGAGTTCGTTGGTGGAGCTAAGTTTATGAAGGTGTGCATTTTATACTCTTACTCCTAGATTTTTGTTCCCATCAAGCTTAATATAATAATGATTGGAGTTTTTTTGTACTAAAACTTCTAGATATGTATAGATGCTTTCTGCAACTTCGTTACATAACTACATACACTTAAGGGTGAATTTTTCTTTTTTAATGTATTACTGTATTTGTTTTGTGGAACTAGGAATGACGTTGTTTGAATGTGATTTGTCTTTTAGGACATAACATTTTTGAAAATATACTCAAGGAATTACAGAATTGTGGAATGCTGTTTGAATTATTTTGTGCGCCTAAATTCTCTGCTCTTGCGACGCTTGTGACATCATAGTTCTTGTTCTCATTCCAACTAATTAATTTGATCTTTACATGTGATTTCATTGCCAATTTGTCATCCAAGCTGGATAGCATAGAAAAAGGTGAATTACTCAAAGATGATATCAGGAAGTGGATAGGATAATGGACTTAGCAGATGTAGGTTTAAATGAGCATATCAAGATCATAGTGTAGGAAGAATAAAGAAGTCCTTTTTATTGGCACTTTATGGATACTGACTTTGTGATTCTATAGTTCAACAATGACTTTTTAACAGTTGATCATAGGTCAATAAATGACTAGTAGAGCAAACCATTAAAAAAGAAAAAGGGCAGTCTGGTGTACTAAAGCTTCCGCTATGAACGGGTCTGAGAGGTAAAGCAAACCATTCTACTGGAGAAATGAGTCTGTAAGAATTATCTGGTGGAAAGGGTTGAAGCCTCTCGCCGCTTGGATTTAGTGCTGAATATTGTTAAAGTTGTTTGTTATAGTTTCATGTGACACAAAGTTTCTAGTCATCTAGCTAGGTTAAAATATTCTGTTACTTATATTAGCATTTGAGGTATTTAATGTTACTTTGGGGCATTGACTAGCCCTGCTCCACAGTCTATGCGCTTTTCTTGGGCACTTCATTGAGCCTTGTGTTAGCAGAAGTTGAAGAATTCGAGCTCAGCAAATTCCAGCTCAGCAAAGTAGTTAACAGTTAGAGGGAAAAGTTGTTATGAACAGTGGAAGTCCGGAAAACAGTTAGAATTAGTTAGTTATTAACAGATTTGGTTAGCTCAACTGTTTTTGTATTCACTTTTTAGATGGAGCTATAAGTACTTGTACAAGTGATGGGGAATAATCAATCAACACATTTTGTTTTCTGAAATATACACTACTTTCTTCTATCCATTTGTTTCCTCTTCATAATTTGGTTATCTTCTCGAATCTCTCTGTTAGGTTCCTGAATTAACCTCTGAAACCTCGAGCTGTGACCAGCTCCTGCAATTCAAATATCACATTCTTCCTATCCAGTCCGTACACCACATTATCCATAAGGTTGACCTAGCCCGCTCTCATCTCTATTTGTCTGTGCAAAGATTTCTTTCCTAGTCTACTCAATGTGGTCATGTACAGAATTCAAAGATTCGTCAGTACGAAAAGGATATGACAACCCTAATTGAAGAATGGTGAAGGAAGCAAATTGTGAGAAACAAAAAGTTTCTTCGAATTCAGCAAACAAACTGGACGAATGCCCGTTTAGATTGGCTTTTGGCTTATTTTCATTTTTTTTTTTTTGGCTTGGAAACAAATGCTAAAGCACTCTTTTAATTTTACCTGAGCATGCTCAAAGTGCTTAAAAGCTATTTTGGATTAAATGCATTTAAAAGTAGTCAATCCAAATGGGCTCTTACTCGGGAGACGTCCTATCTGAAAGAAAATTTTGTCCCTTTTCCTTTTAATTTATGATAACTGGAAGATAAAATGACACATCTGCTGGCATGCTTTTGTCATAGATCCCAGCATCGGTATATAATATAGAGGAAAGAAATTGGGGGTATCCTATTAGTGTTTATGATCTGGAATTGTTTCTTACCATTGGCTTGTATATTCTGCTGTTAGTTTCCTTAAATTTTCTTTCCCGAACCAAATGGAACTACAACATCATGCAATCACATGTTATGCTTAACCATTTGCATATATTGTATGTGCAGGTTGGAGATCTTAAAGGACTGTTTGGTCTGTTCGCAGTTTGTATGCAAATGCTCAGAACAAAGCTGAAAGTATTGGACGTCTCCTATGGAGATAGCACAGGTTAGTTGGCTGGAATTTAAGTTAGTCTATGTATCTTCATTTCACAAGTCTTTCCAGATATTGTTTGTTATTGAGGGAGTAAGTCTTCAGTCATACCAAGATTTATAGCCTATGTGATAGTTACTAACTGAAAATAAGATTCATTTCCTTGTCCAGCTAATACGGCTCTAGTATTCCACCATGGCAAACTTCTGGCGCTTTCAGAGGCTGATAAACCTTGTAAGCTACCTCTCTGTTTGACCTGTTAATTCAGAAAGATGAGCTATCTATGATTTTGGTGTGCAAGACTTTTAGTAGGTGTTATTTCCCCCTTCTCCACTTCTTTTATTGTATCTAGCATGATTATACAGTGAAATTGTACTATGAGGCTTTTGCTCCTCTGGGCCGAGCACAAGTATTAGTAGTTAATACAGTTTCCTGCAGGGATTTAGATTATAGGTACATTGCATTTTATGGCTTTGATACTGACTGTACACCACACAGATGCACTTAAAGTTCTAGAGGATGGAGATCTTCAAACACTTGGCATGCTGGATTATGACAAAAGATTGGCACATTCCTTCACTGCCCATCCAAAAATTGATTCTGTAACTGGTAAGAGAGCAGTTATCCTGGTTCTGCATGTCACTATCTATAAATTCAAATTGTTTTCCCTTAAATTTTGCTACCCAGATATTTTCTCTTGAAAGAAGTACCATTACATGTATTCTTCTAATAATTGTAACTATAAGTAAAATCCTGCAACTGCATAACCTCCTGTAGTTGAGACATCTGTTCGCCTTCTTTTCTCATTTGCTGACTTCTCTTCCTCCAATATAATGCCTATCCTGCCAATTCCCAATCTGATAGTGTTGTAAAGTTGATTTTTAATAAACTAAAAAGGAAAATTATATTTTCTTCCAAACACAGTACTAATTCGTCAAATCAATTCAACAACTGAATTACATGGCAAGCTGACATTGGAATTGAGGTAGTAGGTAACTGAAGATGGAGCATGGTCCACTTGGGTTGTAGTGCAGGTGGAAAGAATGCATTTTTTTTCCAGTTTTCATGTTGAAAAAGTAAAAAAGAATGAGAGGTGTTTTAGCATAACCCCTTGTACAGATCAAGGCTGGTAAGTTCATCGGTTCATATAGTTGTCTATGTACGTTGGCACAAGATTAGGGTCGTCACTCTAATTGCTATCTCTGCATTAACTATCCAGTGATTGTGAATCTCTATTATATCTGATACCAGTCATGTGCTTACGTTGTGGATCTGTGAGAATGTGATTAAATCTTAGTTCAAGGTTTAGAAGTGAGAGAAAAGACCTAAAATTGGATCGTTTAGAACAAGTTTGAAGTATTCTGTCATTCTGTAGGTGGAACACTCTGGAGTTTGACTTTGAAATTTTACATGCAGGTGAGATGTTTACCTTTGGCTACTCTCACACGCCACCTTACATCACTTATAGGGTTATATCAAAGGATGGAGTTATGCAGGAGCCAGTCCCAATAACAATAACAGAGTCTATCATGATGCATGATTTTGCTATTACTGAAAATTATGCAATTATAATGGATCTTCCTTTGTATTTTCGTCCGAAGGTATGAGACTTCCATAGCTCACAAATTTATTGATTACTCTTGTATTTATCAGTTTTTTCCGTGATGGGAATAACCTAAGCTTTTAAAGAGAGATAAAACATCTTGGCTCAACAATTGAATCAACGGGAGAAGTTAAAGTTTTGTTACACCAGTCCACTCCGTATTGGAGTTCTATAGCAGAAAGGTCTCTAGTTTGTGGACTTTTGTTTTTAGAAGCAGGTATTGTACCTATGGCTTATAATAAGGCTATTAAGGACATGTATGATGGAGCCAAATCTCGGTTAGGATTGTGGGAGGTGACTCAGAGTACTTCCCGGTCGTGATGGGGTTGCACCAGTAACCAATCCTTAGCCCCGTTCCTTTTTTCCTTACTGATGGATGTATTGACACAATATTTATTGATGATATAGTATTGATTGATGAGGCAGGCGACAGAGTCAATTATAGGCTGAAAGTCTGGAGAGAGGCCCTACAGTCGAAAGGTTTTAGGTTAAGCAGGACCAAGACAGAGTGCTTGGGGTGCAAGTTCAGAGATGTGATACAGGAAGCAGAGGTGGAGGTGAAAATTAAAAGACTAGTCATTCCCAAGAGAAAAAACTTCAAGTATCTTGAGTCCATAATCTACGGAGACGGGGAGATTGACGAGGATGTCGCACACTGTATTGGAGTAGGGTGGGTGAAATAGAGGCTTTCCTCGGGATAATGTGTGCTATAAGAACGTGTCAATCAAGACCTAAAGACAAGTTTTATAGAGTGGTGGTTAGACCAACACTTGTATGGGGCTAAGTGTTGGTCAGTCAAGAATGTTCATGTTCAACAAATGAAGGTAATTGAAATGAGGATACTCAGATGGATGTATGCTCATACTAAGAAAGGTATGATTAAGAACAAAGTTATATGGGATTAAGTGGGAATGGCCTCTGCGGTGAACAAGATGAAGGAAACAAGGTTGAGATGGTTCGAACATGTGAAGATGAGGTGCTAGGATGCACTATTGGGGAGGTGTTAGCGGTTATCTATAACACAAGTTAGGAGAGGTAGAGGTAGATCGAAGAAGAACCGGAGGGAGACGATTAGACAGGATGAGGTACAACTTCAACTGACTAAGGACAGACCCTAATTAGGAAGGCTTGGAGCTCGAGGGTTAGGGTAGAACGGTAATAGGTTAGTCGAGTATTTTCATACTTCTAGTAGTATGACTTAGGTTCACATAGTTTTGATCTTTCGTTTTCTTCCCTTCTTCTTTTTCTTTTTTATTTTCCTCTATCTCTTCTCTCCTCCAATGTGTATTAATATTTGTTGCTACACTTGTTTTGTGCATTGTTATTTTGTTGTCTTTTTCTCTCATACTTCTTTGCTTTTATTGAGCCGAATTTCTATCGGAGACAACCTCCCTACTCCATAAAGGTAGTGGTAAGGTCTGCGTACATTCTACCCTCCCCAAATCCTACTTGTGAGATTACACTGGTTTGTTGTTGTTGTATTGTCGTAGAACTTCATGATTGGTTGCATGTATTAAACTCGGAAGATTTGCGAGGTGGGTCTGCTAGTGCTTTTACAGATATTACATATCGAAATTCAGCGCATACGCATGTTCTTTACTTTTATTCTTCTCGTATCCAGAGCTTGTTATAAGAACTTATGGTAGTTAACTTAGCATTTAAAGATATAATAAAATGAGTCAAATTTTGGCATACAGACCTAAAATTCTTAAAGAGAAACAAATTAAGATAATGTCCCTGAAGTGGGTAAATGGGACGTTTTAATCTGTCTAGATACTCAAAAGGTCAAAGATGGGTATCATTAGATTTTCTTTAACGTGCAAAACACACTAAAATATAGCATAAAACTAGCTGACGATTGTTTGATGCCTGAGAATGCAGAAAAGTAGCTACCATTGTATGCTAGTCCTCCAATAAATTACTAATTGGGTTAGGTCGTTTCAATTAAAAATAAGAGAAATGTGATTCTGATTATATTGGATTAATATCTTATACTATTTCAGGACCTTTGAAACCTGCATTATCTAAGAAGTAGATATTCTTTTAATCGACATTTCTTAAACTCTGCAGAACCATGATCAGACGAAGCATTTAACCAGTGAACTAAATCTTAGGTTACATATTGACCACGAAATTTATGGAACGATGCAGCATTCTTTTTCGTTTGCAAGACCACCGTCAGGGTTTATTTTCTTTGCATTGCTCACTTTAAGTTACTCCTTATCTAGGCCTTAAAAAGAATGTGGCATTTTGTTACTAAAGTTATATGACATCAATATGAAATGGATTTAGTATTCTGTTCCCTTTAGCACTACTTTCAGTTTCCTGATAATCTAGGTCTCAAATATAGTGTGCCATATTCTCATTCTTGATCACATGTTCTCTTATTTTGGAACAATTACAATAGGGTTTATGGTCATGTGTAGTGGAGATTTCGATGGGTTCATAGTTTCTGTTGAATGGAGTGACCATCTTATATATATATAAGAAAAGGATTAAGCTACTTGTAGAGACTTTATAGCTTCTCTCCTTTTTTGCTATACCTCTGGTATACGGGACTTTTCTTCCCATTATTGATATTGTTCCTTGGTCAAAAAATCAAATACTCTAGAAACGCATTTATTTATTCATTCATTTTAGGTCTGCAACACACATCCTTTCACTTGAAGGCGTAACTCGTTTTTGACTAAGCATGTGAATTTATATTTATTTATTTGACAATAGATAGCAATAAGACTTAGATGTTGATGGGGCTACACTCGACCTAGGCCCAAATGAGAAGGAAAATGTAGAGGAAGAGAGGAAGAGAATTGTGGGATAAGATTATTTTGAAGCAATAGGGGTTTAAATACTGTAAACGAAATAGGAAAGAATCATGTTTTTCAAGATCCCTAGCAGACCGTTAGTATTTGCTCTAATTGATCTGATCAGATGTGCACAATATTCTCTATAGTTACTGCATCTTTATATTCTTAACACACTTTCTCAAGTTGGAGGAATGCATATGCTATATGTTCCTAGCTAGTTACATAAGTACTTGATTGAGGAACCTCAAAATGATTTTATAAGGATATCTGCTAGTTCTAGATTATAAATTGAATTGACGGAACTTTTATCAATATATCCTAACTCGATCTTTAGTTTGATGAAGTGACGACCTACTTTGAGTTATATTTGTAATACATGAGTCGTGGAAGGGATTCTGAAGGAGTTATCAAGGCCATTGGTACTCTATCTATTGCCTTAAGATTTTGGTTGGACGCTCAGATTCTTTCACGGGGTACTAGGGCCAACCTTTGGAAGACCCATTCTCATATCCATAAATCTGTAATAGAGTTCACATGTGACCTTGTAGGGAGAATGCTGAGTTTATATTTGTTTTACATGTTGTGTTAGGGCTTCTAAAAGAGACTAAATGTTTTTGGGTTTTTTCATGGATTGCATTAAGACTTTGGGTTGTACCATCAGATTCTTTTAACATGTGAAACATCTTATTTATGAATTTTCAATTCAGGAAATGGTGAAAAAAAATAAGCTGGCTTTTACCTTTGATGCTACTAAAAAGGCTCGATTTGGAGTCCTTCCACGATATGCAAAAAATGAGGCCTTAATCAAGTGGTTCGAGCTTCCTAATTGCTTCATATTTCACAACGGTAAGCAACTTCGTGTGTCTTCCTTGAAAAGTTTAATGGTAATTCTGCCTCAAACAGAAAAGCTGGTAACTACCCTATACGTTGCATATGCATGCAGTGCTTTAACAGCTATATTGCTCTTGACTCGACAAAATCCCCCGGCACCCGTGTCAACGCTACATAGGTGTACGTGTGGAATTCGTAGCAATTTGGTAAACTTACCTTGGATATTTTTGACTGCATTCTATGATTGAAGAAGTATAGATTTATATATATACATATTTGATTTCATTTTTGGATTTTTTGTCATATGCACACACATATACACACACATAAGGTATCTTATGAATAAAAAAACTGGTGTTTAAAAAATAAGGAGTTGATTGTATACCTTGGATATAGATGATTTGTTTTTGTTATCTTCATTAGCATGTGCATTTTATATATTTGCAACAATGTTTGAAAAAGTCTTTATTAGTATATATTTTTTATTATAATAATGATTTGTATTTATATTTTTATTCATAAATATATAAGAAAAATGTTAAATAGAATATGATATTATTAATTTTTACTAATGTGTATTTAACATTTTTGTTCATAAATATTTTCCACTTTATAAGTATTATTTTCGTTCGTAATCTAATTTTGGACTTGGTACGATCTTCCCACTTATTAATATAGTATGATGATATGATGTAAGTAACTTTGATTTTTAATCGTCACAATTTGCTTAAAAAACTTTTGGTTGGAAGCAACTAACATGCAAAACGTTCTCAATTCCTAATTAAAGATAAATTAAGTTTAATTTGTTGAATGCAGATAGTCTTATTTATTGTACAATTAATTAGCAATTTAATTTTGTAAATGATGACTGTTTGGATTATAATAATATTAAAAACTAGTTTTAACTTTTGGTCGGAAGTAACTATTGTGGATGACGTTTACAACTCCTAGTTAAAGATAATTAAGTTTTGATGTATGTAGTCTTCTTTATTACATAATTAATTGATAATTAGTGAATTGATTTTGTAAGGGGTGACATTTATTGGCTTATATGATATTAAAAACTGAAGTTAAGTTGCTCAAATAAATTATAATCATATTTAAATAGGAGGTAAATTTTTACTACATTAACAAAAAATAAAAATAGTAATAGGCCCTAATTTCTATATACATATATATAAATGACATCATAAATAATAATATATGATTTAACTTTTGACTTAACATCTTTTCACTTTTAGTATTTAGTATAATATGATGTGATTATTCTTTAATATCAAATTAATTAGACATTTATAGTAAATTAATTTAATATAAGGGCAAAATGGTAATTTAATTTTTGTAATTTAGAGTTTTTCACTTTTGATAATATTTGATGATAATTAGACATTTTATAATAAATTAATTTAGTATTTCGTAAAATGATAATTTTTTTTGTATTTAGAGATTCTTATTTTTAATAATAATATGATATGATAGATAGATTATAGATAAAAACATTACCTTTTTAAGAATAATTGGGCGGTTGAAACTTGGAAGTTTACATACATAGAATGACTATATGCAAAGCAGAATTCGGAAGCATTTTCGTGCTACACATATTGCAAAGAACACCTATTGTTGAGACACATTTTTCTTTCTCCTCCATCTTTTTGGGAAGTATTTTTTCCTATTTTTTTTCCTGTTTTTTCTTTTTTTTTTTTTTTAAAGATTGTATGTGCCAAACGGGGAGGGGGACAGTTACTTTGGGCTCTCCAACTGGTTGCTTGTATAAAGATCTCAAGTACTTATGCTTCTACTAAGACTGTAGGGGCTCGAGTACCATTTCAAGAAGCAGGGGAACACTTTTATTAAAATTGGTCTTAAGAACATAGAGAGCAATGAAATTTTCTTTTGAGTACGAGGATGGTTAACTAAAACATAAGCCATGAAAATATTGTACCATGGAAAACGAAAATCCAATGAGAATACTTAATATCCATAATTGGACTTACTCAATCATGAAGATTATTCTCCCAATATTTTGTGACTTCCAATTGTCATCTCTTTTTATTCCGACTGATTTTATCATTTTGATTATTTTACCAGCCAATGCTTGGGAGGAGGGAGATGAAGTTGTACTGATCACCTGCCGTCTTATGAATCCAGACCTAGACATGGTCAATGGAGACGTCAAAGAAGAGCTTGAGAATTTCTGCAATGAGCTGTTAGGAGACTCTGTCAATGAGTGTTTACATTGACCTTGTTATTTGCCGACGTTCTTGATCATGGTTTTGTTTATACAGATACGAAATGAGATTTAACATGAAGAGTGGTGCAGCTTCACAGAAGAAACTATCGGAGTCTGCTGTTGATTTTCCGAGGATCAACGCGAACTACACTGGCAGGTGAGCTTTCCTATCTTTATAATTATAAGGCAATTTCCACTGAATGTAGCATAAGTATTGGCGTATAAAATGCTGGGAGAGGAACACCTTCATTTATCATCTGTCTTTTTTGCTTCTAATTGTGTTCATGAGTGTTAAGGTGTGCTTTCCATGTGTATTAGATTTACGTTTCTCTTTGGTTTTGATTGCTTGATCTGGTTTAAGTAGAGTTCTTTCAGTAGGCTTCTCTCTTACGGTGGTATAATAAATAGTTACTCTTGTTGAATTTCAGGAAGCAGCGTTATGTATATGGAACCACTTTGAACAGCATTGCTAAGGTAACTGGAGTCATCAAATTTGATTTGCATGCTGAACCAGAGACTGGAAAATCACAGCTTGAAGTTGGAGGTAATGTTCAGGGCATCTTTGATCTTGGACCTGGCAGATTTGGTTCGGAGGCTGTATTTGTTCCCCGTCAGCCCGGTACAAAATGTGAAGAGGATGATGGCTACTTGGTATTCTTCGTACATGATGAGAACACTGGGTACCTTGTCTTCGACTGTCTTACTTGTATTATCATGAGCATCACTAAGATCATTTCTTTGGTGTTCAATGTCAAGGAAATAAGGAGAATTGCTTCTGTTCTACTGTTTTAAGTGAAAGAATTGCAGATAGTTAACCCCGCTTGCTGTGTCCAACAGTTGAGCCCACATAATTTAAAGAGCATTACGTATTCCACCTGTAAGATTGTTATGTGTGTGTTGAACGTTTGCAACCACAATCTACTGAAGCCACATGTTTTCAATGTCATATGATACTCAATTTTCTGTTTGTTGTCCGCCTTGATATGAGCATATTTAGAAATGCGTACAGAAGGAGCATTCACTATTTAATTATAATATTCTTTGGACACTATTTAGATAAAACTGGAAGAGGCATATGCCCTTATTTCCCTTGAGCATTGCACATGCGATCTGTCAATTATGTTCCTATCATAATCCTCAAAGTTTATAACTGAAATTAAAACAGAATCACCTGACTGAACCATTCTCTTATAAATTTATGCAGCAAGTCAGATGTAAATGTTATTGATGCAAAAACAATGTCCGCGGAGCCTGTGGCAGCAGTTGAGTTACCAAAGAGAGTTCCCTACGGATTCCATGCTTTCTTTGTCACAGAGGTGAGAGTCATTCCATTTTACTTTTTGGTTACTTTACTCGTGCTTCTGGAACATTAGCGCTGCATCCAAAAGCTACTGGTGTTTCTACTGAATTTCCATATGCTTTATACTAAGTCTCTGTAGGAAATTGCAATTGAAATTTCATTTTCTTTTTCTGTGAAAACTAATTCCCTGATAAGTGAAGATGAAAGAATCTGCTTGGTACCGATGAGAGCACATATAATTTGAGGGAATTTAAATACATTATCAGAAGTATCATGCCTGCAAGTTAATGGCTTGTCTCTAAAACTTACTCTTTGAATTCATTTTACTTTGAACAGGAACAAATTCGAGAACAAACCAATCTGTGAGAGCGATCAGTAAAATCCATGTTGCTGTTTGAAATAACTACTGGCTATTTGGTTACGCATGACTTGAAATGTAATAAAAATGTACGGATGTATACTTTGTAATTTCAGCCTCTACTGATGGCATCTTATTTTAGTCATCGGAAACGAATGTAGACCTGCAAACATTTGTCAGGAAAAAAAAAGGTAGTTTTGGCTCACAGGAAAAAAAAGGTAGTTTTGAAAAGAACTTAAAATGCATGTCCTCTTAGATTGATTTTATCCTTATTTTAATAATTTTAATATTAAATAAAATAAATTAAGGTCAATTACGATATATTTGTATTAACTAATTTAATATGTAAATTAATTATTCTATTCATTAAATTGGACCAGACCGGCTGGTTTGAACTATGGCTGCTCGCCGGACCGGAACGTCTTGGTTCGGTACAAAACGGGACGGGACGGGACGGGACGAGATATACCGGGTATTGGAACAGAATTTCATTTTCATCCCGATCTAATTTTTTTTAAAACTCTTTTTTTAATAAAATAGTCTTTTCTGCAAAACTAGCCATTGGGCAACAGCTATTATGTTTATTACTATTTTTAATAATTACAAAAATATAACTTACAAAAAAATACTTTTTAAATGTAAACAAAGTTATAAAGTTATAAAGTTAAATTAAAGTTATAAGACTAATTCTTAATAACCTTTATATATATATAACTTTATACATATAAAAAAAGTATATATATATATATATATATATATACTATATAAATTTTATATATATATTATGAAATTATAAAAATTTTAACTATATATAATATACTTTATAAAGTTTTAAATGTATAATA
>JBDJHY010000001.1:16502828-16521224 GCA_039654485.1 Withania somnifera | reverse complement strand
GAGAAGTATTATCTCATACACACACCTAAGATATCCTTATGAATAAAATATTGGTGTTTATAAAGAATAACTTTTCATTAGTTTTAGTTCAATAACTTTAACTAATCAATATACGTACTTTATATGTAGTAATATGCATTTATTGGTGTATCTGTACTCATATCCATACCCCCAAATTGTAAAATTTATGCGATGAATAATCCACACCCGGATTAGATACCCACACTGGAGTCCAAGAAACATAGCTTAATAGGCATCAATTTTTATTGATAATCCTGTTAAAGAATTTCGTTTTGGAACC
Organism: Withania somnifera; assembly: GCA_039654485.1. Lineage (NCBI taxonomy): Eukaryota > Viridiplantae > Streptophyta > Magnoliopsida > Solanales > Solanaceae > Withania > Withania somnifera. The sequence continues at coordinate 16,520,923 of JBDJHY010000001.1, read as the reverse complement.
AGATGACATAAAAATTAAATTGAGTCACCAGATTCGCATTTTTGTGTATAGATTTTAAGAATAATTGGGCAGTTGAAACTTGGTAATTTGGATACATAGAAATGACTGCATGCAAAGCAGAATTTGGAAGAATTTTCGTGCTATACATATGCACAACTATTGTATTGGAAAGAACACCTATTGTTGAAACCTATTTTTCTTTCCCTTTTTTGGGGGGGAAGCACTTTTTCCTATTTTTTGTTTCTTTTCTTCTTTGTTTCAAGGTTGTACGTGCCAAAGGGGGAGGAGGATAGTTACTTTAGTCTCTCCAACAGGCTACTTCTGTAAAGATCCCAAGTACTTATGCTTCTACTAAGATTATAGGGGCACGAGTACCATTTCAAGAAGCAAGGGGAAACTTTTTTTTATAATTGGTATTAAGAACATAAAGAATAATGAAATTTTCTTTTGTGTGTTAGGATTCTTAACTAAAACTTAAGCGATCATAATATTCTACTATGAAAAGAGAAGAATGAATGAGAATACTCTACACAATATCCGTAATTTTCTCGACTTAGCTCAATCATGAAGATTACTCTCCGAATATTTTGTGACTTCCATTTGTCTTCGTTTCTTTTATGGCTGGTTTTATCATTTTGATTATTTTACCAGCCAATGCTTGGGAGGAGGGAGATGAAGTCGTGCTGATCACCTGCCGCCTTCAGAATCCAGACCTAGATATGGTCAATGGAGCCGTTAAAGAAAAGCTTGACAATTTCTGCAATGAGCTGTTAGGGCTATCTGACAACGATTGTTTAAATTGACCTTGTTAATATTTGCCACTGTTCTTGATCATGGTTTTGTTTTACAGATATGAAATGAGATTTAACATGAAGAGTGGTGCAGCTTCACAGAAGAAACTATCGGAGTCTGCTGTTGATTTTCCGAGGATCAATGAGAACTACACTGGCAGGTGAGCTTTCCTATCTTTAAACTTATCGGGCAATTTCCAATAAATGTAGCATAAGTATTGGCCGTATAAAATGCTGGGCGATGAACACCTTCATTTATCATCTGTATATTTTGCTTCTAATTGTGTTCGTTAGTGTTAAGGGATGCTTTCCATGTGTATTAGCTTTATGTTCCTCTTTGGTTTTGATTGCTTGATCTGGTTTACCTAGAGTTTTATCAGTAGGCCTCCATTTTGTTGGTATAATAATAGTAACACTCTTGAAATTTTAGGAAGCAGCGTTACGTATACGGAACCACTTTGAACAGCATTGCTAAGGTAACTGGAATCATCAAATTTGATTTGCATGCTGAACCAGAGACTGGAAAATCACAGCTTGAAGTTGGAGGAAATGTCCAAGGCATCTTTGATCTAGGACCTGGCAGATTTGGTTCGGAAGCTGTATTTGTTCCAAGTCAGCCTGGTACAGAATGTGGAGAGGACGATGGCTACTTGATATTCTTCGTACATGATGAGAACACTGGGTACCTTATCTTCCACTCTCGTACTTGCATTATCATGAACATCACTAAGATCTTGCATTGGTGGTCAATGTTAATGAAATAAGGAAAATTGCTTCTGTTCTAGCGTTTTAAGTGAAAGAATTGCAGGTAAGTCAGTTAAGACCGCTTGCTGTGTCCAACAGTTGAACCCACATATAATTTAAAGAGCATAACGTATTCCATCTCTAACATTGTTGTTGTGAGTGTGTGTGTGTGTGTGTTGCAACCACAATATACTGAAGCCACATGCTTTCAAGGTCATATGATGCTCAATTGTCTGATTCTTGTCCACCTTGATATGAGCATAGATCATTCACTATGTAGTTATAATATTCTTTTGGACTTTAGTTAGATAAAATTGTAAGTGGCATACGTCCCTATTTCCCGTGAGCATTGCACATGCAACCTGTCAATTATGTTCCTATCTTAGTTCTTAGGCGCACATGGAAATGCAAAGTTTATAACTGAAATTTAAACAGAATCACCTGACTGAACCATTCTCTTATAAATTTATGCAGACAGTCAGCTGTAAATGTAATTGATGCAAAAACAATGTCCTCGGAGCCTGTGGCAGTTGTTGAGTTACCAAAGAGAATTCCCTATGGATCCCATGCTTTCTTTGTTAAAGAGGTGAGAGCCATCCCATTTACTTTTGGTTATTTTCTCTCGTGCTTCTGGAACATCAGCGCTGCAACCAAGGGCTACAGGTGTTTCTCCTGAATTTCCGTATGCTTTATACTAAGTTTCTGTTGAAATTGAAATCTTAATGACTTCTTTTTCGGGTGAAACTAATTCCCTGACAAGTGAGGATGAAAGAATCTGCTTGGTATCGATGGGAACATATAATTTGAGGGAATTGATATACATTATCAGAAGTATCATGCCTGCAGGTTAATGGCTTGTCTTCAAAACTTAACTCTTTGAATTCATTTACTTTGAACAGGAACAAATTCGAGAACAAGCCAATCTGTGAGAGTGATCAACAACATCTATGTTGCTGTTTGACTTAAAACATAATAAATGTACAGATGTATAATTTGTACTACAGCCTCTACTGATGGCATCTTATTTTATTTATTGGAAACAAATTTAGACCGGCAAACATTTGTTAGAAAAAAAAAGGTATTGTAGCTCAATGGACAGCAAACACTAAGTCAAATATCAGCTCTATAGATGTGTACTTTTAACACAAAAATGTTCTTAGTCACTTGATATGTAATGGAATCCCAAAAATGTCCTGGTCTCTCAGATTGTAACAGTCATGAGTATAATTAGTTCATTTTCAATGTTGTTTTGTGATACTCGATCCGAGTCGTTGATATGAATGTGTTAGCATAAATGTGTTAGTTTTGATTGTGCCCGGACAGATGGGCAACTATCATCTGCGTATACTGCACTCGTTCCGTATACCGTTAGTGACATTTCTTTGGATATATTGCTCTTGGCATCGGTTCAGTTGAATCAATATTCTACATTTCCATATCTAGAGAAACTTAGAGAAAGATAAGAGTTCGGAATAACCAAATATATCAAATTAACCTGTCAAAATAAAAAAATTACAGAAATGTCGGACTAATTTAGTCCGTTATTACCTTTTACTCATTGACTGAGTGGGAGCCCCTGTATTAGGTGGCAGCTTGCATGTCGGAATAAATTATTCCTGACTATAAGTGGAATAAAAGACCCTTCTTCACCACAATGCACTGCTGGTCCCAAATTTCTCCACAAAAAAATTCAGACCCACCGGTCCCCAACACCCCAATCAAAATCCCTCAAATCAATTTTCTATTATAGGATAATCATTATAGAGAAAATTCAGTAATATATTCAGATCGCAATACAAATTACTACTACTACAACAACAATCTAAACATTTGAATAAAAAATTTCAGTTTTCAATAACCAAATACCATTAAAAAGCAAATAAAACAATAATAATATATATAATTTTCAGCCAACATACCTCAAGACAAGCAAAATTTAAATTTTCAAATAAAAAATTTGATGATTCTATCAAAAATTTCCTTGCAATTCCTGTCTTTTAACTTGAATATGTAACAAAATAGTAATGTGGAGTTAAATTTTGGCCAAAAATAACTTGATTTTATGGGGTTATAAGTATGCGAGTGTATCCCTCAGAATGCCTAGTATCCACAATGGTGAAATGTATGCCATGGTTCCTCAACCTTTTTGGAAAAGGGAGCGCCAATCCATGTCACCTATTCAGATTACTAAATGCTTCATCCCTGGGATAGTCTCCAAAGTGTGGGAGTTAGTTGGTAATCAACCAAAAAAAAATAATATGCTAAAGCTTTCTCTGTGCACTAAGAATCGTATATCATTACCCTGCCGTTAACAGATCGGAAAATCGACGGCGTTCTGTCACCGACGGCGAATAAGGAGACCCGGCTAGGCGGATATGACGGTAACGGCGCTTGTTATTGATCCCTAGCCTCTAGAAGAGGTCAATATATTTTGAAAGGATTTGTGCTTTGAGCCCTTCTATTTTAGCACATTTTGTAGTTTTGACCTCCACACTTTTAAGCGCCTGCCCCACTACCACCGGAGGCATTTGGCCATAGATTTCTTTTATTTTCTTTTGGAAAGAACAAATATTTTATTTAAAAATTATATTTGGCCATAAAAATTTTCAATTACAATTTAAAATTAAATTCAGAAAAGTAAAAACAAGTTGAAATTTATTTTTGTTTTTCTTTAAATCTAATTTCAATTTTTAATATTATTATATATTACTTAATTTTTATATGTTTACAAAAAATATCTCATAATAACTTATTTTTTTGCTCAACATTATTTATAAGTCATGCTTTCAGTTCTTATATTATTTAAAAATAACTATATTTATGTGATTGGTTACTTGATTGTTGTTATATATAAAAAAGTAAAAAGAATGAACAAACCATGTAAGTTAAACGTCGATAAATGAACATATAATAATTATATAATAAATTTATGACAAATATTCACTCACGACAACTCATCCATCTTTTTCATGAGTGAAGTGCAATTTTCTGTTGTTAAAAAGGGTGATTTTACTATTTTTAAAAATTTAAGATATAAAATTATATTTTAAAAAGGAATCTTTTCAAAAATTTTAAAAAATATGATCAAACATCACTTCAAACTCTAACTCCAACTCCAATTCTAATTTTTTTTTATTTTTACTTTTATTTTTATTTTTTTATTTTTTTACTCCAACTCCAAATTACATGTATGGACTTCTTTTTGCCTTTTCACATATATCAACATAAACAAATTAATAATAAAAATATATATATATATTCTTCATTTTATTTTATATGACACCATTTAACTTGAATTATATTTATAAATAAAATAAAAAACTGAAGCTTGTAATTTAAAATTATTTTATTAAAAAAAAATTAAATTAAATTTTTTCTAACTATAACCAAAGGCAAATTCAGAATTTAGAATTTTGAATGTCATACCATTTAAATAGGATAGCTGGGTCGGTTTTTTCAATTTTGAGCTATGATCCGAATTTATTTTCTCCGATTTATATAAACATCGATTGACTATGCATATTTAACAAGTTCTATTTTAGATATTTTGAGATTAAAATACCTAAGCAATCTTTCTTATTCTTTAAAACTTTGTGAAAGAGAAAAAAAATTCATGTTAAAATTATTGAACTTGTATAAAAAATTCTGTTTTAAAATTATGTCCTTGTGGAGAGATTATCAGTCAAAATAAAGAAGGAAATCATAAACTGTCACCAATTTTAATGTCTAAAAAACATATTAGTTATTGCATGAATTGATCGATTTATAAACGTTGTCCAGCTCTGAGGTGTTTTATTTATTAACATTTCCCATCTTTCTAAAAGCTGGTAAATGAATACTAGAGGGCACACTTAAGGCAATAATCATTCAGTGAGGGAAGTGTTTTAAGGATTGCAGATGCACACTGGAAAATCAAGCAAGCAGCAGAAAGCAATTCCACAGTATGATCCAACCACACATTCAACATGCTGCGGTACTTTGTAGTATCAGATTCCAAGCTCCTCCTAATCCTTCTACATTCCCAACGTATATTTTCTTTATTTACATAAAAGGGTGAGGGAAAAGACGCATCAATGCCAAATTTGTAACTCGCCATGTGTTGCTCCTCTTCCTCATCACCACTCATATAGTACCAAGTAACCAAGCCAAGAATGAATTGCCTGAGCATAGCCCATGCCATGATGAAGTTACCTCGCATGTCCGTTCAGCATGCCTGCATGAACAATGCAAGAAATGGACCCATGGCATGAGAAAATGCTGGGCTGACCCCTCCATCAGTGGAGAGTAGCTTCCTAATTGCTGGATGCTGCCCCTTGAGAAGCCTGATTGACCAGCAGGCTCCAATTCCCTTGCTCACTTCCAGTGCTCTGGGCAAAATACACAGATGAACCATGACCATTGCCAGCTGAGAAACTGTGGCTGTGACTTTTGTGCGTGTCTTGAACTGCATATCCTTCCTTTCCCCCTTGATCAGAACTCCCGGAAGCTGACGAGTTTCCAGAGTGAGTTGAAATGGCTGCCCCATATTTTTTAGCGTCCTCCATACAGTCCATGTTATTGAGTTTTTTAGTATTCAAAAAACGGCCTCCAGATCCCCTTGCCCTTCTCATCGCATGTTGATGCCGAGATTCATGCAAATACGGCTAACACATAACAAACCGATGTCAGTTTATCAACAAGCCTTCCCAAAATAAGTGACGGCATATCATAGGAACTAAATGCAGAAATCTACATACAGAATTATGGATCTAATGTTCTTCTCAGTGTATATAAAAGAGAAGTGCTTAGAAAAGCCGGCCGGCTATTGTGCAGCATCAGCAGAACTTTCACATATATGAGTTATTTCTGCATGCACTTAGGATAACCCAAGTCAAGAATACGTCTTAGTTCCTCTTCTCAGAGTCTATGAAAAAACTAGTAGAATGATAAGAATCCTTTTGTGGAGAAAATCTTGAGACTTTTGCCCACTGATCTAGAATTCAACAAAGTCGACACAGAACAAATCAGAACACAGAAAGACCATACACAGAAGGACCATATACTACAATTATAAAGAGTACAGAAAAACAAAGTGGTTTGACACATCAAAACATAGCAAAACTGAGGCAACATGCCATCTCTCTCTCTCTTTGTGCATGTGTGTGTGTGTCACTGCTAATCATGTCAGTAACTTACAAGCCTAGGTTGACCTTCCAAGGGAAACGAAAAAAAGACGGGAAACAATTAGCGCATATCTGGCATGCTTAAGCATGTCAAGCACATAACGGATGGTTAAACAATGAAGGAACAATATTACCCCAACACAATTAACAATGCATTGTTGGCCTGGGGGTCTTGAAAAGCACAGAAACCTTCCGAAATACCCAAGTTACATAGCAAAATTATAAACCAAAATCACTGACAACGGAGCATAGGACTAATTTTAGAAGTACTACAAAAGAGGGTCGAACACATCGACGGGCGACGGCCTAGACACTCGAACTACAGCCTGTTCTGAATGAGAACCTGAACATAGACACTCCAAGCTCAAATTGTGGGTATACGTAGATAAGTTAGCGTCTTAAAAGTAAAAATATCTCACCTCCTTTAATTACATGCATTAGCCTCAATAAGACGTAAAACTTCATCTAAGTTAATGTGTATAATTAAAGGAGATTGACATATTTTACGTGGTTAACTACGTAATAGACGCTTGAGAACACGCGCAAAACATTCTCAATTGGAACAAGCTACCATAGTTTTGAGGGTCTAAAATGAAATTTGCTAGCAAGTCACATGGGATGATATATTTAGCCTTGTTAATATGAAGCACAACATAGAGTTGCTCACTGATGTGGTTATGGAAGGTAGCTATACATTGAAAGTTGGTCGCAGGTCCTGAGAAGACAAAATCTGTTATCTCTGTCTGCCCTTTCTTTCTTCTTTTTCTATGGTGTCTGCACTGACGACATCAATTATGGGACAACTAACATAACCAAGGCAGCTATTCTACATGTAACTGATGTCAGAACTCAGTATAACATTGTTCTAATAGATGACTGTTTGCTAATGCAAATTAATATAATTAACTCTGCAAGAGTTCCAGTGATCTCTCTCATTTCGTCTCCCTTAGTTCACTGGTACAACATCAGTTGGTATGAGATATTGTAAAATGTAAAGAACCGAGCTCCCTCAACCGCACAATAAATCACCAGGAAAACCACTCTCCAAACCAAAAGCAGCAATTACTGCAAATCTCAGACATCTCTCTTCGCATAAATCAGCTATTATTCAAGGAAGGAAAATTCATCCACTTACACGAAGTTAAATCACCTTTTCCACGTGCATGAACTAAGTCAATTCTTGCAATGGCAAAAATTCTAGCACCATATATGTCCAGTAAGGTTTATCATCAAATTTTCCTTAATATAAAAGTTAATAACATTCACAGGGCAAACCAACCTTAACGGAACCAAGGGGCAGGATAACTTTAACACTATAAAAGCTTTTCATCCCACATTTCAAGTCTATCAGGACACACTTCCAATGGTACGAGCAGAAAACAAAGAAGTAGAAGCTTCAATCCATATGGTATGAGTTGAAACTAAAAGAGCTAGAAGTGTCTCTATGCAGGAAACAAGGTACTTATCTCTAACATAAAGTTTTCTTTTTTATAACCATGGTCTCCAGCGAGCTTTCGCGCACCTCGACTAATTCCACGGGATACCTGCCACCTTCCACTAGCAACAAGTACCAAGTAACTCTGTCTACCAAGATGGGAAAAATCACCCAGTGTTTCTGTAACTGCAAGAATTTGAACCTAAAATCTCATGTTCTAAACCCACTTCAATGACCATTAAGCCACAACCTTGACTGCCTTATCACTAACATAAATATTCATGATTGTCCAAAAAACCAAAAATTAATTGTACAAACCAGCATCTTATCATATGTTCTAAAGCAGATAGCATATTTTACATATAACGCAAACAACCTGTTTCACCATAACTTGACTAATTTTGTGCAATCCTCCCTTTATCTGGGTTTTAAACTAGCAATGTAAGCTTTAGACCAGCAATCTCTTAAACTTGTGTGAGTTTAGAGAGAAGTTAAACAAAAGGTTTTACTTATAACAAAGAAGAAAATACAATGCAAACAAAAGAGCTCTATCGGTGATCAAACCAACTGGTTGGTATTATGACATAGTACTACTGGGAAACTTACATTAGGGCAACATTTTGCTAGTAATCTTTTTACTTTATCTAAAAGTTTGTGTACGCGGTAGAGAACCAGTAGTTTTAAGGGGAAAAAAACTTGATTTGCCTCGTGCTAGAGTGGGTTAAAGTCCCACATGCTGCTATTAATGGCCCATTTCAATCTTCATTTTCCTAATAGAGTCTCATCTCTTTTTGAGAATGCTAATAGAGTTTCATCTTCTTAGCATTAGACTGCATTACTTTGTTAAGCATCAACTGTTCAACTTTTCAAAAGTTGTGGAACAATATTAGTTACTAAGACATTATGAAGCAATATGGACGTGTCTTTTCTTTCAAAAAAATGGTAACATATTATGGACGTGTCTTCTAACTTCATATATTTACTAATGCTAAAAAGCTGAAAAATCTAGTGATGAAGAATATGTCCAAAACAAGAGAATTCAGGTCTGCTCCACATTGGGAAAAAAATTAATGGAGGTAAAGTGCTTCCCTATACTGATTTTACTAAAAACCTGAAAATTCAAGTGATGAAGAATATGTCCAAAATAAGAGAATTCAGGTCTGCTCCACATTGAGAAAAAAAAGAATGGAGGTAAAGTGCTTCCCTATACTGATTATACCTTTCTCCCTTTACTAGCTTTCCTTTCAAGCTCTGCTTTAGCTCTTATTTGCCGTCGCCTTAAAATTCCATGGTACTGTTTTGCATTTACGTAGACAGGTTCCTCTTCCATGTCAAGAGGCAAAGGCATCCGGGTATGATGAATCTCAAATAAGTGAGGATGTACCTGACAACACCCAACATTTTAAGGTAATGTTTTGCTTTACCTATAATTTGCGTTCAGATATAGCTGCAATTCAAATGCGAAATAATACAAGAGTAAAGTGCAGAAGCTAAAGCCCAAAAGCTAGTTCCATGTAGAAATGTTTACAACTCCACTGATAAACGAGGTTAAAATTAATTGCAAAATATTCTATAGCAATATAGCATTGAGTTACAACCAGACAAGTACTCTTGAGTAAACATCGCCATTTGATAACAAGAAAATATGATTAGCAAATATCATATGGCAGCAGTCCGTTACTAACGTATTACCTTCACAACCGGGGGAAAAAAGAGAATACAGCACTCAGTTCTACCTGACAAAGATTGTGCTTAAGAAAGGTGCTACTGCTTATCCAGACCGTGAGGCTATGGAAGCCACAGCTCTGTTTCTTTTCACTAGTATAAATAACAAAGTGATATGACACAGATATAAAAGTAGCACTGACTAAATCGACAAACGAGACAGCACAGAATTAAAGTAGATCGCATATTACTATCAGCATCTGCAAATAGAAGCTAGAGACATTTGTTCTTACAGGTTCTCCATAAGTCATCATTCCCCCATACTGCATATCTGGATATGGATATGAAATCAGCATCTGCAACAATAGGTCACTGAATAAACTTTTTAAAATGTAGCAGACTGCCATCATGGAAAGAATGGAAACGTCAATTTGACTTCAACTGATGACAACCAGCTACATGTAATTGTGCGCATCAGTTGTGGACACAGAGAGGGATGAGGAAATAACTTACAGCTGAATGACCTGTGAGTTCCTTCTGCTGCTCAGCCATGATGGCAGCAGATGTGGGTGCAATGTGCTTGAGGTTCTGATTGTATTGTTCGTTATTTCCATCTGATCCTGAAAACGTAAATCACATCACAAATAGAAAGCGACATGCAAATCAAGGTCTGGAAAATGTAAAAGCAAGATAAACATTGTTAATGTGGAGTCATAAGAAACAATAAATAGGCAAATAAAGGCAAAGAGAGAAACACTGAACGTGACAGAGTATGGGTAAATAAATAAAGTGAACTGAGTCGAAGGAATTCATTGAAAAGAGGTGGGACCTTTTTCTTATAACGAGAAGAGAGTTATACAACCTTTGGCAATGTAAACATACTTCATGACATTTAATATGCAGTCAATCACCTATACCTCAATCTCAAACTAACCGAGATTGACTATACAAATCCTATGAACCCATATTTCCCAATTCAGCCCCATTTGATTCCACTACCAAATAATTCATCATTAGGAATTCCCCAACTCCAGTGGCGTATCTGGGGGGTTCCAGGTTCGCATAAACCCATGCTCCCCTTTCTAAATCATGTATATAAAGTTACATTTTGCAGAAATACTAATGTGTGTGTGTGCTCGTGCACGTCCTAAGCATAAAGTATCATATAATGTGACGGTTATCGGATGTATCTCTCTAAGTGAGGTTAGGAGTTCAAATCGTATGTCTATATTGTTGTTGGTGATTATTCTTTTCTTTTTCATTCTTCTTTTAACCCTTAAAATTTCATACTTTATTTTTGCCACCACAATGCTTTATATAGTTAAATTAAATGAGTGTCTAGGATGGTATATGCAAAGATTGGATATGTTATTTGGTAGGAAGAAAATCAAAGGACTTTTTAGGAGGTCAGCATTGTCAGGAGTGTTCTGTCGATGTTTGATGCTTGTTTTGCTGTTGTTTCATGTTTTTTTTTTCTCTTGGTACTTCATCAATAAAACTTAACCTTACTGAAAAATTGCGAAGAGTATCGCTTGTATTTACAAGGGTGTTGTTAGTAATTCAGTTTAGTTTCTTGCTTCGTTGAGTGGTAGGTTTCTTTGGATATTTGTACTCCTATACCTCGTCTGTTGAAATAGAAGAAATCCTCCCTAGGAGGTGTGCTTCATATACTTCTCACATAATGGAATAGAGATTTGGCTTCTTGTAAATTTCGTTTTTTGGATGGTTGTGTTAGCTGCATCCAGCGTTAAAAAAGGAACTATATGAACTAATTTGATCAAACAGTGGGAGTGGTGGCTGCAGCTTTCTCTTGTATTTACTACTTTATTGATAGTAAAATTCTTTAATTAACACCCCACCCCCCCAAAAAAAGAACCTTAACCATCCAGTATTGAAAACTAAATGCAGCATCTCAATATTCAAATAAAGGCATCTTAATCTTAAAAAAAGAAAACACCCCCACGTCCCCATACTAGTTGGGACAGTTGATGCAAACGGAAAATTACTCTTGATCTGAAGGTAGTAACTGATGTAGTTTGCAGCACAAGTGAATAGCCTTTAAAAATATTTTTTCCATAAATAGGAAGAAAAAATAACCTGCAAAACTTTTCTCAAAAGGATCCCCCTAATGCCTAAATTTGAACCTCTCTACTCCGTTTGAGAACTCAAGTAGAATGCTCATTTGACTTCCACTAACAAACAAGTTATGCAAACATTACAAGTGTTCAAACTCATAGCTGAACTTCTTCTCCAAATTCTTTTTCTTTTTGACAACTAAGAAATCCTCGACGTCAAGGTCACGCGGTTCGAAACTCAGTGGATAATAGTCCACTTCTCTACGCTTCTCCAGCTAAATACACATGCTTGTGGTAGGATTCAAACCCATAACATACGCCTAACTTACACATCATGCATTGTGCTCTTACCACTAGAGCAAAGTTGGGCATCGGGATCTCAAGAATTTATCAACCCTAAATTGCTTTTGTTGGCACCAAGGTAATGTTCAGAACCCCTCATAGAGTTGCACAAAGTTACAAGGGGGAAGTCCCATCCACTAAGGTGTTTGTTTAGGATCTCGTCATCTTAATGGCGCTCACATAGAAGTTCTATTAGATCTGTCATCATTTACATAAAAATCAGACTGCTTACACGACTATTTGTCCAACATCACTAGATTACCAAGTCAGTTCTGAAAGGAAGACATTCAGGCAAAACACAAGTTATAGATGGTGTGCTCCAAATTGTGAAGGTCTGACACAGGAAGTGATTAATAGTTGGACCAAGCGTGAATAATATGCAAGAAACTCAAATAATTGTTCCTTTCTTCACTAGTATATATCTGGACTACAGACAAATACAAGTATATGTAAAGTGGTAGACAATAGTTGTAGAAATTCATGCACCCATGGGTGTGGTCAATGAAGTGGGTTAAAAAACTTTTACGCTAAAGTCTCGGGTTCAAATCCCATTGGAGACAAAAAGCACTAGGTGATTCTTTTCATCTGTTCTAGCCTTGGTAGACAGATTTACCTAATACATGTTGATAGTGGGAGGTCGCAGGTATCCCGTAAATTAAATAGAGGTGCGCAAAAGCAAGCTAGGACACCAAGGTCATAAAAAAAAAATAGTTGCAGGAACATATTGAGTTCGACTAGCTCTAGCTCACACCGCAAGTTATCAACTAACTATGGTCGCATGACATAGATTTTTGTTCTTCAACATCAAATAGAGTACATTCCAGTGAAAAGAAGACTTCATTTCTAGTTTGGTAACTAATGTTTTCACCTTTTTAGGAATTATCATTAGACGCCAGCAATGTTATTGATTCATAAATTAGATACAGGTAGAAACTAGAGGATGGAACATTCACACTGTAGTATGTAATGTGGAAAATACCAGATTCCATGGGTGGAGCCTTTGTTTCTTTTTCCTCGTTTCCACCTTCAAATTTCCCCTGGACATCGGCATTTTCACTTGCCAAAGGCATTGTATTATCACCATAACCCTGCCACCATGGTTGCATTTGGATAGTTGATAGTGAGGTAACTCGCAGCCCAGTCTCCAGCTGCCGGCCATCATGTTTAGCAATAGTAGGCATTACTAGACTCTTCCCCAAGTAATTACGATCTACTCAAAAGTTTACAGTATAGAGACTGTTAGTAGGAACAGATGATATCGAACAAAGCTGAATAATAGAAGCAATCCAACTTGGACAGACATAAAAACTCATCTTTTACTGTCATGACTCATGCAGAGTTAAATACAGGTATCTCAAGCTGTCAAGCAACTACATGCTATCTGAAACTTTGTTAACCAACTATGTTCACGCACTTGTTTCTTCTTTAAGATTTTTTCAACGTGAACCAAGTGATGAAGCATTTTCCAATTCTGGATATAATTTATCTCGGACTAATAAATTTTCGAGTATGCACAAACACATAAAAAAGGTTCTCTACGAATGCATGTTTTTCCACCTTAAACTTGTACTTTAGAGCAAAACCAGTAGCATTGCCACAGCTTCCATATCCCACTATAAACCCATAAAGGGAGCTGGAAATCATACAGAGTTTTGGTCTAATGACATCACAGGAGGCAATTACTTCCTTTATATCTAGACACTACATAAATCATTTTTTTTCTTTTAATAAGATTTATTCCTGAGTAAGAACGTCAATAGAGCTTTTCTCATTCGTAAGGGATAGAGCTCCCGAGAACTGCTAAAATGGAATGCCCTTTATGTGACATCTGAATCCTCCTTGCTCTTTTTCAGGGACTAGTTTCTCAAGTATTGGCATTGTAAGTGACGGTATTAATTAAGTAGAATCAAGATGACAAACTGCATAATCCCAGGGGAACCAGATAATGCAGATAAGGTATCATGAAAGCTAACAGCACACATTTGATCCACAAACAGAAAAGCTCAGAATTCTCTTTTTCCTTGGATTCCAGGGTATTTCTTCTAGTTCTTAGTTCGAGGTTTCTACCATCTCATATATTGTACATTCAAACCAAGGTCCATTAACAGATTTTTTTAGTAGTTAATACAGGATCTCATTACTTTAGCTGCAATCAAAAATCAGTTAAAATTATTACACCTAAACCTCATTTCTGTAAACAAAGATCATACACAAGCAAAAAATGAATATATCTAACACAGTAAAGATGAGACCACACCAAAACAATGCAGACTTACCACTTAAAACACAGAATTTCCCAGCAGTGTATTCTGCTGCTGTGACAAAACAAATATTTACATAAAAGGCCAGCCCGTTGAACTAAAACTCCCGCTATACACACGGGGATAAGCACAAAGATTTACATGATCCCTACAATTCATCAACTCAAATGTTCCAGCACTCACTGGTTTAATTTAGCCCTTATTAAGCATTACAATTCACCACTAAAATCACAAAGAACAAATTAACACCAAGGCTGCATAAATGAGAAAAAGAGAAATCAAAACAACAAGACACATCCAATTTCTATAAACCACACTAACCTAATCACAGTTCTTTTTCACAAAATTCAAACTTTTTACCCATCAGAACTAAAAAAGGCAAAGACTTTACCAAATAACCAAGATTGGTCAGACAAAAGATCCAATATAAATTAAAAGTAACCCAATTTAGAAACCCCAATTGGGTATTTCAAGAAAATATGGAATTTGAAAATCGATTATCACATACCTTTCTTTTTCTGGGGATGATGAGAGCAATTAAAGAAAAACCCCTTCAAGTAAAGCTCACAAATTTAGCTTGTGTCTATACATATACATGTATGCAGCAAATAAATAAAGAAGTTATTTTCACCTAAAGATTCTCAAGATGATATAGAAGTAGATATATAGGCCTAATTTATTGTACTGTATCATAGGTAGAAAGTGGTGGGAGTGGCAGTGGGGTGGTTGTGGGGGGAGGGGGTGTTCACTGTGCTCTTCTTTGTGGGGTTTATGTATTTGGAATTTCTTATTTTTATGTATGTATAGCTCACGCCAAAGTCACTTTCCCTGTCTCTGTTAAAGGAAAAACTTCTTTTATAGGATTAGCTAATTCTTGATTATATTATAGAGTATTGTTGTTGTGTGGTTGAATGACTAAAATGCCCTTGATCAGAAACTGAAATACCTAACACCATTTTCTATTTTATTTTTTGGAAATTCTTATAGACTTGGAGTGATTATTAATTTGGAAAAAAAAAATAGAAAGAGGTTTTAAGGACCACTTACCAAACTTGAGGTTGAGGTAAAGTAATTCATACTTTTTTCTTTGGTTGAACTGAAATGATAATTATGCTGCTTCTTTTTTGCTTGCTAAATTTGCATATGCATCTAACTTAAAAACCTATTTTTTTTTTTTTAAGAAAAAAAAAATGGAGTCTTCATAGTGATTTTTGAGATGTAAAATAAAATATGGAATAATAACAAAAAAAGATAATCCTTTTTTGCTATTTTATACTACCAAATAACAATAGATATTACTCTATACATTATATGATCTGTAATTGTTGAGATGAATAGAATGAAAAGTCAAATTTTAATATTGAGAATTTTACTTCAATTAGGATTCGTGATTTAATTTACTTTTGAACATAACTTCAACAAGATGCTAAAGCACGTGTCACACTTCTGTTTTTTTTTTTGGTATGTGTTTTTAATTAAAAAATAAAATTGCTTTATATTATTACTCCTAATAGTATTTCGTTACCCCACCCAACCCAACCCCTCACGAATTTAATTAGATTAAAAAGATTACTTTTTTCTTCAAAAATCTTAAAATGACAACTTAAAACAGGGCTAAATCAAAAGGTCTACTTTTTAATCATCTCACGAATGAGATACTAATTTTTTCTTTTTCAAAAAATTAAGATGCTAGATCTTTATTTTCACATTTCCTTTGTATGCAAACGACATTCCATAAATTCTTTTGCATTTACTAAATGATAATTAGTATTCAATTTTTGCATTTTATTAAAAAACTACGATGTATTATTTACTAAATTATAGCCCCTATTTATTACTTTTTCAGTTTTAAAATATTTGATCCTTGTTGACTTAATAGTTGGGGCTCTTCTTAAGAAAATATTTATTAAGAGTTTATTTTATTAAATTGATATTATTAATTATGTTTTAAAAATATAAATTTGAGTATATAACATTTTATTTAGTCATTTAATAACAAGGGCAATATTGTAAGAATATAATAAAATTTTCTTAATTTCATAAATGAGACAACTAAATTGAAATATATATTTAAAAAAAAAGTCAATTATTTTAAAACGGAGGAAGTAGATGTATTTTAAGAATTATGCGTTACAAAAAAAAAAAAAAAGAATGTATACTTCTTTAATATTAGAAAAATAGGAGGTGTTTGGTATGAATGAAATTTTTCTTTTTCATGTTTGGTTCTAAATAATATTTCTAACTTTGATCTTAAAATTTTAAAGTGATAATTTTTTTCTAACTAAAACGATCGTTAAAATGAGACAGGAAAAAATAATTTTTACGATATTTTTGCCCAATAGAAAAGCTGCATGTGACCCTTAAATAGGAATATATTCCATAAATGATTCCACGAAACGAGATGCAAAAGTTGAGTATTAATTATAATTTAGTAAATGTAAAACTAGATGCAAAAAAAATTAGTTAAAAAATGATTTTATGGTCTAATTTTATTTTGAGTTATTATTTTAATATTTTTTTAAAAACAACTTTTTTGATTGAGAACTAATAAAGATTGAGATATTTCTAGATCTTATTATTCACCTTTAATTTTCTTTTGTAGAAAATTTTTCCAAAGTTACAATCTTAACAATTATTTAAATAAAAAAGTAATGAAATTCCAACCCATCCTTATCCTCTCTCTCTCTCGTTTTTTTCCAAATATGATAGTACTTTTCCTATTAATAAAATTGACAAGGGAACGTGTTCTTGACTTTTTGGATGCATAACGTATATTGCAAATTTAAATTAATATTATTTCGAATTTAGTATTTTTGTTTTAACTTGTATTATCCATTAGCCGTCCTCCAATTTAAAATCACCGGTCAATTTGTTAAATTGACAGTAATAAAACTACAGGGAGAAAGAAAGAATAAATAGGTGAGTTAATAAGAGTCGATTTAAATTGATTTATTTTACGTATTTTAAATTAAAATACTTTTAAATATTTGTGTAGTATTTGGATATAAACAGAAAAATATTTTTTAAATGTTTAATTTTAAATTAAAATAATAAAAATAAATTATAAATTAAAATTTCTAACTTTTGACTTATAAATCATAAGTCAAAACCAATTAAAACAGACTCTACGTGTTATATTAACTAATTTAATCTTGTATGTGATAGTCATATCAAAGTTTTAATTAATTCAAATTGATATTACGTAATATTTATTTAAAAGAAAAAAAAATCTTAACATGATATTTTTCATATTTAAAACTTGACTTTGAGAACGTGAAAAAATATTTATACATTTCACCAAATTAATTGGTTACAGTGTTAACCACTTTTTAGTATGAAATCACTTACATTGACAAAATAGATGAAATAAGTGCAGATAGAATCATTTAAAGCAGACTGAATATAGTATTATTTAATATCTTCTCATTAAGAAGTATGAAAAACGACATTTTCTTCGGTCTAAAACGGAAGTTTTTTCATTCTATCGGAAAACAAGTTTTTAAAAATCTTTTGTTTGTACCAAAAGATTCAAAATTATCCGATGCTTTTGTAGTGATCATCTCTATCTATTTTGCTACCCTTTTTTTCCTCAAAAGTGCAAGTTGACATTTACTACATAT
>JBDJHY010000001.1:16473266-16483505 GCA_039654485.1 Withania somnifera | reverse complement strand
CGACAATCCGGCTCGCAAGAGCCACTATATTACTCGTTCGACCACGTACACTTGCGTGTGCTTCTGGACGCAACAGTTTGATAGGACTATTGATCGCTACAAGACTCGTGTGGTGACCTTTGTATTCAAATCCATGTAAAAAGTCGAGTAATTATGACACTGCCATGCTCAATTCAAGTTTTAAGAATAAACCTTGAAAAATAATCCTCAACTCCTACCTCACGCTTCTTTCTTTCTTTTACTTCAATTATGAAAACAAGCTAACTCATAAGGACTTTCATACTTAAATAATCATCATGAAAACTTCACAATTATAACTTAAAAACATAAAGTAAATAATCACTTCAGGAAATTATAGTTTATAGAATTAAATAAGAATCCTAACATGCTTCCTTCAAACCTTTTTTAGAAAATGATTTTTGGGTACAAGGATGACAGTACTCCTTGTTGAAATCCCACGTACATTATTTGAGTGTTTCTATGGAGGAATTCGATGAAGAGATTGCTACGACAAAACCCTCTTTCTTAAAACCCTAACCTTGCCTCTTGAGAGAAAACTTTGAAGAGGTTTCTTCTTTCAATTTGATTTTTGTTTAATGAAGAGAAGAAATAGAGTTTGGTATTTATATTAACCCATTTAGAGCCTTAAAACGATATGGGATTGGGTTAAAAAAAGATGGGAAGTTAAAATTTAGTCCTTGCAAAATCGGACTGAAAAATTAGTCTTCAAGGTTCATAAATGGACCTACGAGTCGTAGGTAAGGACCACGACTCGAGCTTCTATTCGTGGAATCAAAGAGAGAATTTTGAACACTCTGGACCGATTTCACGAGATCATTCACGACTCATAGGTTGAAATCACAATTAGTACTTTCAACTCGTAGGTACCTGGACATAAATTAGTTTTTGAAATTTTACTCAGTGAATACCTTAGTAAAATGCCCATAACGTTTTACTCTGATCTCGAAATAACACGTGGTTTGTTGCATTGAGAACTAAATTCAAATACGTTTTCAAGATAGATCATATGTCACCTATATCTTTATAGATTGAAAGTTGTGATCGTTTAAAATTGACCCAATCACGAAGTAACATCAAAACTAGGCATATAGGAAGAGCCTTGAACTCCACTGTGTGTTATGAGCTGTTTATAACCTTTAATCACCTCAAACACTTATCCTTACTTTATTTAGGATCTTATCACCAATGAACAAGTTTAAGATTGTTACAACCCAAACTGCCACATTCACAACAATCACAATAGCAACGAGCTAAAAGGGACCAGCCCTAGCCACAATTAGTGCTCCTTCTCAAAATTCAAGCCTCAACAAAGTTAACAGTCCAAAGCATCAAGCTGCTAGTCTTAGGGTAATGTCGCAGGAGGGGGTACTTACTCTACTTGTGGCAAATGTGATTGTAACCATTTCAAAGAGAACTCAGCTGATCAGAATAAAGGTTTCAGTTGCGGCCAACCAGGCCACAGACTCATGAAGTGTCCTTCGGTCGGTCAGGATAATTCGGCTAATAGGACTCAACCACTTCTTCATCGGTTCCAGCAGCCCGCACAGCTTAGTAGGGCTTATTTTCTAAAATTGGCGGCATTCAACGCGAAAAATGATTGTATGCCTTAAATTCCATACAAAAGCAGGAGTAGTGTCTAGATGTGGTTTGAAAAAAGATGATTGAAATAGGTTTAATAATCATTTCCACATAAAAGAAAGATAACAAATTTTTTTGAATTACTTTTTAATTTGGTTGGAAAAATAGATTTTTTTTATGATGCCACTATCATTTTTTTTTCATAAATCATTAATCTTTGAACAACATTTAAGAAAAGTCCATATAGTTATTCAAATTTATCAAAATGGATGAGAGCTTGCAAGTCAATACATTTTAAATTAGGAATACAATAGATAAAAATAAATTCATGTGAGGATTATCAAAATTAGGTATTCTCTCTTAGATATAGTAGTAATATATAATATATGTACAAAAATTGAAATTTTCAAAGAAATCTAAGGTATGATTTCAGTGTTTTTTTGATAATTCGATTCTTTGATTCAGTGTTCAATTTAAGAGTTATGGCTCTTTGATTCTTCAGTGTACCGAACTTTTATTAATTAACTTTTAAAATTATTTATTATATATAAATAATACAATTAATTGGCCCAATACAGAAAAATTAAATGGTCCATTAGAATTTAAACCAATTTCCATGACCAAACCCATTAAAATTAGATCCAATACCCCAATCGACCGAACATCAAATTTCATTTCATTAGGACATTAATCGCGTAGTGCATTTTCAATGACTTTGGTTTCATTTCTTGTTCCTGTTTATTTTGTCTTCAGGAAAATATATCATTGGCTTCTTGTTTAACCTGATCAGCAATGTTACAAGGAAAGTAAATATTGCTCTAGTAGTTGCCAACTCCATTTCCTTTGTATAATATTGATACATTATATATATATATATATATAATTATTTTTTTATAAATAATATATTCTTAAATTTTATTTTAAAATAAAAAATAATTATATTTATCATAAACTAATTATTTTATTATATATATTTAAAATTATCTCAAAATAATTACATAAACGATAAAGATACTAAGATATCTTTTTCGAAAGTGTACATACAACATCAACAAAATTAGTTCATGATACACTTCTCCCATTTCACTTTCAACCGACTGAGAAAAGTAAACAACAAAAACACAAAAATTAAAGGAAGTAATGAATGGTTGAATGATGAAAGAAAATGAAAATAATTGGATTTTTTTTTTTTTTTTTTTTTTTTTTTTAGTTTTTATCCGGTGTTTAAAATTTTGCTTTCGACTAAATCTGAATCATATATTATAGGGTTCAGAAAATAACATTTTCAATTAAAAAAATTTATTCTCAAAACTTAACTCAAGCTGAATGAAGCCGACCCACCACAATTTATGTTAAAAATAATTAAAATACCAACCTCATTTCCCCATATTTCTTTGATTTTTTCTTTCTAAAGCTGTCGGTGGAATTATATTATTAGATGGACAGAGTCCCCCTCCCCCCCCCCTTCCCTTACACACTCTCTCTCTAGAGAACTAAAGCTTCACTCATTCTCAGTCACATCCGGCAGCTCTTCTGTCGCTTTCGTCTTCTCTAAGCCAACTAGCTTCCCTTAATTAATTACTCTCTCCATTACTTTTTATATATTTTATATTCTTTTTATTAAAATTATTAATTATATTTTAAAAATTTAAGTATAACAATCAATATCTTATATCATTGTTTGATAATAAAATTAATATTAGAAGAAAATAATAAATTTGCATTAATTTTATAAATTAAATAAGTAAATTATAAGAATTAATTTTAATTAAAAAATTAAGTAAAATAAGACGTATTTCCTTTTGATTATTTATTGACGTACTTATTAAAAAATAAATTATTTAAAATAATTATTATTTTAAAAAATTAAATGTAATAAAATATATTTTTTCTATTTATCTTTGCTAATAATTATTTTAGAAGTAATAAATATTAATTAATTATAAAAAATATTACTAATATTTAATTACTTAGCATAAATATTAAGTCATATTTAACAATTTATAAATATGAAATAAATGTATAACAGTTAAACGTGTATATGACATACTTTCTTATGAACAAACTAAACTCAAAATATGACAGGTGAAGTACACGTACACTATGTTTTTTCGTTGGGTTTAGACAGTAGAAACGACATACTAACAAATATGTCTCCAGCTAATACGCACACTCTACACTCCAATACTCCTTAGTCCTTTCATATATTGCTAGCTGTATATTTATTGGCACCCAAAGAGTTCACAAGAGGGAGAGAATTGTCGGCATTGCTGCCTGATCTTTCATTTTCTTCCTATTTCTGCGTCAGGGTCTCTCTCTTTATCTCATTTTCTTTACTGGATCTAAAGATCTGGGGTTGCATTTCTTGATTTATCGGATCTTGAGGTACTTTTTTTTTAAGGAAATGTTACTGAATTTTCTTCATCTGATGAAGCAAAAATGATGAAATTATAATATGGGTAGTTTTTGATTTGTGGGGTTTTTAGGTGGATGAGTTTGTTTTGACTTGAGGTTTACTTCAACCAAAATGCTTGTGAATTGTGATTGTTATTCTAACTGAAGAAATAGCTAAATATGTTGTTCTTCCTGATTCATAATCTTTGTTTTTTCTCTGATTTATTTTTCTTGGTGATTGAAATAGATCTGCTCTGTAATTTGGGCATGTGGGTTGGTGACCTTTTTGGCTGAGACTGGTATCTGATTGCAAATCCATTGTTTACATCCAACTAGGCTGACAATGGATCCAGAAGGTGATGTTAAGGTTAGTTCATTGAAGAAGCAAATAAAGACTCTACCTTTACCTTGTTTTGCACAATTGGTGTGATGATATCACTTCTTGTAAGTTTCCAATATGGGATTTGGTATTTTTGCCAGTTAATTTGTCTCTGGTGTTCCACTACCTTGTGCTCTGTGTCAGATCAGGTTGAAATGATTGTAGTAATTTGTCAAGAACTGAACTTTAATGTTTTAATATTCTTCCTGTTGAAATTCAGGTGGTCTTAGAATATTTAGATCTTTCATGTGAAGGTTAATTTAGAATTCTTTTACTAAGTGTGAGTAGAAGTAGTCTGTCTGATCTTGTATGGTATAGATTGAAGCTTGAATGATGATTTGGCAAGCTTATATACAAGTCAAGAAGTCTCTGATTGTGCTGATTTGTTTGCATGGGGGAAGTCCTTGAAGACCTTAGGTGGTCAAGTCTGTCAGATCTGTGGTGATGGTGTCGGCACTACTGTGAGTGGCGAGCCGTTTGTTGCTTGCGATGTCTGTGCCTTCCCTGTTTGTAGGCCATGCTATGAATATGAGAGGAAGGACGGAAATCAAGCTTGCCCTCAGTGCAAGACCAGATACAAGAGACATAAAGGTATGAATGGTTCTGATTTGAGTAATTGCATTGAATAGCTGATAGATCAGTCAAGATTTGTTGGCCAAGAGAAGTAAGAGACCTTAAGTTTCCAAGTCTGATGCATGATTGTACATGCTGACTGGCAACTTTTTATGTAAGATGATAAAATGTCTTTGCTAAAACAATTATTCTCATCAAGAGATTATGCATGAAGTTAACTTGCCTTCATCCTAAGTGACAAAGAACACACTAAAAGAGAAAGAAAAAGGGATCTAAATCTTCCTATCTACTGAAAGATTTGAATGACAGTTAACTAGATTAAGTCCTAGTCTATTCGGGTTTGAGATCTTGATGTATTGTATTATTTGATTGTTACAGGAAGTCCTGCTATTAGTGGTGAAGGTGTAGAAGATGGCGATGCTGATGATGGTGCCAGTGACCTTCATTACTCTTCTGAAAACCTGAATGAGAAACAAAAGGTGGCTGACCGTATGTTGAGCTGGCACGCGACTTATGGGCGGGGTGAGGAGACTGGTGGTCCAAAGTATGATAAAGATGTCTCCCATAATCATATTCCTCTACTTACAAATGGAACAGATGTATGATCTACAATTGCTAGTTTTTCATGTTGTTATCTTTCCCCTTTCCTTGACTGTCTTGCCTGGTGTAAGTAATTGAATGAGTGACTGAATGCTTGTTGGTGTGTTACCTTTAGATTTCTGGAGAACTGTCTGCAGCATCACCTGAACGCTACTCAATGGCATCTCCTGGACCTGCCGGCAGTGCAAAACACATCCATCCACTCACATATTCAACAGATGCAAACCAATCACGTAAGTTCCTGGTTTGTTCTACAAGTGCTTACAGAATTATCTGTTGTTTACGTCTGATTCTAGATATTTGACCCTTTACTTTGCTTATTTTGTCAGCTAACATAAGGGTTGTGGATCCAGTAAGGGAGTTTGGATCTCCTGGACTTGGAAATGTTGCTTGGAAAGAAAGAGTTGATGGCTGGAAAATGAAGCAGGATAAGAATGTTGTGCCGATGACCACTAGCCATCCTCCTTCTGAACGAGGAGTTGGAGATATTGATGCTAGTACTGATATTCTTGTGGATGACTCTTTACTGTGAGTTTTTTCTCTTTGGCTTTTTTTAATGTATTTTCTGGTTTCTGTGTGGTTGTTTTGGTAGATCTCTCTGATATCTCCCTATTACAAAGAAAAGAAAAGAAGAAGGAAACAGAGTATCTGTATTCGTGATATGTGCTATATCATCATTCTCATGGAGTGTTAAAGTGGTTGTTGAAGCATTGGAATTATGCATTGCCTTGAATATTGCATGAGTTTCCTCTAACGGTATATCCTTTTTGATGCAGCAATGATGAGGCTAGACAACCTCTTTCAAGGAAAGTGTCTATTCCGTCGTCTAGAATAAATCCTTACAGGATGGTTATTGTCCTCCGTCTTGTCATTCTTTGTATTTTCTTGCACTATCGAATAACGAATCCAGTGCCAAATGCAATTCCGTTATGGTTGTTATCTGTAATATGTGAGATTTGGTTTGCAATATCTTGGATTTTGGATCAGTTCCCCAAGTGGCTTCCAGTCAACCGCGAGACATATCTTGATAGGCTTGCTCTTAGGTTAGAGCTTGGTCTTTTTCTTTTCTTTTTTGTTTTTTCTCGTTTCCATTTTGATCTCTCATACTCTGTTTTAATCATTATGTGGTAGGTATGATCGTGAAGGAGAGCCATCACAATTAGCAGCTGTTGACATATTTGTTAGTACTGTGGATCCTTTGAAGGAGCCTCCTCTTGTTACAGCAAATACTGTCCTGTCCATTCTTGCAGTTGACTATCCTGTTGATAAGGTGTCCTGTTATGTGTCTGATGATGGTGCTGCCATGTTGACTTTTGAAGCCCTATCTGAAACTGCAGAGTTTGCTAGGAAATGGGTTCCTTTCTCCAAGAAGTACAGCATAGAACCACGAGCTCCAGAGTGGTACTTCTCTCAGAAGGTTGACTACTTGAAGGATAAAGTTCAACCTTCATTTGTAAAAGACCGTAGGGCTATGAAGGTCAGTTTTAGTGTTTGCACTACCTTTTGTTGTTTTCTGGTTGTTGTGTGCTCATAATGTTTCTCGGGATTGTAATATAGAGGGAGTATGAAGAGTTCAAAATTCGCATCAATGCCCTCGTTGCAAAAGCTCAAAAGGTCCCTGAAGAAGGATGGATTATGCAAGATGGTACACCATGGCCGGGAAATAACACCAGGGATCATCCTGGGATGATTCAGGTAACCTTCAGTTCTTTTTTGTTGAATGTGATTTTTAGAAAAAACGACATCGGTGTTGCTCAATTACTCTTAACAATGTGGGTATTGTGGCTTGGATCTTAATTTAGTCCACGTGTTTGGCACTGGTCTCGTGTACTCCTAATTAACTTTTCTCTGAAAAATCTTCCGTCAGGGCATTTTCTGTTCTGGGAGTAACTGTATTATCTCTTTTGCTTACAGGTTTTCTTGGGACAAAGTGGAGGACTTGACAGTGATGGAAATGAGTTGCCTCGTTTAGTGTATGTTTCTCGTGAGAAGCGTCCTGGCTTCCAACATCACAAAAAGGCTGGTGCCATGAATGCACTGGTAAGTTGTTGAATATTAGTACCCCCCTCCCCCCTCTTCTCACAATCTTGACTTAAATGGTGGGACGTATTTATCATATACAATGATCATGCAGGTTCGCGTGTCAGCTGTTCTTACTAATGGACCTTTTATGCTGAATCTTGATTGTGATCACTACATTAACAACAGCAAGGCATTGAGAGAAGCAATGTGCTTTTTAATGGATCCTAACCTTGGAAAGTATGTCTGCTATGTCCAATTCCCTCAGAGATTTGATGGTATTGACAGGAACGATCGATATGCCAACAGGAATACTGTTTTTTTTGATGTAAGTTTGGAACTTCAGTAACAGTGACTGAAATACTCAGTAAGATAGTGTTTTATGCAGTTCATGTGTTTATGTGCTCAAATTAATTCATGTGGATCTTGGTGTGAAATCACTGTTATTTGTTGAACCAGATAAACTTGAGAGGTTTGGATGGAATTCAAGGCCCAGTGTATGTGGGTACTGGATGTGTCTTTAATAGAACAGCTTTATATGGTTATGAACCTCCTATTAAGCCAAAGCATAAGAAAGCAGGGTTCTTTTCGTCCTGCTTTGGTGGATCAAGAAAGAAGAGTTCTAAATCAAGTAAAAAGGGCTCAGACAAGAAGAAATCTAGTAAGAATGTTGATCCCACTGTGCCAATATTCAATCTGGAGGATATAGAGGAGGGAGTTGAAGGTATAGTTCAAATTACTAAATCTTTCACTTCATGCTCTTATCAGTGTTATCTTTGTTATCTTTGTTTCAGTACTTGACCAATCCCAGGATGATTATTCTGATGGTTATCATGCCACACCTTGCTCGGCAACTCCTTTTTTTTTTTCTAAGTTAATTGGCAAAGCTGTTGTATCAGGGGGGAAAAACGAGGAAACATTGCAAGTTACTAAATGTCTCTTGGATTTAGATACCAATATTTTCAACATCAGTTACTGCCTTCTCCATCATTTAGACTTAATCTACCTTGTAGGTTATTATTCAAATTACCTTAGTTATTCTTCATGAAATTACTTCTGAACTGGAAATATAAGATAGCCCCTATCTTATGTCGTAGTACTTGGAGAGTACTCGGAACACGCCAAGTAATGGTTGTTCAACAATGAGAACTTAGTCCTATATTCTCTTTCTGTTTAAAATGTGAATAGTGTGTATTCTCCTGCCTTCTGGAATCAGGTTTGCCACTGCCCAATAATGCAAGTCAAAATTGAACTTGTTGAACCATCAGATGTAGACAAAAATGTCATCTCTATGTCTGGATTGTTTTGGACCGGCCGTTGCGAACAGAAATGTAGCTAAGCTTGGAAATTTCTCCTGAACCTTTTAAAATGGACCTAAGTTCAGACATGTAAAAGAGAGGAGATACACATGGAAATTCCTTATGCTGTTGCCTAGCTTGTAGAATATCAATCAGCCAATTGTACCCTTAACCCTTTATTAAAAAAAGTCAATCAACCAATTGTGCTTCAATCCATAGTGTTACTACAGAAATTCTCGATATCCATTACTTCGCTTTATTTATTGGCTTGTTGAATAAGGGTTTGTAAAATTTGTGAATGCTAATTGACACATACTGCGAGAAGTATTCTAGATAGGGTTACAATTGCGTGCCTGCTGTTGCTTGCCCTCAACGCTTTTTGTCTTTAAACTCTTAAGAAAGAAGAAAAAAGTAGGCATGTGTTATATGTTTGTAAATGTAGTGCATCTTAAAAATAAATGCTTGTGAAGATTTGGGAATTGCTCCTTGATTAGCATGCTAAAATTATAAGCAACGAATGCAACTCATGCCAGACGTATAGATATCACTTTTATGGTTTATCAAGTTTGAGGATTAGAGTACACTTTTATCCTCTTTATGTTCCTTGTGCAATCATTCTTTACTGGGTTATCCTATTTCTTTATGATTGAAGTCCCTTAAGTTATGTGGTGGTTCAATATATTCTTGAAATTCTTGCTATCTTCTCACACACACCATCTCTTCTCTCACTCTCTCTCTCATGAAATCAGGCGCTGGATTTGACGACGAGAAGTCACTGCTCATGTCACAAATGAGCTTGGAGAAGAGATTTGGACAATCAGCAGTTTTTGTTGCGTCGACACTCATGGAGAATGGCGGTGTTCCTCAATCTGCTACCCCGGAGACCCTTTTGAAAGAGGCTATTCATGTTATCAGTTGTGGTTATGAAGACAAATCAGAATGGGGAAGTGAGGTAATGCTGTGTTCTAGATTTTTTCCCCCCACTAAGTCGAGGATTCGTAGGGAAGAGCCTACAAGTTATGTGTGGATTTTAATTGGTTTGAACACAGCTGCAGAAAAAAGCTTGTATTTAAGCGGAGAGGGGTAGAGGGCCAGATTCTTCATCCACCGAGTTCCAGATCATGCGCCACTGGACCTCTTGATCATAAAAAAAGTTGTTTTTAGATAAGGGGAGTCTTTGAGTAACTCGTAAAGTTGCTGTCATGTGACTAGGAGGTCACGGGGTTCAAGTTGTGAAATCAACCTCTTGCAGAATTGCAGGGTAAGACTGCGTCCAAAAAACTCTTGTGGTTTGGTCATTCCTCGTATCCTTCATTGGGAGGTGTGTGTGTGGGGGGAGCTTTATAGCACCGAGCTGCCCTTTAAAAAGAAGTTTTT
>JBDJHY010000001.1:16453333-16463425 GCA_039654485.1 Withania somnifera | reverse complement strand
CAACGAGTGTTCCACCGACTCAGACACGCCCTTGCATTTAGCCAGTTGTTTTATAATATTCTAGACTTTGTATTTTTTTTATTTAAGTGTCCTTAAATGTGGTGATTTTCAAATTCCAAGTGTGGAAACCCCAAAACCAGAAGTAGTAGGATTGATTCTCATAATAATAAAATAAATATGTCGAAATGTGGGTGACTCAACTTCTCAGCGTTAGTTGGTGGTAGGACCTGTTGGCATAATGCACGCTGGATATAATAGACAGTTAGATGACTTGATTTTCGTTTTTAGTAAATTTGCTTGGGTTTATTATTGTTGTTCATAATTATTTAATTTAATGACTAATATAAGGGGTATGGGTACGATGGTTCACACTCAAGGAAAATAAATGGGTTTCATTCGCAACCTGTTTTACGTCGTGACAAAACAATAGTACCAAAACAAAACTATAAATGTAAAAGAAAATAAAACTTATATTTAAAAATTTAAAGCTAATATTATATAACTAAGGATAAAAAAATAACTTTAGTTAATTAGATCTTGTTGAGTTATTGGTCTAAAATTAACTAGAACTTTAGAATTGAAAATTGAACTGATTCCTAATAAATTTTTTCTTATAAAATTGTTAACCCAATAATTTGATATCGATAGATAAATAATATTATTTTTGGTTGATTTATTGGTTAACGGGGCTTTGCGCCCCCCCCCCCCCTCCTTACGGGTTCTTAATATTGAGTTAAATCTTCTGCTATGTATGAAGGAGAGTAAGTTAACGACGGAGAGTTTAATTGGGTGGAATGTGATTTCACCTTTGAAGTCAACATTAATTAATACTTAATTATTATCTCAAAAAATTATTTTACTTTTGTTAAAATAAATTAAAATATTCTTTTAGAAAATAATTACTATTTAATTAAAGTGATCATCAACATCAACTCGTCAAAGAGTGTAATAGGAAGTTTTGAGATTGTAGACCTTCAACAACAATAAATTATTACTTTTCACCTAGATAAAATATGAATTTGACTATTGTTTACCAGAATGCATGTATACAAACTAGGAAATCAATATCAATATAATTCATGAAAAAATAAATACACAACCGTCCACCCCTATCCATTGAATAATTAATTCATTAGCTACTCCCCCTTTTCCTGTTAAGAAGCGTGCCTAATGCCCATATGGACAATATTCAGCATTTCACTACAAATTCTTTTCAAACCAATTTTGAAGTGAAGTTTGATTAGGCAATTTGAAAATACAAATTTAAAATTAATGTTTATTTATGATATTTGAACAAAATTTCAACTTCGATGAAATTCCAAATTCTCCTCAAGCAAGATGTCAATTTCAAGACACTCATATACTGAAGATGTCAGTTTCAAGAAATTCATACTTGAAGTGAAGATACTGTCTGTATCAACGTGATTTCAAACGAACCTTGATAACACTGATTTCCAACAATAATTCTTTGGTTGCAAATACAATTTATGTCCAAAAACATGGAACACGAACAAGAAAAAAAAAAGCCATTCGTCAAATAATAAGTCCATAATTTGGCCAAGTTACCGTAACAGCAGCATGCATGTTCAACAGAGCGTCGTATAAAATCACTATGTGAAATCAGTTTACCTTGAAAAATAATAATCAATCGCTGAAAGCTAAACCAGCTTTTGAAAATGGAGAAAATCCTTTTCAAATAATTTATAGAAACAGAGGCTACAGAAGGATATGTTAAATCTTTTTTTTTCTAAATTTCAACTGCTAACCAAAACAACTCTAAAGTTCCAGTAGAACATGGGCAAAAAAAAAAAAAAAAAAAAAAAAAAACATGCCAGGGAGCAATTGCTGATTTTATGGGGCTAAACAATCTGGAGGAACTTTCTCACTTATGTTTTGCAAGGTGTACATAGGAAGTCATTTCATGCCTTCCCAATATACGTTAATTGAGTATTCTCGATGCTGCATCTGAATACTTAAAAAATCTGGTCCATTTGGAGAAACTTGAAACGTTGAAGTGCATCTGCCCTTGTCAAACTGGTGTGCTTTGCTAACCTGTCAAGAGGTTCCTATTATCCGGTTGTCTTCTGCTTTCAGAAGACATGGAAAGTCTAGCTGCATGTGCCCAACCTTGAAGTGCTTAAACTTAGAGATAATGAGTTTGAAGGTTCTGCGTGGACACTAAGTGATGAAGAAGAGTTTAGTCAGCTAAAGTTCCTACTGGTTGCTGAGCCACGTCTAGTGAACTGGGAAGCCGGTAGCGTTCACTTCCCAAATATTCAAAAGTCAGTTTTGAGGAAATTCCAATCGATATTGGGGAGATATGTAGATTGGAGGTGATTGAATTGACCCGCTGCAGCTCTTTTGCTCAGTATTCAGCTCAAGAAATTCAAGATGAACAAGTGAGCATGGGAAATTCTTGTCTTGACATCTGCGTTTATGGTAAGTTTCCCAGAAGTATCAGCTCAATACTTAGCTTTATTTTCGATGGGTTTCTCTCTTGCAGCTGACGATGATGAATCTTCCTCGTTGTTCGACTTCAGGAGAGCAGTACTAGATTGAAGTTGAGTTGAGAAATCTATATTCAACTGTGCTAAGTTTCTTGTTTTTGTTCCTTTAATCAGGCATGACATTTATTAATAACACAAGAGATTCAGTATGGCACTTACTGAACCTTCGTAATACCTAGCACATCATAAATTTTTGTTATAAAAATCTAGCTTCCCAACAAATTAAACTGTTGTCGATCAATCACCTTGAACTATACATATAATAAGACATGATCTGAATAGAATGTGATTCGTAACATACTTTTTTATTTCCCTAAGGTTTAGAATTCTTAAAATCTCACTACGATATGGATCATCTTTTGCTTGTGTGTGCAATATTAGCAAAGATCAGAGGCAAACCATGATTGTTAAATACGTTTTACCTAACTCTAGATTAATAAAATTTAGTTAGTCTTTCTAGTAAATTAAGACGTTCTCCCTATAAACACTTCTGATTTAGTACAAAATCATTTTTAATTATTTGATTGATTATTAAATTTAAGATATATTTTCATTGGGTGATTTTCTGGACGAATTCTTTTTTATATACATAATTTAATGTTCAAAATTGGAAGAAGAAAACGAGAAATTGTTTTTATTCAATGCATTAAGTTGTATTCCCATACCTTCAAAAAACACACACTTCAATCAATTTGTCCGTGTGAATTGAACCTCAATAAATATAAATCGGTTTCTTTACCTAATTAATTTTTAACCCTTTCTAGAAAATATTCAAGCTTTTTTGAAATAAAACCTACTTATTTAAAAGACATAAATACAAGTCCCAATAGCTAATGACTCAAAACATTTTAAAACTATTTATAAGAATATGATTAAAAAAAAGTATTTTTTTAACATAATGAAAAATACTAAAAAGTTATGAGATCGTTCATAAGCTACACTACTTAAACTTGCTAGAAGAAATTTAAAAAAGAATAAGAAATTCTATTTCCTTAATTACATTCTCCCATATAAGCAAATATTTCACTGACTTTTATTCGCCAAAACGTCGGTATACTTGTTTGCCTCTGTCCAGATAGGGTAACAGTCACACTATTTACTGTCAACGGGTATATGCAATCTTTAATAAATGCTCTTAACAGTTAAAAAACAAAAATAATTGTCATTTGATTTAATGAAATTGAAAGCAAGTAGATAATTCGTTTCCACTGTTTTAATTTTTTTACATCTCATTTTTAGGTAATACATAAATATTCTTTTTAATTTAACCTCAAATTTTATTTATATTTTCAATTTTAAATTTTACAAATAAACACGATGGAATAAATAAATACACACATTATATAAGTATAATATACCATGCAAGATGTAAATTTATCATATAAAATGCCACCCTGTTCAATTCTATTTAAATATATTTATCTACTTATATATATTTAAAATTAAAAAAATATAAAAATAATTTAAAGCTAAATGAAAAAATATATTTATTTATGCCTCTATATATTTAAGTCACTCTTCCCTCAAAAGGAAAAAAAAGGAAAGGAAATCCAGAAGTTCATTTTGGTCCATGTTCCCTGACAATACAAAAGGAAGAAACTCCACCACCTTGTATGTCTTATTCATTGTCCATTTATAAAAAAAATCCTTTGTCAGACAAATTTGGACCTCATAAAAAGAACTTACATAAAACTCCACAAATGTGTTTTCAAGAATCTGCAACAGAAGATTCAGCCACCACCACCCCACTGCTCTATACCCCATCAATAATCACCCCCCTGACAAAGCCCAAAAACGAACATAATGGTGGGAACTATATTTGGGTCTGGAAGATCATTAGCTGATACTCATTCTTCTCCATGTTTGTGCTTGAATCCTATTCTTAACTTAGGCAGTTCTAATTTCAAGACTAGTGGAGAATTGGGATTGTGGAGAAGCTTTACCAGGAGGAAGCAGTTGAACTTAAGCAGCAGTTTCTTGGAAGCATGGTGTGACTGGAGGTTATCTGCAAAGATGATATCTTTGGCTGTTAATGGGTTTTCGAGAAAGAGACAGAAGATTGGGAAATTCACTGTTGTTGGTGGGTTGGAAGTGGAAGATGATGATTCAGGGGAAGATGTTAAAAATGTGAGAGCTTTCTTGTATATTGCTGCTTTTATTTGTTTTTAATACTAGTAGGAATTATACCAGAATTTTCCAAAGTGAACAGTATGGTGGAGCGATTGTTAAATTTTTTATCTGCTCAAATATGATAGTGGGTGCTATATATTGATGACACATAGCTTCTCTTGTTACCATGATAATAATTACTAAATGATGAGGTGTTAGGTTCAAAATAGGTAGTAAAAGTTAGGCGATTTGTTCATATTTGTCCAAGTCTTGGTAGGAAAAGTTACCCTAGTACTAGTGGAATAGTCTAGGTGCACGAAAACTAGCACATAAACCACCATCATTAGAAAAAAGTTGAATTATACTTTAAGGAATCGTTGGGTCGAGTAGATAAGAAAATTACTAAATAGGGTGTATTAGAATTAAAAATGCTGAGATTAGGAATACTAAAATTAGTTATGCGGGGCTATTTCTTATACACTATTTTGTTTGATATATCAAGGACAATTCTATATTTACCCATGCTTATCCATGTGTTAATAGCCTATGTATTACCAATACCATGTTTGCTATGTATTAGTTATACATTCTATAATATTAACTAGCGTAGGGTCTTTAACTGATATATGTATTAGTTATACATAGGCAAAAAATCCAACCAAACATAGAATTAAATAATACCCTGCATAATACATGTATTAGATTCTCTAATACGTCCTACCAAAATACCGCTAATAGTTTGAAGAGAAAACAACCTTGTCCCAATGTTGAAAATTCCTTGGTTTTTTGGTTGGTTACTGTTGCTTAATGTACATAGACATGTTATGATATAGTGTACATAGAAAATCATAGATAGAGATATTTAGAGATTTTTTCATTTTGTTTCCTTAGATGGATTTGCTTGTACACATATAAATAGCTCTTATTCTTGGAACAATACAAGAAGATTGTTCCATTGTCTCTATATTTTACATGGTATCAGAGTCTTTCCTTAAGTGGGTCTAAGTGGGTCTGCTACCTCTTCGAAATTTGGTTTTTGAATTGGTGTCACCGAAATTTGGTGACAGTTTAGGGTCATCGACGCTCTGCTCCTGTATCACCTTGCAAACTCTGACCTATTGGCGGTCCTCTTGATCAACTGGCCTTGTTTTGAAGAAGTATCACTCCGAATCAGGTTTTATCGTTCGTTTGAACAGATTTTTTATTTTGAATCTATTTTTTCTTTTCAGTCTACAGTTCATTTTCTTGAGACTAAGTAAGGGGGTATTGGGTTAAAAGAGAACTTTACAGTTGATTCTATTTTTTTTAGAAATCTGGTTCTTTTTTTTTCCAATCTGACTTCTATGAACTTAATAGTTGATTGTTTTCAGAGAAGTTTTATTCTTGAAGCTCTCTTTTTTTAAGCATTTGAAACTCTCTCTAAAACTGTCTATACCATGTTAAGTTTTTATTTTAAAAAAAGAGGGTATCATGATATTTGGTACGAAACTTTGTTGGCTTCTGTTGTCATATTTTGAGTCTTAAAAAAACGAAAATGACTGAAACTGTTCTTTTTACTGCTGATGTATTTGCTACATTAGCTCAATATTAGAAATCACTAAAGAGAATTTCGTCAGTTACTCCCCTTGTTGAGTCAAATAAAACATGTCTTTTCTCCTCTTCAAGCATGTCTTTTCTCCTCTTCAAGTAAATGGGTGATTGGTGCTACAAATTACATGATGGGTAATCCTAGTGTTTTTTCTAGCTTTCGATCTCACAACTCACCCTCTCCTGTAAATGTAGCTGATTGGTTAACTTATTATGTGATCTAGAACTGTTAAACCAACGTCCTCCATTACCTTTTACTCTTTTTTAGGTATACCTAAGCTTATCTAAATTGTTGGATGTCATTCCTTTTTGATCATTGTTTATTTCGGGATCTTATAAAAAATCAAATAATTGGTATAGAACATGTATCTGACAATCTCTACATCCTTGATGAATGGGTCCCTCGTTCTGTTGTCTGCTCTAGTGTCACATCTCTGATTGAAGCGCATTGTCAGTTGGGACATCTTTCTTTGCGTATCTTAAAGAAGCTTTGTCCTCCGTCTCAGAATGTCTCTTCACTGTATTGTGAGTCATGTCATTTTGTAAAACATCATCGCCGTCCGTTAAGTTCAAGAGTTAATAAACGAGTTGAATATACTTTTGAGTTAGTTCATTTTGATGTTGGGCTCCATGTCCAATTGTGTCAAAAGATGGATACAAATACTTTGTTACCTTTGTGGATGATTTTTCTCGGATGATATGAATTTACTTTATGAAGAATCGATTTGAAGTGTTCTCTCATTTTTGTATTTTTTGTGATGAAATTAAAAATCAATTCAGTACTACTGTACGTATTTTGAGGAGTGACAATGCTAAAGAATACACATCAGACTTATTTCAATTTTACAGGAGACAACATGGGATTCTTTACCAGTCATCTTGTGTTGATACACCTTCTCAAATGGAATTGCTGAAAGGAAGAATAGACATCTACTTGAGACAGCTTGGGCACTATTGTTTCAAACAAAGGTTCCTAAGCATATTTGACTAATACAGTTTCAAAGACTTGTTTCTTGATTAATCGCATGCCATCTGGTGTGTTTGCTGATGATGCCCCTTACAATGTCCTCTTTTCGAACAAGAAATTATTTCTAGCGGAGCCTAAGATGTTTGGAAACACGTTGTTTTGTTTGAGATATTCAACCATTTATTACTAAGTTGGACCCCAAGGCATTGAAATGTGTTTTCTTGGGTTATACTCCCCTTCAGAAGGGGTATTAGTGTTATTCTATTGAACTGGGCAAATAATTCGTGTCAATTGATGTGGTATTTTCAGAGACTACACCATTCGTCTACACACCTTCTTGTTCTACATGTCAGGGGGAAGAAGATGATTGGTTAGTCTATCAAGTTACTCGTGTCTTTGACAGAACAATCAGATGTTGTTCCTCTGTCTCTTAGTTCTTCTATTGAGCACCACTCGACTGGTGAGGCTTCAGCACCTGATTCTTCTGCGTCAGCAAGACCATCAATTGTCTAAGTTAATCCAAGGAGGCGAGGGACCGAGGATATATGTCTTGCATCAATTCCTTCGTCATCAGATCTTCCAAATAATCTTGACTTTCTTCTTGCCCTTCGGAAAGATACACATTAGTGTAAATCCACATATTCTATTGCTAATTTTTTTTCTTATGACCATTTGTCTCCTGAATCTAGTTGTTTTATTGCCTCTCTAGACTCTATTTTTGTCCCCAAAATAGTGAAAGAGGCCTTGAATAATTCTGGATGGCATGATGCGATGCTTGAGGAAAAACATGCTTTAGATGAAAATCACACTTGGGATGGGGTGAATTTACCCAAAAGAAAGAAAACAGTAGGATGTAAGTGGATCTTTACTGTCAAAATTAATCCAAATGGTTTTGTGGCAAGACTTAAGGACAGAACTGTTGCTAAAGGATATGCTCAAACTTATGAAGTTATTTAGACACTTTCTCTCCCGTAGACAAACTCGCATCAGTTCGTTTATTTATTTTCTTGGTTGCCTTTCAGAATTGGCCTTTACATCAGTTAGTTATCAAGAATGCATTCCTCTGTGATAATCTTCTTGAAGAAGTGTATATGGAGCAACCACCAGGGTTTGTTGCTCCGAGGAGTATGGAAAATTTTGTTATTTGAAAAATCTCTACATGGTCTAAGCAGAGTCCTCTTGCTTGGTTTGGAAAATTTAGCGATTTAATTCAGGAATTTGGATTGGATTGAAGAAAAGCAAGTGTGATCATTCAGTCTTCTACTGACAATCATCGACCGGTGTTATTTTTCTAGTTGTTTATGTTGATATTGTTTTTACATGAGACGATTGTGCAGGAATTTCTTCTCTGAAGAACTTTTTACTCGCCAAATTTCATAGCAAAGACTTGGGGCAGTTGAAATATTTCTTGGGAGTTGAAGTATCAAGAAGTAAGAAATGGATTTTCTTGTCCCAAAGAAAGTATGTGCTTGACCTACTTGCAGAAACTGAAAAGTCGGGAGCCAACTCATATAGCACACCAATGATTCCTGGTGTACACCTTACTAAAGTTAATGGTGACCCCTTTGATGATCCAGAAAGACACAGAAGGTTAGTTGAAAAATTGAACTACCTTACAGTGACCCCGTCCAAATATTGCATATACAATTAGTTTTGTCAGTCAATTCATGGCTGCACCGATAGTCCAACATTGGGCAGCCTTGGAGCAGATCCTGTGTTATTTGAAAAAAGCTCTTAGCTTAGGCATATTGTATAGTAATCATGGACATATTCATATTGAGTGTTTTACATATGCTGATTGGGCTGGATCAAGAATTGATAGAAGATCTACTCCTGGTTATTGTGTTTTTGTTGGTGGAAATCTTGGAACTTGGAAGAGTAAGAAACAAAATGTTGTATCTCAATCTAGTGTAGAATCTGAGTATAGAGATCCATGGCTCAATCCACATGTGACATAATATGGATACATCATCTTTTGACTAAGGTTGGTTTGAAGTCCTTGTCTCCGGCAAAACTTTGGTGTGATAATCAGGCTGCTCTACACATTGATTGAAATCTAGTGTACCATGAGCGAACAAAACATATTGATGTCGACTGTCTCTTTATCCTTGGGATGATTCAAGAGAACGCGATTTCAATGGGGTATGTGAAGACAGGAGAGCAATTGGGTGATAAGTTTACGAAGGATTTAAATGAAACTCGTGTGGAATATCTCTGTAACAAGTTTGAGCATGAGTAATATCTATGCTTCAACTTGAGAAGAGTGTTACTTAATGTACATGACATGTTATGATATAGTGTACATAGAAAATCATATATAGAGATATTTAGGGATCTTCATACATCGATAGAGATATTTAGGGATCTTCATACATCGATAGAGATATTTAGGGATCTTTGTAATCATAGATAGAGATATTTAGGGTTTTTTTTATTTTTTTTAGATGGATTTTCTTGTACATATATGAATAGCTCTCATTCTTGGAATAGTACAAGAAGAAAGATTGTTCCATTGTCTCTATATTTTACCATCAAAAACCCTGGGAAGAAATGTGAATCAGATGGAAAATATATGAGTGAAGTAAGGAATAAGGTCAAGTGGAAAATTTATGGTTTGTGTTGTTTTAGTTAGAGGTTTCAACATTTCATTCTAGATTGCCGTAATAGGGTTTAGGCAAAAATGTCAAATTTATACATTAACAAGGATTTGAAGAATGTTCAAAATGATTAGGGAATGATTTAAGTCAATCTTTTGTGTGGATAAACTGATGGCAATTGTCTTCTGGTCTCTTTTTGGATGGCTTTCACCATTTCATTGGTAAGTCTGGATAAAATATGCTTGCTTTGTTGCAGGGCCAATTGATTCCTCTACAGGTGTAGTTAGCTTATAATTGGGAAAAAGTCAAATCTTCTTTAACGTAA
>JBDJHY010000001.1:16440165-16453233 GCA_039654485.1 Withania somnifera | reverse complement strand
CATTACAAGCTATTAGTTACAAACCATGGTGACTTAGCTGATAGACATGTGGCTAAACAAAAGAATTAGTCACCAAGTCTAATGTTTAACCACATTGGCTATATTCTTACAACAATGTCACATGGCTATTATAGAATGCTTATAACAAGTCCAATATATTTCATTTTTATCTCAATTTTATGACTATTGAGTTTAGTTTGCATTCATTTTTTACTCTTTTTCGTTGTCCTGCTGTTAGTATATTCATTACAAAATTAGATAACTTTGCCCGATATTTTATTTTCTGACTAAATATTCTGTTATACTTTGTGGCTAAATATACATTTACTGTCATTAAATTAATAAAAATATTCCTCTTTTTAACACTTCTCTACAATGACAATGTATGAGCTTACATTACATGACATTTGGGTGATGTGGATGCCACGTGGCATGCCATACTGGCACGAAATTTTTTCTTTTTCTATTTCAATTTTTTTATTCTTAAATAATTTTTATAAATTAATTAATGTATCTATTTATAGATAAGGTTTCTCGTGGTAAAACCAAGGTTTCTCGTGGTAAGCATATTAATCAAGGTATTATTATGGGAAAGTTTAACGCTACTCTCTCAGGGTCGGAAAAAGCAGTAAGACTCTATGATATATATACTTATTGGAAGTATGGAAGAGCGGAGTTCCACTATATCAGTTCTATGCACTTTGAAAAATGTGATGATGAAATTAATGAACCAATGACAGACAAATTAAGAAAAATTTCTTATGTTCTGTAAAAGACCTGGATAAATCAGATTTTGATACAAAGAAATAAAGTTCTGTGAGGACCAAGTAGTAAATTAAGGATATTTTTTTTTAAATAGATAAATTAAATAATTAATTTTTTTATTTAAAATAAGAAAAAATGGAAATATAAAGAAAAAAAACTTAGTGTCAATGTGGCATGTCACATGACATCCACATCACTCATACGTGATGTCATGTAGGCTCGTAATTTGCTATCATGGAGAAGTGTTAAAAAGAGTGGTATTTTTATTAACTTTAGTAACAACAAGGGTATATTTAATCACAAAGTATGACAAGAGGGTATATTTAGCCATAAAATATAATGAATGGCAAAGTTAGCCAATTTTTTAAAGTAAAGATTGGCCTTTTCCCCTTCATTATACTAGTTTAGTGATTATTATAGTTTTGATGAATGATAATAGAGTACGATTGTGTCCTTCAGTGGGGTTGGGCGGTGATAGGAACTCTAATATGAAAAATTATAGAATTAGTGAAGATCCACAAGAAATGAAAGGTCAAAGCTTGTGTCCAGGAGATCAGATGAATAAGAACTAAGGCTAGAGGTCGATAGGTTTAAACAGTAACACTCAAAAGGCTCGGAGAATAGAAATGGAGTAGGCATTGTAATAGATAGGGAGCTAGCGATTGAGGTTAGAAGGGTGAACGATAGGATGATAGTGATTAAGATAGTCATTAGATGACTTGTTTGGACATAATTAGTGCATATGCCCCTCAAGTAAACTTAAACGAGGAGGTTAAAAAGCGATTTTGAAAAGATTTGAATATGTTTGTAAGGAGTATCCTACACATCCATAAATTATTCATAGGAGGAAATTTCAATGGCTACATCAAGACAACTTCTAAGGGTTATGTGGATGTACATGACAATTTTCATTTTGGGTAAGAAACGATTGAGGACCTTTTCTTTTGGACTTTGATATAACTTTTGATTTGGTGATAAATAATTCATATTTTTCGAAGAAGGATAATCACATGATGACCTTCTGTGTTACGGTGGCTACGACTCATATAGATTGCTTAGTTTTCAAAAAATGTGATAAAAGTCTTTGTAAGAACTGTAAAATTATATCAAAATGAGTGTCTTTCAACTCAACACAAGCTCTTGACTATAGATTTAGAAATTAAGAGAAAGAGGAAGAAGAAAAAGACTATGTATGACCTTCCGAGGATCAAATAGGGTGGCTTTGACTATTGTCAAAATGCGAAAAATGGCGAAGAAGTTAGTGGTGATGAGGACATGGGGGGGTGTTAAATATGGCAGTTGCATTCAGGAAGTAGCTAGAGGTGTTCGGGATTTCGAGGGGCAAGGTTGGCAGATATCAAGAAGATTAGTGGTGGAATGAAGCAGTCCAACGAAAAGTGAAAGCCAAGAAGATTGTAACAAGGACCGGGAGGAAAAGACAGAAAATAAGGAGGGGTATAGGGCGGTGAAGAAAGAAGCAAAATTAGAGTTGAAATTCTTAAATATGTGAGAAATAATTAAAAGAGGTTACTGTGTGCACTCAACAAAAAGTTTTGATCTTGCAGAAGAAATTGTGATTGTTGTCATGCAAAAAAAAAGATCAATCAAATGTCAGTTTTATTTATACTGCAATAAAGTTATGCATATGATCATAACTGCGTAAATAAAGATACATTGATTTTTAAGAAATTGAAAGAGAGTTATTAATCCTCAGTTTAGCAAAAAAAAAAAGTCTCAGGGACATAATTTCTATCTATTTGATGTGTGTGTTTTAGGGAAAAAAATTGACAATTTTTTTTCTTTTCCCTTATTTTCTTCCTTTGTCGTCGGTTTGTTGTTTTAGAAAATAGATGTCAAATGGACCTGACTTTAAAATATAAGGGTAAAAAAGTGAGTTTTCTTAGTTTAGAGAGGCAAATTGAGAAAGTTCTTCAACAATAAAGGTATATTTCTGATCAAATCCAATTTATTCTGTTTTCTAAAGTTATGGCGAATATTTGAACTATTCCCTTAACGATAAAGGCATACCAAATTCAAATAGCGCAAAGCTATTTTATTTCCGATAGTTGAGAGCCATTTCTGGCCCTTTGCAGATGTTACAAGCTTGAAAGCTTCCAATACAGACTAATTCAGAAACTACAACATTAATATAACCACATGAAAACCAAATGCATATCATCATTATTAGAAATGGTTAAATTTAACACATCTAAATCCTAATAAAAAAAAATGGTGCAAAATTGTCCTTGATTCAGCTTCAACACTTGGTAAAGTCCCTTATTTTAAATGGTTAATTACCTGCAGCTCATCATGATCTTGAGTTAAGTTACTTTCTTGAAAGATTAATTAGGAAGAGAATCCCTGATAATCATATGGGAAGTTTTATTCAAATCCCATTGAATTAAATTGGTAATCTGCACCATCTTGCTTCCCTCCAAAATTGTTCATTTGAGAAGTTCCTGCAGACATATTATTGAAGGAAGGGGGGAAATTCTCCACCAAGTTATTGCTTGGAATTGTGGAATTAGGCAAAAAGCTGTAATCTTGATGATCAGTGTTAACGTGGCACGACAAAGATGGAGGGGAATTATTAAACGAGGGAATATATGGCACATTGTTAGGATGATCATGATGAGTATTGAAGTTGAGATCATCTTTAGAGATACTGAGGTTTTCCTGAAAATTCAAGAGAATTTCGTGCGGGTTTTGATGTGATGCAGGGATTAGTTGTTCATGGTTTCCTAAGTTTGGTTCTTCATTTTGAGGTAATATTAGAGCCAAAGATGCTGGTGCTGGATTCACATTGTTGACACTAGTACCACCACCTTGATCGCAAGTGTGCCTTCCTCGATAAGTGACTTTGAAAATGTTGGGATCTTCATCGGATCTTTGAACTTGCTTCGTGGCCAAACAACCCCGGACATGTCGAAGTGTGCATCTGTAATAACCTCTGCAGTTTTACAAACAAAATTTTGTAAGCAAAGAACAAAAATTAATTATATGGTATGCTTCATGTTTTAATGTTGTTATACCTCGGATGTTTGGCACCAAGAATATCTTTCTGCCCATATTTTCTCCAACTAAAACCATCATCAAGAGTCCCTTCAATTGGCGCCCCTGGATGAATTTGAACTTGCTTTGTCCACCGTGGTGTATTGCTCTTTCTGTAACATTATAAGTTCAGTGATCCTAGGTGAAAAATTAACCCATAATGATCTATACATACATTATTTATAAGAATAGAAGATTATAAACCTCTTGCGGGTAGCATTGGGCTCGAGATCACGATCAGAATCTTCACTGTGAGGGGGGCTTGATCGCGGGGAATCAGACACTCCAAAAATGGGAATGGCAGGGGAATTGGAACGTGCTAGTAGTGAATTAGAATTGTCACCAGTACTATTGTATTGAAGCAAGGACAGAGCCCTGTCAAATTTGGACTGGATGTTGTAAAGCAAGAATTCCCGGGTGTTTTCGGGTGAAGAAGACGAATTATAAGGAGCATTTAGATGGAATTGGAGCTGCTGAACCAGGTCCCTGCCCTGTGTTAGTTCACTTATAACTCTATTAAACTCATCATTATTGTTAGCTCCGTAATTGTCCATTTGAGTCGAGCAGTGTTTACGTGGAATACAATACAAAGGGGTGCAGGGGGAGACAGAGTATATAGGAGTAATGAAAATTTAAAACTTAGTTGAACCATATATAGTTGTAAGTTGCTATATATATAGCTTGTGATTTTGTGAATGCAGAACATGGGAGGACTAGGAAGAGATATATAAAGAGAAGGTGGAGGAAAATAGAAAGGTAAAACAGATTGGTAGAAAGTTTGACTGGAGAATAGTTTCCTTGGACCAGTCATCGGTCAAGGGAATTGTAGTATA
Organism: Withania somnifera; assembly: GCA_039654485.1. Classification (NCBI taxonomy): domain Eukaryota; kingdom Viridiplantae; phylum Streptophyta; class Magnoliopsida; order Solanales; family Solanaceae; genus Withania; species Withania somnifera. The sequence goes on along the minus strand of JBDJHY010000001.1, from coordinate 16,448,584 downwards.
AGTAAGCTAGTCTAATTGCTGACCATTTCAAACTAATTAACCTGACCATCATTTTCTTTTTTAAGTTTTAAACTCAAAAATCTCATTTTGAAAGAGGGGTGGGGGTGGGGGTGGGGGTGGGGTTGATCTTTGATATTACAATATTGGAGCAACAAACATGGACAGACAGGATTGCATAAATGATGAAGAGTAAGAATGGAAGTCAAAAATATTGTGAAAATGGAAAATGAAGAACAAAGAATTTTCCTGCCGCGTTTACTGTTCCTCTTTGGTTGTATTTTACTTATCCGTTATATTAAATTAATTATATTCAAACAGTAATACAATAGATTTAGGAGTTCAGATATCATTTTTTATACTCCAAGCTCAAGGTATGATGGGATGTTGTGAAACTTCTACTTCAGAAAATCATTTTTTATATTCCACTACATATAAAAGAATAATGTGTGATACTCTCTCCTTTCTATTTACCTAACTTTATTTAGAGTACCAATATCAAATTAACAAATTTGAATATAAAATCTTTAATGTTTAAAAAATAAAATTCGTATATCTAAAAATTATATCAAAATACTTAAAAAAATTATGGACAAAGAAAAAATTGTTTGTCTTTCCAAATGGTAAGTAAAATTTTGAATGAAAGGAAGGTGTTAGTTGTAAAAGATGAACGACCTGACATGAATATATAAGTAAAATTTTGAATAAAAGGAAGGTGTTAGTTGTAAAAGATGAACGATCTGACATGAATATATTTCTTAGTTATACTTTTTAGCATTAAATTAATGTGGAAACTTGAAGTCAAGTAATTGTTGCAATATCATTTTACTTTGTTAAGTAAAACAATGCACGTCCATGTATAGGTGATCGATATTCATTTTTTACATTTTCTTTTTGTCGAAAAATATATTTTAATTTTCATGATTTAAATCAATCAAACATTAAAAGGATAATTAAATTAAGTACCCTAAAAAAAGGAAAAAAAAGTCACCTTTAGTAATTTCAAGCTCTGAATTTCTTATATGTCGATAGGTGTTTTGATATATACACTATTACAATTTACAAGTAGGGCGAAGTAAAAATTCTAGTTACAAGTTCAGTATAATCAAACAACTTTAACTAAAACTTTATATTTTTAATCCAAAATCCAATAAGATTATCAAATTTAGATTCCAAGAATCCACTGAATCCGTCAATCAACCTTTCATTACAAGTAGTGGAGCTCAACATGCATGGATGTACGGTACGTTCTTCTTCTCTAACCCCTTTGAATAACTGTATTTTTATTAACATAAACAGAGACAGTGCTGCATAATAAATTCTCAACAGTCAACACTTCCCTTTAATTTCAGACATTGAACATTCAAGTTATAGTCTTGACTGTTGACTCTATACTTTGAGCTAGATATCCTATTTTATTTTATTTTATTTTTTAATGGGTGGACCGTGAAGAACGATAAGGGAAAAAAGAGTATGTACAGGTAGTGCTCTTTTATTTCTTAAGAAAAAAGGACCAACTAGTTGTTTATAATAAGAAAATCTCCATGTGAGGTCCTCTAGATTAGATGAGTTGTAGTATTTTAATTAATGTCCTTCCAAGCATTATAACGTTTCTCCTATTAGTCCATGCATGCATGTAATTTAATCACACATCTTAGTTCTCAACAAAATTAGTTTCAAAACAGTTTAGTTAATCGGCTAGCTATCTGAATGTTCATTTTTTTTTTATGAGAGTGAAACAATGGAAACTATTAAAATTTATACAATATAAACAGCTCACGGACTCACGAAAATACACGCACATAATAGCTAGACTGTTAAAACAGAAGGCATGTGTATATATATAATATAAGTGAATGCAGCAGATAGACATTTTAAATAATTTTTACTCTCTTTTTTTGTATGTGGTAGAGCCGATAATTCATTCTGAGAAATGATACATGAAACGACAAGCTATTCACTTTCTCCTTTCTCTCTCTACTTGTTTGAATCTAGTTCAATTTGATTTGATTTCAACATTTTCCAAACAAAAATTACTTAAGTAGGTAAAAGTACGATCTAAAGACCTGAAGGTTGATGATTCGAATCCCCTCAGTGTGTTAGAACTTTATTGATGGGATGACCCAATAAATGTTCAAAGAGCCCGAGGGAATACACTGACGCTGATGATAATCGACATCGAAGTCATCTAATTTCGTTAACCAAAATACGACTCCAACATTTGCGTTGAACAACTTTAAATAAGTTGTTAAAACATTTGTCCAAAAGTTAGCGCTCGTCGAAAGTTACCCTTATTTTAAATTTACCATCGGCGATCCTTGAGCTTGAGGAAGTAAATGAGTGAGTTAATTATAGTTTTCTATCTTTTTCATTTCAATAATAATAATTAAATATTATAATTAATCGTAACCAGCGTGGAGGCAGAATTTTTAAGGGAGGTGTGCAAAATATAAAAAGATGAACACACAAAAAAGTTAAAAGGTTTTTTAATATAATACAATAAATACATAAAAAATAATTTTAATCATACATATTTTTTCATCGAAGAAGATTCACATGAACCCTCTCGGCGTAACCTAGCTCCGTCCCTAATAGTAACTCTTCCATCATGGAATTGCTTATTTAAGTATATAGTGTGTTTATTCCCTCGACTTTTCGCCACAAATCCGAATTATTAATCAAGCCGCGCCAAAGCAATTATTGAACATTGAATGAAAAAACTACAAAAAAATTCTTCCGTCCACTTGCAAAAATAAGTATGAAGAAATAACTATTAGTATTTAAATGGTTATGTATAAAAAAGAAGCTCGGACAAACGTAGAAGTTGAAGATATTATAGAATGCCTAAGCAAAAATGCTAATTACTGTAGGAATGGCTTTATCCCAGATAAATTGAAGGTAAAAACTTATTCACACTTTGTGTTTACATGCAATGATATAATTTATCATGTTTAACGTATTTAATAAAGTACAATACATGTTAGTTGTTTAACGTATTTAATAAATTGCAATTCATGTTAATTGATTATAGTTAAGTAAATAAATTTGACATTCAAAACACATTGCAATGATTGCATGCACGAATTCGCTTGATCTAAATGTAGAATAACAGTAGTAACAAGGAATTAATATTTACTATTAAATATTGCAATTACTACATTTAAATAATGAACATAATTAGATAAGTACTTCTAATAGCGAAAGAATCATGGTAAGATTGTCATTCCATCAATAAAGCAGTAGAGTTATAATAGGATTACTATTACTAAATAGTAATACCGAATTTCACCGTGGAGATCACTCCGCAATCCTAGCATCTACCAAATACGGTTGCCCTAAACGCCTATAAAGGCCCAGGAAGCTCAGAGGCAAATGTACGCTTACTATACTACTATCAAACACTATTGAAATTTTTCCCGAGCTTAATACTAACTTAAGTATCGGAGAATTACCCTGGGGACCACCTTGGGGATTTGTTTTGCAGGTGCATTGCTTGATGTGGTCGTTGCTCTTGATTCATAAGATGTTCATACATAGTTAGGTAATTGTTCCATAGTTAGGTAATTATTGGTCTCTTTGGGACTCATCATACTTCTTTCTCTTTTTGAAGGACCAAGTCTTCTTTATATACATAATTTATTGTTTGAAATCAAAAGAAGAAAGCGAGAAATAGATTTAGATTTTGACTAGAAATAGCTATTTTATTCAATGCAATAAGTTCTATTCCTTGTACCTTCAAAACACATACTTTAATCACCTAGTCTAGCAAATTGAAAGAATTTAAAAATACAGCCAATGTAAATTAGTGATTTTCTTACCTAATTAGTTTCCAACCCTTTCTAAAGAATATTTAAACTTTTTGAAATGAAATTTACTTATTTAAAAGACTGTATAGATGAGTATATGCAATCTTTAATAAGCGTTGTTAAAAAGATGTCATTCGATTTAATAAACTTGACAGCATCCGTTTCCACTTGTAACTTTTTACATCTCATTGTTCTATATAATACTTGCGTCACTCTTCCTTCAAAAGGAAAAAGGAAGGCAAAAATTTTAGCAAAAATTTGTGCTTTATTATAAAAAATAGTTAAAGTTTAAACATCATGAAAAATAATTAAAGTTGCTAGTTACGATTAGATTTTGGCTATAAATTTTTCAATTATATATGAGTTTTTCATATACAACTAGTTACACAGAGTTTTTCATATATAACTGAAAATCATATTTACGATGTCAGTTATAAAAATATTTACACTTGTATATATAAAAATAAAGACCAAATACTATATAATACAATTTAAGTTATAGCAAAATATAATGCAATTTAATTTGTAGCCGAACAAAAGTCTAATTTTAATTATTTTTTTATAATTTTATAAAAAATATATCATTTTTTATAATTTAAGACTTATATATTTACTTATTTTTTTCAAAAAAAGAATAAAAAGGAAATCCATTTTGGACAAGTTCCAACTTCCAAATACCTAAGTTTTTGCCCACCTTCAAAAGGGAGAAACTCGACCACCTTGTATGTTCTTTTGCCTGTCCATTTTTTTTTAAAAAATCCTCTGTCAAACAAATTTGGACCTCATAAAAAGAACTACATAAAATTCCACAAATGTATTTTCAAGAATCTGCAATAGAAGATTCAGCCACCACACTCCACCCTCAAACAAAGTCCGAAAAAAGAACATAATGGCAGGAACTATATCTGGTTCTGGAAGATCATTAGCTGATACTCATTCTTCTCCATGTTTGTGCTTGAATCCTAGTCTTAACTCAGGCAGTTCTAATTTCAAGACTAGTGGAGAATTCGGATTCTGGAGAAGCTTTAAGAGGAGGAAGCCGTTGAATTTAAGCAGCAGTTTCTTGGAAGCATGGTGTGAATGGAGGTTATCTGCAAAGATGATATCTTTGGCTGTTAATAGGGGTTCAAGAAAGAGACAGAAGATTGGGAAATTCACAGTTGTTGGTGGGTTGGAAGTGGAGGATGACGATTCAGGGGAAGATGTTAAAAATGTGAGAGCTTTCTTGTTACTTGTTGTTTTACTTATGTAGTTTACTACTAGGAATTATACCAGAATTTTCCAAAGTGAACAATATGCTGGAGCAATTATCGATTCTATTATCTGCTCAAACATGATAGTGGATTCTATTTATTGATGACAAATAGCTTTTCCTGTTATCAGATAATATTGAATTAGTGCTAAAATCAATGGTGTGCCTAGTGGTCTATAGAGTGGGAGGAGAACAATGAGGTGTTAGGTTCAAATTAGGTCGTCAAAATTAGGTAATTTCTTCATATTTGCCTAAAGTCTTGGTAGGGAAAGTTACCCTAGTATCAATGGAATAGTCTAGGTGCACGTAAGCTAGCACAGGCACCATCATCATTAAAGAAAGTTCAGTTGTATTGAAAGAAATCATTTGGTAGAGTGTATAAGAAAAGTATTGTATAGGGTATATTAGTTATGCCGAGATTAGTAATACTGATTAGTTATGCTGAGATTAATTATGCTGGGACTATTTGCTATCCACTGTTTGGTTTGGTGCATTAAGGGCAATTCTATTTATCCATGCATATCCATGTCTTAATGTTTATGTATTACTAATACCATGGTTTGCTATGTATTAGTTATACACCATATATTAGTTAGTTGTACATAGGCTAAGAATCCAACCAAACAAAGAATTAAATAATACCATGAATAATTCATGTATTAGATTCTCTAATACATTCTACCAGAAAACCCCTAATAGTTTGCAGAGAGAACACCCTTGTCCAATGTGGAAAATTTCTTAGTTTTCTGTTTATAAACCCTGAGAAGAAATGTGAATCATATGGAAAGTAGATATGAATGAAGTGGGAAATGGGTCAAATGGAAAATATATGGTTTGTTCTTTTAGTAAGAGGTCTTAAGATTTCATTTTAGATAGCCATTCAAGGTTTAGGCAAAAATTCAAATTTATACGTTAATGATGATTTGAAGAATGTCCAAAATGATTAGGGAATGAGGTAAGCCAATCTTTTGTTTGGATGGACTGATGAAATCTCAATAGCATAAAGTCATTGCTGTAACTTGTTTTCTGGTCTCTTTTTGGATGGTTTTCACTTCTTGGGTAAGTCTGGATAAAATATGCTCGCTTTGTTGCAGAGCCTGTTGATTCCTCTACAGGTGTAGTTAGCTTACAATTGATAAAAAGTCAATTTTCTTTAACGTAAAAGATATCAACGATCAGTAGTTATTCTGAACTTTGACTCATTATTTCGGTGCTCTCTTTGTTGATTCTGTCACTTGAATTTTTGTTCAACCATTAAATGAGAACTGTTGAAAATATTTTGTTTTTGTTTTCTCTGGAACTATAAGACTTCAAGGTAAACTTTGTCCCATCTCTTTTTGCAAACCCTTTGTATTTGATCATATTCAACTCCTTAAGTTATTGGCATTTGCAGGAAATAATCAATATTATAACATACAAAGCTGTACGGACTGTTCTTCAACAACTCTATGAGATGAACCCGCCACAGTACACATGGTTTTACAAGTAAGTTTAGATTTCTTATCTTCTTGAGGTATCCACTATCCTGATAAGATGAACCTCTGGGTTTACCTCAATGATTCAAGTTAGCAGATAGCAATTAGGCTTTTGATGTAATAACAACTGGCAGTTCAATCCAATTTAAACAAAATCTTACGAGATCATCACAGCTTTGGTGTTAGTGTAATTTAATTATTTAAGGCAAGGAAAGAGGAACTAATTTGAGAAATTTCAAAGGAGATGGACTAGAATTGGATTAGAGGAATTGGTCTGTGGTCGTGGTATAGTGGCAGTGGCTGTTGGTTAGCAAAAATGGTGGCATGGCTTGAGATGGCTGAGGAAAGAAGTGAAATGAATGAGGGAGAGGGGATCTCAAGAAAGGTATACTGAGAGAGGCAAGAAGCTGTGTTGGAGGGGCTGGGAAAGACCAGGAGTATAGCTGAGGCAGTTGTATGCTTCTCTCGTTTTCTTTTCCTTTATTATTATTTTTAAAGTTACGACCATTTTATCTTCTGAGCTTTTCTTTGTTTCCCCTTTTATAGTGGTCTTGTTTTTCATTTAACATTCTTCGGTTTAGTTTCACCTTATAAAAAGTAACAAAACTGCTCTCATATTGGTTTTTAATAATGAAACTTAGGGAAATAACAGGGAAAGGCTAAGAGAAAATACTGGCAATGTAGTCAAAGGGAGATAACTATGCTACTGAATCAAAAAGAAAGAGGAAAGTAACTTCTAAATTCAAGCTACAAAGAACTCTAATGAAAATAACTAGAAATTCTAAAAGTTGGCTACTAATAAAATGAGTTTCTGCAAAAAGAATTTTCTAAAGATCATGCAGCTATTTGTTTTATTTCTGCAATATCATGAGACATTATCAACATTCCATGGACCAGGAATTGTAGATTGTAGTCTTTACTGGAATTGGCCTCGTGAATAAATCTGTCAATTCATCTTTGGTCTTGCAGTTTACTTGATTCACTTCTCCAAGGTGCAACTCTTGATTATCAACAAAAGATTTTGGCTGTGTCCGTCTTCTGTTTGATTAAATCAGAAGTTTTTACCTTTCATTTGAACTCATAATATGCCCTTTATAGTGGCATTAAAGATTCGGCAATACTCGTCTTCTAATACCAAGTTAAATCCTTTCTCCGTTAGGTGGCCAACATTCAACGGATTTTGATCAATATCAGGCACGGGAAGAACATCTGAAATTATTTTTGTACCTGAACTTGTTTTGATTGCAACGGTTCTCAAATATTGGGAGTTTCTTTTTGTACATTGTATGGATGATCCGATCCGCAAGAACGTCCACTTTTCTTACCTCTCCTTGGGGGATTCTTCCCTCCAGATATTAACACCACACAGACAGCTGGCCTTTCCAGCTTCTTCTGGCGAGTCAGCTTGGGTCCTTCCCAAAAGGGAAAGCTGCTTTCGCTGAGACCTTTGGTCCAGGGATTTTCTCTATTTGGAAGAATCCGCTGGTTTGATACCCTGCTACTAATTCTTCTTTTGCTTCTGGTAAATCAAAAGGTAGTTTTTAACCTTAGCCAGAGAAGAAATTAGAAAAACGATAAACCCGATGCGTTGACGCCACAAATTCCACCAAAGACTATCTAAATTGATTTGTTTGTGCCGATAAGCTCCAAAATAAGCCCTATATATATTGTTATTATTAATCGACCATTTCTCTTACACAACATCTCCTCCTTATGCCCCTTTCGGACAAGATAAAAGTGTTCCAATGGGGGCATCAATCAAGAGATCAAGGCAGATGCAAGCGATTTCCATGACGCAATCACTATTCCGTTCTCAGCAGAAACCCGCCTTAGAGATTGAACGGCAATAAGATAAGTCAACGTTCAATCTAAGACAACGCTAAGCGCTT
>JBDJHY010000001.1:16394032-16409974 GCA_039654485.1 Withania somnifera | reverse complement strand
CTGGAGATGGAAAACTGAAAATAGTTTTCCATTACTAAACAGGCCCTAACAATTTCAAGTTTATACTTTCTTAACAATTTCATGTCTCTAAACTAGATACCTAGTTCACAATTTTAGGTCACTACTTAACAATTCCAAGTTTGTACTTAATAATTTCATGTCACTAAGCTAGCTACCTAGTTCACAATTTCAAATCACTACTTAAGGATTCCAAGTTTAAACCTAACAATTTCATGTCACTAGTTCATATTTCAATAAACATTTTGCTAAAATAAGTTATAACCAAATTCAAGTTTACTAAATTTATTAAAGTCAAGTTCTATTAAAATTCAACCTAAAATAATTATATTAAATTGCACAAACTAACAATGTGTATAACTATCAGTTAAGTAATACTTAGCCAAATTCAAGCTAAAAAATTTATTAAATAAAATTCAACCTAAAAATAACCACAATAAGACTAAATAATATTCGCTAACTCAAATTTAACCTAAAGTCATTCACTAATTAATAAAACACAATGTAAAGCAACAATAATTATAGCTAAACTAAAGAATATAATAGCTAAAGAAGGTGAATTGGTTAAAGTTTTTAAAAAATATAATTTAAAACCTAATTAATCTTAATAACAACTAGGACAACAATGGAGGAGAGCTTGAGAAAATGTGGCGAGAGGTGGGGGCAACAGCTTGGGGTGGTCTAGAGTGGGAGAACTTGTGGATATAGTGCTTTTTGGGGAGTGGGGGGTCGGTTCACGGGTTTGAGAGAGAAGGAGAAAAGAGAGAAGTAATACAATTAGGAGAACAAAATGAGAAAAAAAAAAGAGTAGATCGGGTAAAGCGAAGGACAACGTGATTTCGTTCGATTTTTTATTTTAAATATTTTTTAAAAAAATGATGAAAAAACCACGTTGTCCATCACTTTTATAACTTTTTTTTATTTATTATCTATTATATTTATTAAGCAACGGACTGCGTGGTTTTTGTCCGTCGCTTTTATAGAAAATAAATATAAATTATGTATAAATATTTTGGTGAAAAGATTTTCTAAAAAAGGCGATGGACAAAACTACGTTGTCCGTCGCTTTTGTGAAAATAAAAAAAATAAACAAAAATAAACGGTGTAATGCATCGTTTAGTCAGTTATTTTTTGGAGCGATACAATCTGTCTTTTTTGCCTGTGTCATTTTATTGAAACTTTTTTTTAGTGATAAACGAACTAGGAAATCTGTCTGATGCACTTAACGGCTCATGGAGTGCATATCACTTGAGTCGTGAAGTGGGCTGCTGCTACTGGAAAGGAATGCTAAACCACGAGACCCCATATAATGAGTCGTGGTCTTCAATAGTATGACTCGTGGTGTAGTTTCGTACTAAAGGGACCGAGATTTTGGTTTTTGACTTTCAGCAGTACGAATTCGGGAGAACGAGTCGTGGTATTTAATAGTATGGGTCGTGGTTGAATCTCATGGACCCTTGAAAGCACTTTGGGAAGCTTTTGTCCAATATCACGACTCTCAGTGCGAGTCGTACACCTAGCCACCACGACTCATACTATGACGTCGTACTATGCACCTGGTAATGGTAATATTTTACTGCTGGACGGTCTCTGGTAAAATGCCCATAACATTTTAATCTGAGCTCAAAATGAAACACGGTTTGTATTATTGGAAACTAGACTCAAAGAACTTTCGTTTATAAAGCATGGATCACCTAACTCATTATAGATCAAAATATATGATGTTTTAAAGTTCACCAAAGCACGAAATAACATCAAAACTAAGCTTTTTGAAAGAGCCTTGAACTCAACTTTGTTTTATAAGTTGTTTATGAACTCTAATCACTTCAAACAGTCATACGACACTTAGTTTAGGATATTATTACCAAGAAACAAGATTCAAGATGTTACATTAGGCCTACAAAGTGAGACGCCAAAATAGCCCAACCATCGTTCAACTTGCACGTGCATCGCCCACTGCACATCCACCATCGCCATTATGTAATCTATTAACTTCCGCTAGTTAAGTGAAAGATTGTCTATGAGTACTTCTTCAAAGCACAATACGCGACGCGCCCTTTGTCCACACTCATCGCTAAAATGAACAGATTGTGCTCTTCTTCCTCCTTAGGATTCCTTTGCTTTGAGGTATTGGGTCAAGTCACCTGGCACACTTTCGAGGTATTGGCTCAAGTCATCTTGCACACTTGAAATGGGTCCTTTGGCCCTTGAAAGGTGTCTTAAAGGTCACATCATGGTTGGTCATAGCCAGAATCACATCACTTCTCTCGATAAATAAAGCTTCAGCTGTTAACGAGCAATGTTTTTCCTTTTGGTCCCCCCTCCCTCTCCCCCCGAACAAAGATTGTTGGCCGAAATATGGAGGGAATATGTGAGCAGAAAATTCTGTAGAATGGGGGCTTTGTGACGCCTGCCAGCCCGATGCGGCCACTAAAGCACCCAAACTGGGTGTGATGCACAATGGGGTCCCCCTTCCCTCTTCCCTTTGGTCAAATATTCATCCTTGTTTATTCTCCCGTCAGCACTAATTATTCCAACAAAAACTCACACTTGTTATTAACAATAAGTTGTAACTCAACTACAAGCACAGTGGATCTAAAGAAGTCTCGAAAACGGAAATGCCTGGCCAGCCGGTAAGCAAAAGATTACATAAGAGATTAGACCGATATGTTTAAGTAAATTAAATTGATGCAAAATAAGCATATTTAAATCTCTATTAAGTATTTATCCTTTAAATGTCGTTATGTTACATCAAACAATATATATGACATCTCTTCTTTTAATATACACGGTAGGGGTCAATGCCTAACCCCAAGCTTGAAATTGGCTTTTGGTTTTAAACAAAAACAATATATGTCATATATATGACCATAACTTTCACCAACTCTTTTGTACATTATAAGTACATTTTCAAATAATCAAAATAAATTAGTTGGAATGGTCCAAATCTACATGCAAATGTTGTTATGGAAATGAGCCTGCCTCAGTTCCAAATTACCCTGGTATATAACAAACACAACAAAATATGTATAGACCTCTCGTCATAAGCAACCTCATCAGTCAACTATATATTATTTGACTAGTTCTTTTTTTGTTTTCTTTCAGCTTCTATGTCATAAATCAACATCAATAATCAGAGAAAAACAACATTACTATGCGTCTGTCCATGCATGTCTAGCTGGAGTTCTGTATATTCAACAAAATCACTTACGACTCTAGTCAGAAATTACTGATCAGCTAGCTATAAACTATTTTTATCGTAATGATTAATCGATCCTCTCAAAATACAAATAAATAAATACATGACCAACAAGAAAAAAAACCATGGAATTTACAGACTAAATTTGTGAAGGAAATCGTTTATGAAAGAGAATTCTGTATCACCACAGAGAGGATGTGGTGGCTTCTACGTCCTTTATCATGACTTTTAGTTTCGAGCGTTGGAAATATGAAAAAAATTCTTGGTAAGGAACCTTCCTCTGAAAGGGCCTATACGACTCGAATTCAAATGAGTCGGACTTTAACGCGAATACTGAAACACCACCGAATAGAAATCCTAATTCCTCCCCCGAAAAATAAAATAAAATAACAATTCAATATCATCCTACGCACGTTTTCAATGTCAAAGTCAAAAAGCATTTTGACTAGAGATAGTATGCTTGGATCATTATAATTCAGGATATTAGCAGTGTGATTTCAAATATAATTTGGAGATTTTAACGGCTGACACTTTATGTGTTCAGTAACAAAAATAAAAGGACATTACGTCATGAATATAGGACTTCAAAAATATTTATCTGCAACGATCTACGTACATAGAGTACAAAATCATATGAAAAATGACATCCAAGTCAGACTATTATACAAACATGTGAGTATAAAATTCTGTAGAATTTTTACCCTGTCCGCAATATTAAAAGAAAGAAGAAGTCCAAAAGAGAAGTACAAAGGAATATAGCAGCTGATTTTTTTTTTATTTTTATAGTTTAGCCACATAAGTGGTAGCACTCTATGACATTGGTGGAACCCGCAGAAAATTCCAAGGTCCTGTTCCTGTCCCCATCCTGTAATCAATATTGAGTCAATTAGTTCTAGATCAAACTCCTCAACATAATTTTATTTTGTTTACACGTATAGATAGACAATTTACCTCCACAAACCGGCAAATGTACGCAGGACCATGAATATGGCTAAGGCAATCCATATTCCAATATAACCATTGTTTTTGGAAAGGACGAACTCAGAGGTTATGGTTAGTGCACCAACCAAAACCTACATAAAAATTACTTACATTAACGGTTGGTACTAGCTAACTAAATTTTAAAGCAAAGTTATTAATATAAGCTAACCATGGAATATGCAGAGTATGCAAAATCATTTGCTCCAAAGTTGACACCATCTAACACAAACGCCACTGAGTTGATTGGTTGTGTACCAGCGACAAACTGATCAAGATGGAATCATGGAACATAATGGAAAAATAAGTCGAAAATATTGAAAGAGATTAAAGGAAGAATAATTGGAAAAATATTCTGGTGTTAATTATTTAATGTACCGGAATGGCAATGGTTATGAGGCGGATAACATTTTTGTCCTTTGAAAAGACTCCTGACCCAAAATATAAGCCAATTGCAACAACCAAAGCAAGTCCAAATCCCAGCACAAATCCCATCTACGTAATGAAAACTTAATTAGTGTTAGCTTTTCAAGCGTCATCTAAAATTAGTAGCCTTAAGTCAAACTTGTGGTAGTGCTACGTATTAAATTATAAATAGTACCTGTAGGACTCTAACTCCTGCAGCCTTCGCCTTCTGGAAGTCTTTCTCAGCAAAGGAACTAGCAAGGATTGCCTAGAAAAGAAGGAATCGTGATAATCAGAAAGAAACTTTCATTTTTAATAGTGACATTATTGCCTAAATGTCTAGGTGGTGTGTTTTTACCTGTCCTGCAACAGCCAATCCATCAGCAAGTAGAGATGATGTTAGCCAGATTTGTAAGCACACTTGGAATGCAGCCATCCGTGTTGCGCCTAGTCGTGCAGCCAATGATGCAGCCAAAGTCACACAAAAGGTGACAGCTATCACCCTTGCAAGTAACCAAAATCCTGCAAGTACAGATTATAAAGTCAAAGTTCAGCAGCTTAAGGCATGCAAATCCGCTGCAGTTCTAAAGGCTTGATACCATTAATGATAGTCGTCTCAGTATCATAAGGATACATGTATATTCCACAATGAAAATCAATTGAGAATACTATATGCCATTCTTGTATAGAGTATATGAAAGCAAACAAATGAGCACATGTCTCGTCTTACATTGCCTTCAAATCATTTACTTACCGTTTTTAAGAAATTTGCTGAACTGCAGATCTTTTGCACTAGGAGGTAGTAACTCAACTTCTGTCATCAGTTTGCATAGGAGAATAATTGATATCAAGTACCTAAATGAACCACAGCAGTTTTATAATATCAGAAGCTGTATGACTTCTTGCAATGTCAATGACTTAATTAGTTTCTGATAAAAAAAGGACTTACTGAGAAAGAACATGAGCAATGGCAGCACCACTAACGCCCCAGTGGAAAACAAAAATAAAGATTGGGTCCAAAATTATGTTTGTCAAGTCTCCAGCAACTGATAAACCAGAAGAAAATAATGATCGGAGTTGGTTCAATGGCAGAAGAAATGCTGCAACATAAATACTACTTACCAGTAGCGAATAACGGAGTTCTTGTATCCTTGAAACCGCGAAAAACGCCTTGCATAGCCAAAGAAAGAAGGACTGCAGGAGCACCAAGTGCCCTTAAGGTCAAATACTTCTTTGCTGGGGAAAGCATAGGAGAATCCTGTATAATTTCGTGAAATAAAAGCATGTTATTCTTTCTAGATATAATATAATTAAGTTATTAAAGTGTGTATTTTTCTGATAGTTTAAGATTTCAGATGAGATGACATTTCTTGTTGACATTGGGACATATAACTCCTTCTATTCTCTAACATAAAGTACTAATGATAATTGACTATTCGTACTTACAGATGTCACACCCATTAAGCTTAAAATTGGTTTAGCGAGAAATATGAGGAAGATCGTCTGCAGAAGGCCAAGAATGCAGCCCATGAGAATTGCAGTTGAAGCTGATGGAATATGTCGCTTCATGCGTTTGAGTTTGCCTTTAGACTCGCATTTTGCCATCTTCAATTCTGAAAAGGCAACATTATTTTGCTTAGTGACCTGATCTGTCCGTGTATAAAAATTAAACTCCTAAGATATACCTAGGGGTAGCGTCGGCTCTTTGGTTTTATTACTGGTGGATGCACATTTTTCCGTCTTCTCTTCTTCAGTATCATCAGCTACTACTAGCGCCTTTGTATCATTCTTCTCCTCCTTACCTTTCTCCAGATCAGCTATTGCTGCTTTTTCAGTTATTCTCCTAACAGTGTCTTCCTCAGCAACAAATGAAGTAGTTATGTTGACTAAGGGGAATATTGTGACTTTAGAGGCTTGATTGAATATAGCAATGGAAATTCCTACAGCTGCAATTTCAACTGCCCCTGCAATGATGAAGAACCAACATTTGAATTAAATGAGAGATCAAGATTCAAAAAGTTGATCAATTGTGTTGAAGGAAAAAGGAAAAGTTGAGGAGAACTACAAGGGCAAAATAGTCAAATTCAAAAAAGGTGCTTATAAAATTCACTAAACAAATGAGCATATTAGTAAGGGCAAAATAGGCAAATTATAATTCTTACATTAATGATCAAACAAATTTTAACAAAAGAAAGTAAACACAATATCATAAACCTCAACGAAGATTAGTATTATTAAGTGAAAGTTTGGGGGAAATTTTTAAAATTATCTTAAATGTAATTAATTTATTTTGAAGTGTCGTGTCATATTTTTGATAAAAATACAAAATTCAAATGATATTCACTTTTTAATTAATTTGAACAAAATCGGATGGCTTTATGTGACAGAAATATGTTTAATTTATTTTTATATGATAAACTTTTTAGTTGAATAATTTTTATGTAATATAAATAGAAAAATATTTTTTAACGTGATAACTTTTATGTAACTATAATCAAACAAAAACTTTTCTATAACAATTTTTTTTGTCAGAGTATGCATTTTGTATTTGATGCAAAAGACGTGTTTTTTTTTCTGCAACTACTGACAAAATAGATAAAAACATCTCTTCCTCGGCTCGAACTACTTGTATGTACCCTATTTTCAGGACTAAATTAACACGTTTTGTGTCGAGTAAAGTTTTTGATAACAAAAAAATCGTATGTTCACATTGATATATTGCAAGAATCCAAGAGGATATTTTTGATATAGAGTAATAAAATCTGATTGAAAAATGTATGCACCTAAATGACCAATGAATGCTGTATCAATGAGAGAAGCAATGGGATCAGCAGCTAATGCAAGTGCCGCAGGGAATGCGATACGTAAGATTTCCATGCCTAGATCGTCGAATTTGAAGACATGCCTGCACATCAAAAGTTATTAGATCGATATATACTCCCTTTCGTACCCCTATATGCTTGAACAAATTGAATGTCTATCAAAAAAAAAAAAAACATGTATTTAAAAATGTACCTAATATCTTCAAAGAAAACGAAGATTGGTATCTTCCATCTTCTCTGATCAGTGCAAGCTACATTCCCACCTTCAGCCATGACTCCCTGATTTTGATCACTTTTCGAGCAAAGCTCGTTAGCCAATGCACCTAAAAGTCATTACAAATGTGAACATGTTGGTTAAAAAGACATGAATACAGGAAATCATGTGGTTGTACAGAAACTGGTGCAAGAAAACAACTTCAAGTGCGTATAATTTAGTCACGCATTCTATGAAAATAATTCAAAGAATCACTAATTGAGAACAACCTCATGGTAAAAAGCAAGGAGGGGAGTAAATTAACAAGTGAAATGAATTTATATACCGACTTCTCTAATTAGTGTAAGAGGACAATGAATTGAGTATATACATATGGGTAAATTCAACGCAGATATTAGTGAGTTTAAAGCATCTAGGAATGCACCTATATATAGCTTGCGTGCGTTTGGAATGGGAGAAATTTAATTTAATTTTGAATGAGCATAATTTGAAATCATGAAGTATAATTTGAAATCATGAAGCACTTATATACTTTTTTCGTTTCATATAGAATAACAAATAAAATAATAATTTTATTATTAATTTTTAAATATAATAAATTAATATTTTGAGAAGGATATTAAGGAATAACTATAATTAATAATAAGAATAAAATTAAAAAAATTATATTGTAATTAAATAAGTAAGAATAAATATTTATTTTTAATACAATGAATAGACAAAAATTGTACTTTTTATTTATATTTTTTTTTTCAGTATTCTTAATATTAATGAAAAGAAGACGATGACTCAACAAGACCAACATAGAGGTTGGTACATCGCTTTATATGTGCCGTCTCCGAATAAGCCTTCATGTCCCGCCTTAGAGTTTATATATTATCATTTATTGAGCTAGTTATTTGAAAGGTACTAACTGCGCAACTTTATTTAAGTGTTATCAATAGCATATGGCATATGATACGTGCATATGAGTCTCCATCTTCTTTTGCACTAAAATACTATGTATGAGATCGATCGAGCATCCTGAGTACAAGATAATTTTCTTTTCTTTTCTTTTTTAATTGAAAATTTTTAATAATTTTGATGTCGGTCACCATTTGATTAGAACAGACTCTGATCTTTTGAAGCTTAAAGAGCTATTTACAAATCGCCCACTAACAAAGTCCTAATGCACTGCAGGATTCGAACCCCCAACCTCAAATATGGTATAATTTTTTGAGCCAAAAGTTTGCAAAATAAGTACATCATCAGGGAAAGATCATGGAAATCAAGAAGGAAAGGTTTAGGAAAGAGAGCCTTGTTTTCACACGATGAAAATTAGAAGTAAAATTGTGTATGAAGGCTAATGTTGTCAATCTCGATTAGAAAAAAGCTAAAGTATCTATTTTAAGTTCCAAACAATATCGAGCGCTTCCCAGTATTAGGTTCTTCCGGCCTATGTACTGACTGGGGGATACTGTCTTCTGTCTAGTCAAAGTCCACATTTAGGTAAACTATCTTATTTGTCCTAGGCTTAGCTAAGATATTTTAATTTTATTAGTTATGTTCGAATTAAACTATGTATATTTATTCAGAATTTGAATATACCACTTTTTGATTCTTTTCTCAATACTTGTTTTTTCCCTCGCTCAACCAGGCTTTAAAGCACTAGAATGTGTATATGCTTGTGCGATTTAGTGAGATATGCACTAGAGATAGATTCAAGATTTTAATTTTATTAATTTCAAATCACAATTATTTTTTGTTTACTAGATTAAAATATATATATATATATATATATATATTGTGTAAGCGTATTTTGTAATACGAACACATGATCCAGACTAAAGTTACTTCTCTTCTCTTGGTTTTGTTAAAAAGGGGTGACAACTTCAGTTCACTTGAAGGCTGGGACGACTTTATGCTTAAAAAAGGGATACATGATCCGTTGGTATTTCTACAAAATTATATATTTCATATGTATATTTTTCAAAATTAATATAATATTATTTGATAACATTCATGCTACAAAAAAGCTAATATATAATATGAAAATAATTAAAGTTTTGTCAAAAACTTTGCTATAACTGGTTTTATTTCAGCTACAACCAATTTTATTTCGTCTACAACTGGAATGAAAAAATAAAGGATAAAGCTTATATACAACTTTAAAGTTGTAGCCGAAAGACAACTGATTTTAGCCGAAACACAAATCAGTTGTAGCCGAGTGTTTTGCCAAACTTTGACTATTTTGACTATTCCATACAATATTATAAAACATGTTCAATAAATAATTACGGTTCAAACTGATAAAGAAAAAGTTGATGTATCCGTCTCCCATTTCTGATTTTGTCTTAAATAGAGAAAGCTGATATATATGGTTTCCTGTGTCTGTTGCTGAAATCCTATTTTTTTTCCATTGTCATAACAGAAATTAGGTCTTCTTTTGTTGGTTTATAGATAAAAAGACAAGGGATTCATTGTACTAATTCGACTTCCCACATTTCTCATTCTTTCGAAAATCAATAAACTTGAGATATATTTGAGCTTGTTTTTGGACATCAGGTTGATTTTTTAAAATTATCTTTTTTTTTTATAAACAGGAAATTCATAATTTGTAGAATTAAAAAAAAAAAACAATTCTTACGTAATGTTACTAAATGGGCAAATTATAATTTACAAATAAGGTATCGAAATATCCTAAAGTATTGAATTAATGAATCATATATATCTCCATGTTCCTTTTATATGTAAATATTGGCTATTACATATCATTACAAATACTCAAATATACATAATTTTACAAAAAAATTTACTAGTAAATCCTCTCACATAGTACGACCAATCTTTCTTGATTTAAAATTATGAATTTTCTTTTTATAAAATATAAAATGAAATTACAATTTAAAATTTAAAATCCTTACTTTTTTGAAAAATTTGACATTTGAAACCACAATATAAAGTTGAAAATGAAATTTTATGCCAATTTCATAATATAATACTGGCTTCAAATCAAAACTTAATATCATGCTCCCTAATCGTACGCTTAAATGCCTACTATATGAATAGAAGTATTGATCTTTTTGAATAACAAATCAAGAAACTAATGGAGAATTAGAGATTGAAACTCAGATTTTATTGGCACGTGGTTATGAATAATTCTATTATAATAATAATTATGATCGACAAAATCCTTTGTTTTAGAACATTTTATTATTTACTGTGGAAGCTTCTCTAAGAAATGCACCCAGATATCATATTATTTGAACATAAAATTATTACAATTTTTTTGGAATTTAATGTATAAGTTAAATTTTTTATTTAAAAAAAATTCAAAAGTAACTTCATTTTAAAACTCTATATATCCGAATCTTTTTCAGCAATAATAAGTGTAGGATATACTTTGTTTGGTCATCTTTTCTTTTAGACTTTGGTGGAAAGCAATAGAGTGTAGTACACTAGTATTATTGTTATCTCGAAAAGAATGCCACTTGTGCTCACGCAATTGTTAAACCAAAAAAAGACGAAAAAGAAAATTGAAAAGTGAGGGAAATGCATGGAGCAAACTAGTGGCCATTCTAAAATTGTTCAAAGTACTAACAGAAAGAAGAAGAAGAAGAAGAAGAGAAAAAAAAGAAAAAGAAAAAGAGGAAACAACAAACAAACTTTTCAACGTGTGGTTAACAACATATATGATAATGCATGTTGTTTAAACTTGGTCTATATTAATATAATAATGTTGCTAACTTTTTCCTCATCATCATGCACTACTGCCTTATATCTTTTACTCCCTTGCCATTTTGTATGATAGACTGACACGAAATTTAAAAGATAATTTATAAATTTTTAGTTAAAATAAGTTATTAATAATTTTATTAGGGGTAAAACAAGTTGTTTTGAAATATAAAGATATATTAATTTTCTTATAGAAAAATGTATCACCTAAATTCAAATAATTAGTAGATTAGCCACTTCTTTTTCAGGAATAAAGTTAAGGACAAAAACTCTTATTGTCCTCTGCATTTAGGCTTGAAGTTTAAATTGCTTAATAATCCCATTAAAATATTTAAGGTTATTATTTCTCACAAACAATTTGGTTTAGAAATTATCAAGGGATATTAGCATCACATGATAATGCATGATCTCAATCAAAGAAAAGAAAAATGAAAGCAAATTCATCAAATACCTCAGTAATAAGTGAGAAAAAACCATATTCTTGTATGCACATTGTATTACTCTTTGAATTCTTCAATTCAAGAAACTAATTGAAGTTGATGTAGTAAGTGTTTATGGACATACCTTTGAGTGAAAGTTAAAAAGTACAAATGATTTGAAAGTCTTCTAGTCCCCACTGGCTTCTCTCTTTAATTTGCAGACATCTAATTTTCATTTGCATGGACTATTTATAGCTGAGGGATAGAGGGAAAGTGTATTGGTTTAGGAAAGTTTGTTTACGTGTATGTTTTAGCTTTTAGGTATAGCACTTTTAGTTTTTCAATTATTGATAAATTTATGTTTTGATCCCCTTGTGAAGGAAATACATTATACTTACAATACTTTAACTTATTGTAATTTGGGGTTGGTAAGTATAAGCTAAGGGTATTGATCCCCTTGTGAAGGTATACCCCTGTCATTATACTTTGACAAATTACCCTTAATCTTGTTGGAAAAAACACGAGTGGCAAGTGAAAAATCAAATAATTCAGCCGCATCTTTTTAGGTCCTTTATATCATAATTTACATTTGGTAGCTTTAATAGACGGTGATATAGTCACTCTCTTTCAGCTTAATAAGTTAGGTTTATCATTTTTGATAATTTTTCATCATCGTATATCTTGATGTTATTTTGCTTAACTTGGTACTTTAAAAAAAAAATTAATGATGAAATTTTATATTCCAACTTTATATCCTATATTCCACTCTGAAAGGAAGCCAAACTAATTATTGATAAGGACAAAATATGCCTAATCGTTTTTTTCTTTCTTAGACAAAATTTATATTTAATTGTCTAGGATGACTATCATTTTTTTAGAACAAAATATTAATTTGATAAAACATGCATGTTATGTTCACTATTTGAAATTAGATAAAGATCCAAATGAAGCACATGGAGATGCAGAAGAGAAGAAAACTCTTTTATCTGAGATGCTTCGTTAAAAAAAAAAAAAAAGGTATCAAGACTTCTAAGCTTACATGCAAAGAAAAGATTTCAAAGTGGAAGAAATGAGTTGAGGATGAGTTCAAAGGTTGGCCTTCTAAAGAAATTGAGTATTTAAAATTAGGCGTGGACACTTCGATTTTGAGCTTGACATGCGCTGGATCAAAAAAAATTGTGGCAACATATAATGTGAGGAATATATTTAAATTGAAAGTATAATGAAAGAGGTATATTTAGACTAAAAATATAATAAAGATATATTTAAATTATTTTCAATAATATAAAGGTATATGTTGACCTGAAAGTATAACGAAATGAATATATTTCAACAAAACATATAACAAAAAATATATTTAAATTATTTTCAATAATACAAAAAATATATTTAATCCTTCTCCGTTATTTCATTCATATGATTTATAATTAAGTAGAATCATCAGGAGTTTTGCGGTTATTTGACGTCTTCTTTTCACTTCTTTGGGTTGCTTTAAATATTGCACCCTTCATATTTAAGATGGAAAGTGAGGTGTAATTCCTTCCCTTCAGTCGACTGGTCGAAAAATAAGTTATTTTAAAATTAAGTATTTTAAATTATTTATTTTATTTTTAATATAAAAAGAAATAATATAAATTTTGAATAATTAAATAAGAAATAAGTTATTTTTAAATTTTATCTCAATTAAATATAAAATAAATTTATTCTAAATTAATTATTTTTTACTCCTCCAACCAAATAAGCCTGAAGGTGTGTTCCGTGTGAATTTTTTAATACTTAACTGGTTAAAATATTTTCTCTACAAAAATAATTTTTTTAGAAATGAAAAAGATGATTTTCTAATAAAATAAAGAAAATAACAAACGTCCGTCATGCAGTAGAAGAGAAGGTAATTCATTCCAATTTAAGAATGTGATTTTCTTTTAAATCAGGGCATGCATTATATGTTATTTCAATATTTTTGAAACTAAAGTTTTGGTATTTAAAATATTGATAAAACATTAAACTATCGGTTTAAAGAGTATTTCAAAACAAATAATAGTTTCTGCCCGTAGATTTTTAACTTTCAGAGACTATTTTTTTTGTTGTTGTTGCAAATTTTGCCATTTAAATGCAATACTATTCATTTCAAGTACCCGATTCAGAGCCAGGACATCCTTGGCATATCCACCAGCAGCGCCTTTGGCTCAGATCAATCCATTCCGTTCTTCAGGGAAGATCTATGGAATAGGAAAGCCAAAATGGATCTTCTCCGTTATGATCGCGTTTTGATCTTCTCCGTTATGATCGCGTTTTGTACCCCTACTAAGAACTTTACTTTTTTGCTTACTGTATCATAGGCATTCGCCACTTCAAACGAAAAATCCCTGATGATTAAATAAACCAAGATTTTACCATGACTGCAATTTTAGAGAGACCAGTCAGACCTGCAAGCACCGGGTAGTATGCAGCGGCAGTTTTCAATCATACAATGTGTACTTCAAATAATTTGTTTTAACCATGTTAATAGTTCCACATTACATTATTGGTTAATAGAGAATCAGAAAGCCCTTAGCCATCATTACATTACTTATGCGCCAACTTTCATCTATATATATATATAATATTGTGTTTTATTTGAAAAAGAAATATTCCAGAGAAAGTGGAAGGTGGCTTTTACTTTAAGGTAAAAACATTTTCCCCTTATTTGTGGGAGGAAAAAAATTTTCTTATCCTTATATTGAGTTGCACTTATTCATATTATTACATGATTGAAAAAAAAAGTGTTTCACGCCAACGTTGTTGCCTGCTGGAATTCGACTTTGACTTTAATTTTTTAAATGATCGAGAGACTATTTTTTGGATAAAATTAATTGTTTAATAATTAGTTAATTCAAAAGTTGAACCAAAATAATTTTCTTTATATGTAGCCGCACAAGGTGATGCGTGGTGATGTTACTTAAGATATGTTGATTTAGATTTGCGGTTGCACATGCTCCGCATAACCTAAGTGCGTAATGACCCTAAATGTCATTTTTCTGTTTCATTAGACCAAATTAAGTGTAGTTCGACTGTTGGTTTGGGAGCGGAATGAGTTTGAGTATAAGAAATTGGAGATTTTGAGTTTTGAGGCTTTAAGTTTGAAATGGGGAACTATAGGAATTATTTGGAGTTCGATACCTCGTATAAGAAAATTGTTAGTTTCATCAGCCCTGAAATGTCAATTTTGGTCTAGTTGTACCCTCATTTCCAGTTTTAGGCCTTTCGTGGTGAGTTTGAACATTTAGACGGGCTAAAAGTGATTTTACAAGTGAATGGTTGATTTAGGTCAACATTCGAGCTTAGAGTGCCCGAATTAGAAATACGATAATTTCATAGGATTTAAGGAGTGAAATTTGGTCTAGAATGATGTCTTTTATATTTTTTGTAAGTCTTCGGGGTATTTTGATCATTTCGGTATTTTTAGTTAAAATTAACCCTTAGCGGGCCTCAGATCAAAAAGGCCCCGTATCCGTATTTTGATGATTTTGTTGAGTTCAAAACGTCAAAAATAGTATGTATGCATATATGATTTGTTGTTATGGAATTTCTAACAAATATCGAGGGTCCATTCTGAATCATTTTGAAAGTGGTGAACTGCTGTTTTTCTGATGCTGTTTTAATGTCCAGGTGACCTCCGCGTTCGCGGGAAGAGAGTCGCATTTGCGGAGGCCAAAGATTATTGAGGGTCACGTTCGCTGTAGTGTCACCGCGTTCGCAAAGACTTAGCTGGGGTTATACTCCGCGTTTGCGGTGGGGGTCCTTATTGGCAAAAGGTGAACTACTCACCTAGGACGGATTTAATACATAATTTTCACGAAGTCTTTATATTTCTCAGGCAATATACGAACAAAAACCCTATTTTTGAAAAGGTTATCAAAGTTTTCAAAGATTATCATTTGGGTAAGTTTCCTAATAACATTTTCATTGATTCTACTTAACTTTAACACAATTTTTTCATAAAAAATTACATGATTTTTAGCGCCAAAATAGTGAGTTAAAAGATGAACTCGAAAATGATAAAAACTTGAGAATTCTGCTGTGAAATGAAATGAATTTTTGATAATACTTGATATGGGCATAATTTTACAATCAAGTTTTGATTTTTTGATATCGTGGGCCTGAGTTTATTTTTGAATAAACTTTAAATTATCG
>JBDJHY010000001.1:16355066-16371458 GCA_039654485.1 Withania somnifera | reverse complement strand
TAATATAATATAATATAATATAATATAATGTAATATAATATAATATTTTTTATATTAATTTTTATGCTAAAAATATGCATTGTGTTTTTTCAAGAGCAGCGGGTGGAGGTTCGCTACTGTAAATCTTATAGTTATATATAAAAATAAATTGATGGATAAGAATTTGTTGATGGAACTTATAATTAAAAGAGTGGTTGGTACAATGGAAGAGGGAAACCCCTAAATTCTTTGCCTATGCTCAGAATCAAATCTCATTGGTTCGGGAACTCACAAGTTTAAAATTTTAAATTCACCTCTGATTCTTTTTAATGGCCTCGAATTCCTCCAGACTACTAGAGATTTCAAATTTAAGCCTTTGAGGAAAAAATAATGATAAATACTGCTTCAAATGCATGTACAGTAAAGTTATCAAGATCATAATTGATAAATAAGCTAGTGGGCGCTCAAGAAAGCCAGAAACTGAATAGACAACACTAGTTTCTTTTTTGTAGCTTAGATAATTTAAAATATAAAGCAGACATCCATGCCAAACTTGTTTCACAGTTCATGATCAATTTCACACTAAAAGCACATGAGGGAGTGTAATTCAATAAAAATGACTATGGCTTAGTCCCCTTCATCAATCATTATTATGTAGCAACAATATGATAAGTATTCTGTTGATGCCATTGACAAAAGTGAAAAAGGATAAATGAAATAACGGTGAGTTGAATGAGGCTGAATTCCACTATTATAATTACTAAGATTTTGTCCCAAAGGATTGACGTGATACTGATAGAATGGTGCTTTAGTTTGTTATATATGCTTAATGAGAATCATTTATTTATTGCTAAAATTAGGAGTACGGAAAGTGGAAACAAAGGAGGTGATAAAAGATTGGAGAAATATTGATGAAAATTTAGGTATTCAATCAAAGCTGTTAAGATTTTTCTCAAACAATATATGCTCGAAAATAAACTAATACCCAGACTCAAATATATGTAATTTTCAACATCTTGTATTTACCTAAAACGAAGAGTTTTAGTTTTAAGTTTTGATTTTATTTTTTTTTTAAAAAATAAGCTTGACCCATGAGTTTATATTTTGCAATAAACTTTTATAATTAAATTTTTTTTTTCAGAAAAAAAAAAAATAATCATATTAGTCATGGAGAAATTATTCATACCCCGGATGATTGTATTAAAGAATAACTAGTTACTACGATTGTTGATTTATTGGATTAGTTGATTTTCATAAAATTATTTTGTATTTGAAAATTTGTAATAACATGTAATAACAAGCATTTATTTATAAAAATAATATGAATATATGCAATTTATTAATACGGCGCTTATATTTTAATATCTTATTTTTCGAATTCTGATTTGCTTAAGACTGTATAATAAGAGATTGGAAGTTTTAACAGTTTTCATAAATTGTGACATTTTCATGTTTATAAGAAAAAAAAATTTTTTTTGAAATGCAAATTCTATATCCACATAAAGTCTTAACTTCAAATTAACCTCTGCTATCCCAAACCAGTGGTTTTGAATCATGATTTCAGTTTATGTCCAAACATCTACTTAATACCAGCCTAGTCATACCTGTTTGTACTATTCTTGATGTATACTCAGTAGATAATAAGTGTGTAAGTGGTGTAATGTAACATGTAAATATATGATCTTACTAGTTATAAATTTTATGGGAAAACAGTGATTAAAGTTTCTCATTATGCATTATGTTGAACTTCTGCATAAAGTATGAAAAATATCCCATCATAATCCGGCCCTGTACGCCTTACATTTGGGCTACTTTAGAAAGGCCAATTACATGGAGAAGAAAGTGTTAAGAAATGAGGAGCTTTAAAAAAGGCAAATTTGAGGGCAAAACTCAGCTCTCGTTAGCTACATTTGTTAATTACAAATTATAGTTAATACAAATTACTTTGTATGCCGAGCTATTATTATTTCTATTTGTACGGCGAGCTACTACAATTTGTATTTATATTTTGAAGGCAAAATTCATATTTTGATGCCGAGCAAACTCAAATTTATATTTGTATGCCAAGTGATTTCAATTGTATTTGTATGATGAGAAATTGTATATTATAGTTACATGAGATAATTCTTTTAAACTATAATTATGACTCATAATTAAGGATTGATATTTGTGATAGAGACGTTGTTTTTGAACCCTTCGTATGTTTCCAACTTATAAAATGCACAGGCCTTCATTCAACAATGAACAACCATTCCCTCTAATTTTGACCTTTGGTTCTTTCCAATGCCTTTACAGGAAATCTCATGTCCTTTTCACTTGGAGGATTTTCACTTTTCAGAAAGATAAAAAGTCGATATAGTCTTTAACTATGAGTAATGAAAATAAATTCGGTAGTCCAATTATCAAAAAGAAAACCAAATGTAGGGTTCCATGAAAATAATTCAAAGGTTCTGCGAAAATACATTTGAAAATTGAAGCTCGTAAACTTTTTCCATATTTTTAAAAAAAGAATTTTAAAAAGTTAAATCAGAGCCAAATCTAAATGCCATATTATCATTTGGATACTCTAGAAAATTAGTTCCTACACCATTTTGGCCTTTTGGGTAGCAATAAAGGAATATTGTAATGGTAGAATAATCAATAAATAAGACTATGATGTGCTTCAATGGAAACAATTTATAAGTAATAAAAATTCAAGAACTACTTATATATACTTGTATGATAGAAATATCGAAATCAATAAACTTAATATAAAGGGATTATTGGGGTAAGGCATTGGGCTCTATGCAATCCAAATATAAATTAACTAGGGACAATAAATTTCGAATATTAAATAACTAAAAATAAAATTGAAAAGAAGATAAGAGTGTTACCTCAAGAGAAACCTTAGGTGCAGGGGGCTTTGTGGCAATGTAGAAAACAACCAAAGCCACTATCATACTGACAATAAGCCTCCATGTTACTTGCAAAACGATCCACGGTGTTGAATCCGAATATCCCAATGAAAAAAACCTCTTCCAATTTCCTTTCTCATAATAATAATAATCCTCATCCTCATCCTCGTCCTCGTCCTCGTCCTCGTCATGAATATTTCTACTATTTTTTCCATGATGCACCAACAACATTGTACCACAACGTTTCTCTTGATCAATCTCGATGTTCTCATGATCGGTTCCCGTCCCATGGCTCTGAAGAGAGTCGCACGAGATCTTCTTCTCGTGATGCGAGAACGAGTGGTTAGATCCACGGGACGAGGCGTATCCAGAGAGAGCCAAAGGACCGGTTTCTGATCCAGGCATTGGAGAACGACATATAGATGAAAACTCGTTACTGCTATTATTATTATTGTTGCTGTTATTATGACGAGACAATTCTCCGCTATTTGCATGGGAGATAGTGGATGGACTTTGGACGAAGTAAAGTGGATAGGGAGAATTTCGAAACAAAGCTTCTTCTTCTGAATCCATTCTATAATTGGCCATAAATTTTCTTAGATGAAATTTAGAAATGGAAATAGGAGAAGAAGATAAGAGAGGGAAATATGATTTTCACTGACATATGAAAGTGTGTTTGGAGGATATTTTAAAACTAGAGAAAAGCAACCAAAAAAATATTAAAAGAAAAAAGTGACGTTGCTTTTGAGGTTGGCTTAGCTTTAATTACTTGAGACATCATTATACTGAGCCTGCAAGCCACTCTCTGTCTCTGCCTTACCACATTGTGAAACTCAAAAGCTTTTTCATTTGTTTTCGTTTTAGACAGTTCATTTGCATTTTGGCCACTTTTACTAGCAATATTTTCTTTTTTCTTCTGAAAATATTATTAGTAATTTATATCGGACACTGGTAGTGAACACCAAAAAAAATAGATCATGCTTAACAACAGAGCTGGTACAATAATAGGACGTCGATCGAGTTGCATGTGCAGACCAAAATCTTCTTATGAAAAGTTTAGAACTAATATCCGAACAATTTAAAATAGAAGTTATATTGTTCACGATCTGAAACAACATATTCAAATGTTTTTCTTAAATAGCAATGACCTCCTTCATTGATCTATACTATTTTTCCATAACTTATAAAAGATGGTCTCTTTCATGTTTTTTAAAGTTAAATGGCACCTTGAAGACACAAGAGATGAGATTAGGAATGAGTACAGAGGACGAGGCTGATGAGGAAGATTATTATTATTATGGGAATTTAGGAAGTTGGAAGAGGTTTTTTCTTTTTTATTGGGATATCCGGATTCGACACCGTGGATCGTTTTGTAAGCCACTAAAATAAATAAAGACTTTTAGCATCGATATGTGTTTTAACAAAAAAAATTTAAAGTTTTTATTGGCATTATTTAATTATTATTATATTTAATGTCATTATAATTACGGGTGTAAATAGACCGGATTAATTGAGATATTTTTTGGTAATTGTTCATACAAATATATAATTTATTTGTGATTTAAATATTTATTTATTCCTATAAAGATACAAATATTTAAGGTGCTTTTTAAAAAAAATAACACAATATATGAAATGAGTAACGAAAATAAAATATTAAATTAAAAAAATTGCATAAAATAAATATTGGATATTGATAAGTCATAATAAAGATAATCATAATTTTAAAGTATTAAACCATAATAAATAAGTATAATTAGTATTAATTACATGACTAAATATTATATTAAAAATTAAATTAGTTTGTGTATTTATGTAAATCTAAAAAATAGTTATCCAACAATATTATTATCATTTCTAGTGTTGAACTAAATATTTTTTGTTAGCATTATTATTGATTTGAGTTTTATTTGATTTACTAATATCTATGAGTTATAATTTGAGTATTCAAAATTTTAAGTTTTAATTGAAGTAATATGTTAGAAAGATAAAAACTATAAAAAACATTTTAAAAATATTTATAAATTATGTCACAATACATATTTTTATATCTAAAATATTTTTAAAATTGTATATATGTAATATTGGATTGGTTCGGTTTAGTTTGGTTTATTTTAATTAAAGCCAAACCAAATTAATTATAGTCGGATTTTTTTCCAACACAAAACTAAGTCAAATCAAACTAATAATCGAATATTTTTTCGGTTAGACTCGATTTGCGGTTTGATTTTGTTCACTACTAGCTATAACCTTTAGGGACATTTACCAAAAAAATACTAAAATATAATTATTACTAATAAATACCTCTAAAAATATTATTGAGCACAACATATATCTTTTTTCGAATAGTGAAGTAACATGAAGGCTTATTGTGGGTATGATAGTAGATAACGATTGGTCAAAATTTGTAAAGTTAGTTTTCTAAATTGAATAGTAGCTATGAAAATTCAATCAAAGAAAGGGAATAGAAAGCAACTTGTTATTCGAACTATCTGTTAGAAGCTTTGATTGTGCTATATATCTATGATTCCTTTGTACAGACATTGTATAATTGATACTTCTATCCAAATATA
Organism: Withania somnifera; assembly: GCA_039654485.1. Taxonomy (NCBI): domain Eukaryota; kingdom Viridiplantae; phylum Streptophyta; class Magnoliopsida; order Solanales; family Solanaceae; genus Withania; species Withania somnifera. The sequence goes on along the minus strand of JBDJHY010000001.1, from coordinate 16,366,012 downwards.
TTTTATTCATTTAGTAGATTAACATGAAGGGTTTCTTTTCTTCAAAATTTTAAAAATAAATTTACTTCTTTTTGTAAAATGAACTAACCGTTTTTGTAATGAAGATTACACTTAGCCACCTCCATAAATTGAAGATGATAATAATGTAATTGTCACAAATTACAATGCTTTTGCCTAAAATTAAGGAAGGGCCCTAGTTATAATTGAATTGATTTCATTAACCTATAGTGCCTATGTATAGACTATACTATTTTACATGCTTTACACCGAATTGTTTCCCCTTTTTATGTCCTAGGGTATCATGACAAATTAAGCACGCTTTTTAAGCATCAATCTAACGGTATTTCTTTTTTTTTCAATTTATTTATTCACCATGTCTCATGTTGTATTCCCTCGTGTAGCGTTGAGCCCAACAGATTTCGATATTTTCTTTTCTCGATATGAGCAGGTTAAATTAAGATAAATATGATTTTTTATATTTAAGACAGATAAAAAAGTTAACTGATAAAAACAAAATAAGAAATAACAAGCATACCAATGGACATTGGTTATATGTGAATAATTAGAATTGGTTATCCAACTCATATTGTGAATGGTTACTTGTGTTTTTCAACCATTTCCAATAGACAACGAAAAAAAGAAGAAGAAAATACAAAAATGTCTACAATTTGAGAGGTAGCTATCCACTAATCAGTGTTTTGGGAGAAATCGACGTATATATATTAATATAAGATAAGTAATATTATCATTTGTTATCAAAGTGGCATTAAATAACACATGAAACAGATAGCAGACATCAGCGTATGAATGTTTGATTGAGTTTAAAAAAGAAAAGATACAAGAGTAATTATTTTTAACAAGAAGAAACCATGTAACTTTAATTATCAATCTAATAGCTATGGTTGTAGATTATATGGAAAGATAGAGGGAGATGAATATATTACAAAGAAATCATTCAACCCACCATACTATAAATAAATAAAAATTGTCAGATATTTACCTTGTTAAATTTTTGCATTCAAAGTTTTAGTTGTATTTTTCTTAATATTATATCAAAAATAAAAAGAAAAGAGACTTTCCGAAGAACGTGACAATTAGATCCAAAGAACACTCCTTGAAAAATTAATGTCTTTTATGTTTGTCTTAATTTACGTGACACACTACTTTTTAAAAAAATATATCTTTAATAATAATTTAATTTTAATAATAATTTAATAATCACACAAATATATATAATTTGTACTACATCACAAGCCTCAAAGTTTTTTTTTGGTACCTAGTCAAACACTATTATTTAAATTTGGAGTGAAGGTATGTACTAAGAAATAATTTTAGTATACACTTGGAAGGATATGTCAGTCAGTCCGATGTATTAATTAATAGACTCCCTCCCTCCTGTCTATTTTTCTTGTCATGTTCTTTTTCACAAGCTTCTTACGATGATAATAATTTTTATTTATTATTTGATCTCAATTTAATACTATTGAGAAGTGAAGCAATTGGTCGGATGGTAGCCAGATTCCAGCTATGATTATTTGTTACTAATTTTAATAGTTTGTTAGTTGTCAAGTAGATAGGTTAGTTAGAAGTCGGTTAGTAATGGTATAAATAGTGATGTATATATGTTGTAACGTTTCAGGTTTTCCTAATCAATTCGTTTTCTAGTTTTGCATCTTGTTCGTTCGTGATCTAGTTTTAACATGATATTAGATTTTGTTAAATAGCGATCATTTTGATCAAATAGATAAATCGAAGTTCCTTTTCTTCCAGTTCACTCTGCTCGATTGTTGTCTTCTCCTCCTTTTTAGTGTTGGATAAGGACATATTAAGTGTGAATGAAAAAAGGGATGGTTGGAAAGTTACATTAATGGACTTTGTACTACATTGGTAGAATAGAGTAAAGTGTAACACTTTATATATGAAAGTGTTACTTGTAAATTTGTAAATTGTTGACAAATTTATACTCTGCGGTACAACTTTGCGTGCATGCGCGCAGGGGGGGTGCAAAACCAAGGTTGTAACGAGAGAATGACTTTTTCCGTTGTATCCTGGGAAACAGACGCTATCAAAACCTCTAGCACTATCGTTAAGGAGCGAATCTGTTTTAAGGAAATTGTGTTGAACACAAAAGTTCATTTCTTTTTCTTTTGTCATCTTACTGGTTGTAACAGATTAACATTTAGTTTGTCCTTTTTTTGTGTTTCTCGCATTATGTAATGTAATGGTGACTACTTCAAGTGAAAATGGATTATCTAGTATTTGATCTGGACATGCAAACAATTCTGGAAATGGCTCCAATTTTGACTTCTTTGATCCACTATTTATAGAGTCTTTTGATGAACCTGGAGTGAATTTGGCACAATGCACACTCTTCGGAATGAAAAATTATACCTGAGAAAATTAATAAGAATTGTGCTCTTAGGAAAGAATAAAATTGGCTTTATTGATGGAACCTGCAGAAAGGAGATGTACGAAGGTCAAATGGCTTATCAGTAGGAGCGAGTTAATGTTCTGGTTTGTCATGGATCATGAGCCCTATATCTAAGAATTTGGTAATGGAATTCTTTGCTCATCAAATGCGCACAGTATGGATGAATTTGAATTAGCAATTCGATATAAAGTAAATAAAATCAGGGTATATCACATACACAGAGGAATTGCAACTCAAATTCAAGGTACTTTCACTGTTTCTACATAATTTTCCAAGCTAAGTGATTTATGGGAGGAATATGTGCCCCCACCAACCTGTAGTTGTGAGAGGTCAAGAGAGTTCATAGAACATCCCGAGCAACAGAAGCTAATGCTATTTTAGGAGGGTTGAATGAGAATTATAACCAACCTAGAAGTCAAATTCTAATGATGATTCTATTACCTAGTGTAAATCAAGCTTATTACCTGATCATACATGAGAAGACTCAAAGACCACACTTGAATATAGCTACACAGAGTTCTTATTAAAAGTTTCACCATAAGAAAGATGAATCTTCAGTTATGGATAATTTTTCAAAGGAAAAGGATGTTAGTCCTTTTAGGGGAAGAAAGGTCTACAATAAAGAAGGGGAATCTTCTGTCACGGGATCAACCAATTCTCCATAGGAAACAATGTTAGCTCATTTAGGGGAAGTAACACCAGGATGAAAAGAAATTCTAGTCTTCAGTGTAAGTTTTTTCATTTGAAGAGTCACAACATAGAAAATTATTATAAATTGACTGGATATCCATCAAAATTAAAGTTTATAATGAATAAGAAAACAAAGAGCATGAGATTCAGAATTTATCCTCCTTCAAACTACTCTAGACATAGGGACAATTATAGAGCTAAAACTGAAACTTATGCTGCCAACATTGTTGGTTTGGTTATAAGAGAAGGTGGATTCGTAAAGTCCAGCTCTGGGAAGAAGATTGTTGCTGATGAACATTTAAAGAAATATACCTCATTGTTGAACAATTCCAGAAACTATTGAGTCCCATTGATAAGCATGAAACAATTGAAGGAGCAACTAATAAGGTAGCTAAAATAAGTTATTTCTAGCTAGTTTTCAGACTAATTCATGGGTTATTGATGAGGGGCATCAAATCACTTGGTTTAAATCTTGGATCTCTTGTCATCTAATACACCTATCTCTTTGTCTGGCCAAAATAAAGTTCGTGTTCCTAATGGTGATCTATCCACCATTGCACCCAAAGGAATTTGCCATTTGAATAAGAATCAGATGCTTACATATGTTTATTTCATTCCACATTTTAAATACAACTTAATTTGTGTCTCTAAACTAACAAGAGTCCTAAAATGTTTTGTATCTTTCCATCCTGAATTCTTTCTGTTTCAAGACCTCTCTAGTGGTATGGTAAGGTGGATTAGTAAGGAGAAAGATGGACTATTCATCATATCCATCAAGTCACCATTGCCAGTTTAATCAGTTTTAAGGAGTTACTTCTCTCTTTAATTCATTTGCCCATGTACCTATATGGCACTAGATATTGGGTCATGCACCAGCTCATCTCCTTGGTCAAATAAGTACTCTATAAATAAAGAGTGATAATTCATAGCTTTATCATAGTCCTATATGACCTCTAGCTAAACAAACTAGGTTATCATTCCTTATTCATAATACTTGTAATATATCACCTTTTTGGTTGTTGCACATGGATGTACGGGGTCGCAATAATCACAACATTTATAATGGCAATAAATACTTTAGTCATGACTATCAAGAATGTCTTGGAATTTTCTTCTTAAATTCAAGAGTATTTTTATTCTACATTTGAAATATAATTCTTCTTATTCAAAATTACTTTAACGCTTTTATCAAGACTATTAGCTCATACAATGGTCTTGAATCCCTAAATTCCCAATGCACTTTCTTATTTCAATCCATTAGTACAGTTTATTAAAAGACATGTCCCTCAGCAAAATGGGATAGCTAAGAGAAAGCACAAACACCTGTTGGACATGGCCAGAGGCTTAATATTTCAAGGTCACATTCCCATTTAATTCTGGGGAGATTGTATTTAACTGCGGCCTATATCATCAATAGGTTACCATCTAGCATTCTTCATGGTATCGCACCTTATGAGAAGCTTCATGATGTTACATCATTCTTGTCACACATGAAAACCTTAGATTGCCTATGCTATGCTACAATTCTTACATCCACTGATAAGTTTTCACCAAATGCCATACGAGCTTGTGTTTGTGGGGTACTTTACAGTCCAAAAGGTTATAGGTTATATAATTTAAAGTCATACACCTTGTTTGTTAGTAGAGATGTCTCATTTAGAGAGTATATTTTTTCTTTCAAGCATCGTTTTCCTCCTGAATCTACCTTTTTTGTCCCCATTTACATTCTTGATGAATCTGGTTTACCAGTACATCCTATAAGTCATGTTGATCCTTCTACTTCACAACATCCTTCTATTCCTACCTCTCCAACAAATCAAGTCCCTTTTGATTCTTCACCTTCACCTGTCTCTGTCTTAACACCTTGAATTTCTCCTACAGATCAACCTCTCATTCATTCTCCACCTTCTCCTAGACTTAGAAAACTCACCAGACCTTCCAAACCTCCTATTTGGTTGACTGATTTTGTTTACCAACAACCTCCTTCTAGAACTTCATCCTTTTATCCTATTAATCAAGTGAAAAACTACACACATCTTAGTCCTTTCCATCATTCTTTCCAAGCCAATTTTTCTATTATCACTGAATCAAGTACCTTTTTTACTGTCATTCTAGATGACAAGTAGGTTCAAGGAATACACCAAGAGATTGTTGCTCTTGAAAGGAACAAGTCTTGGGAGTTAGTTGATTTGGGAAACATTCCATTAGATGCAAATAGTTTACAAGATCAAGTATAATACTGATGGAAGTATGGACTGTTTTAAAGTTAGATTGGTGGCTAAGGATATACTCAGAAGGCTAGTGTTAATTATTATGATATTTTTTCCTTATTGCTAAGATGGTGACTGTCAGATAAGCCCTTTCATTAGATGTTATGTGCCACTGGCCAATTTTTCAGATGGATATTTTTAATGCTTTTCTTCAAGGAGACTTTCATGAAGAGGTCTATATGGTACTGCCTCAAGGTTTTGGCAATAAGGGGGATTCTATAAGATGTAGACTAAGGAAATCATTATATAGCCTCAAGCAAGAATCAAGGCAATGGAATATCAAACTAAGCTCAGCATTATTGGATGTAGTGAAAGCATGATTACTCTTTCTTTACTAAATACTCTGATCACCGTATATTGATAATACTGATTTATATTGGATGATCTATTGATCACCATAAATGACCTTAAGCTTATCAAAGACACACATAATAGGTTTACGTAATAGTTTTAACATAAAAATCTAAAAGAATTGTGATAATACCTACAAATTGAATTTCTAAGTTCAAGCAGGGAAATTCTTTTAACACAGAAAATATACATTAAAGCTAATATCTGAGTAGGGTCTAGCAGGCTGCAACAACCTTGGAGCAACACCTGAAGTTTACCACAACTGAGTATGATAGACATATTAAGAGAATAATTGATAATGATCTTGTATTGACAGACTGGGACGCATATAAAAAATTGGTAAGGAAGTTAATCTATTTGACAATGACAAAGCCAGATATATCTTATGATGTGCAACCTTTGTGTTAGTTAATGTATGAACCAAAGCAATCATACTTGAATATTGCTTTATATATGGTCAAATATCTAACAGTAAGACCTGATTTAGCCTTGTTGCTAAGCAGTGAGAAAGATGACACAACTCACTGTTTTTGTGATTCACATTGCGCCATCTGTTTAGTACCCAGGAAGTCAGTAAATGGATATTGTGTGAGACTGAAAATAAGCTTAATATCCTAGATCATATCCATAAGTATAGCTGAAGCAAAACATAGAAGCATGGCTTCGGCTGTTGCAAAAATTATATAGCTAGTATGGTTGTCGAATGAATTGAGTTTGTAAGAATACCATCAAGTCTGTTCTATGATAATGAAGTGATAATAGGTGAAATTATCATTTTTCAAGGTCTTGTTTGATATACTTTACAGTGTCTTACCACCATATGAGCTCATGTAATGTTGTGAACTGATGATTTTCAGTCATGCTGTGACAAAGAGACACTACATATGTAAAAGACCAAGAATCGGAAAAAGACAATTCCATTGGACCCTTGTCTTCTTGGTGTCATCCATACCTCCATACCTCCTTGATTTGAATAAAAAGTAGCATAAGACGAGGAAAAACACTCGACCTTACTATCTCTCATGTCATCTCTATACTCCTTCGAGGTTGCATAAGACCCATGATTAAATGTATTATTTCCCTTCTCTTTCACCAAGACACTATTAAGAACACTTGAAAATTTTCAAAAAACCAAAACCCCAATCAAACAAGCTCCGACTCACACCAAATTTCAACCATGGGTTCCTTTCGATATGGTGAACAAACCTCAATTGTTTTTACACTAACAAATTGAACATCCAATCCGACCTTCTTAAAGTTTTGAAGAACATCAACAACAACGGTGAGTCAAAACATGAATCTTCCTCAATTTCCAATCAAATTTCACCAAATTCGAATCTCAAGTTCCTCAAGCTATGAGAATAACTTCTTAACATCTTAGAAGTCTCGCATTCAACAGATCAAGCCATAATTGAAGTTCAGAATCTTGAAATTATGAAGATGAAGATCTTGAACACCCAAAATTTTGAACCCCAATCAAATATACATCAAATCTCACCAAAATCAAACGTCCAAGCTCCTCAAGCTATAACAATCACTTCTCAATAATTTTTAAGCTTCGAATTAAACACCACAAAGCACAATTGAAGCTAAAAAAATTCAGATTTAGAAGATGTAGAAAATGAACAACCCAAATTCACAATTCACTTGAATCAACTATGATTTGCATGAAAATTGAGATTTGAGTTCTTGTAATCTAAATTGAACTAATATCAAATTTGTAGCCTCCGGTTCTACATCACTTGATCACAATTTCAACACCCAATTGAGTCCAAACCTTCAACGATGGTGAAAATTTAAACCAATCCGGAATTAACTCAAATTGTAGATCTATGATCCAAAACACTAGGAGAATAATTCCTAGTATTCATAATCAAAGAACAACTAAATTCAACTAGAACTAAGATTATCTTTTTAGAATTTTGGATCTTCGATTTTTTTTTTTTTTTTTTTAAATTTATGATTTTAAGATTGTAATTTGACGAAACAATTACTAGTCTAGACTCTAATACCAATTTTTGTGATTGATTTAATTTGATTTTAATAATTTTAAAATTAATTAATCTATTTTAATTATAATTTTAATAAATAACCGATCTAAATCGAACTTCGAACATCAAAGACCAAGTTAAGATCAGCAGTGTTGAGGCAAATATTTATTTATTATTATAATAAGTTAAACCATTCTCGTAATTGGTAGCCCTGCATCCTATGTTGCTTCTTCTTTTCTTTTTATTGGAAAAGCCTTCAAATAAGAACTGCATGAATATTGTGCATGGACTTTAATTAATTTCACCTACTTAAAGCTGAAGAAGACAACTAGTACAGCCGACAGGCATCAGCTAGCATCAAGCTTTCAGCTAAGATTAATTCAGCTAGCATCAAACTTATAAACTTATTTAATATCCAATAAACATAAGAAAAATTTAGAGTACATGCATTAATTGATATATATAATACTTATCATACAGGTCAAGAAAATATTACAAACTTGTAACTTTATCAAACTAAAAAATCAAAATCATCTAAATGGTGGATGAATAATCCGAAAAATAAAAGCAAGTACGTGTCAGCTTCCTGTCATGATCATTCTACGTACATTATTTCTGGGTAATAATTAAAAAAAAAAAATATATATATATATATATATACGTACATTATTCCCCATACTGATAAATTCTACAGTACGAAGTGTATACCATCAAGATCGATATTATGTGCAAGAGCAACTACTTGATCTCCCTCCAAGTATTCTATAATCTTTCCTGTTCCAATCCCAAACGGAAATGAACCTGGCTTTGATACCATGTAAAGATATGGCACCTGGGCCTAACTCAACCCCAAAAACTAGCTCATGATGGGAGGATTGTCCAAGTCCATATAAACAAACCGTCAGTCCATTCCCCAACCAATGTGGGACTTTTACCCATTCCAATATGCCTAACTTACCCAAACCATAAAACTCAATTTATTAGAAATTTTTTATTTTTTTAAAAAAATTATAAATGAAATATTGTCAAGCATCATAATAGAAATTAAAATTATAATGTAAAACAAGAACTTTTTGAAATAGTAGTAAATTATATAACAAAATAAAAGTAGAAAATTTTAAAATAAATAAAATAGAGCCAATTAAAAAAAAAAGAAAAGAAAAAAAGAACTGACATGCTTGAGAAAAATTCAAAGTTAGCCATGTTGCAAGATGCTCAAAAATTAATCTAAAATTTAAATTTCAAAAGATTGCTAACTAATCTTTAACTCTAGAAAATCCATAGCCCACTTCTTTGAAAAGAAAAAACATAATTAAATGGTCAGTTAACTTAATTATTGAGATCATTCCTTAAAATTCATTATTATTCCTTCCTTATAGGTCACTCAAGTATTAATAAATTTTACTAAAGTAATTTTTTAATTTTTCTTCTCCAAATAGTCATTAAAGTATAAAAAAAATTCATAAAAATTACTTTTGATTTTTTTTCTATAAAATCGTCCTACTATAATTAAAAAAAAAATTATATGGCATACCATACCATACCATATCATATTTACTTTTTATTTTTTCATACCATGTAGAACACCACCTAAACTAATTTGAATACGGAAATGTTAAATCTAGCTACTTAGTTTAGGTATATATCAATTTAAATCCTAATTTATCTTAAAATGAGGTGCTATCGTCCTAACAAGGATGATTTAGGTGCAATTTCTTATTAGTTTTAATATAAAAATAAAAATATGACTATCTAATTACACATATATCAATAAAAAATGATAGCTGAAAAAAAAATATTAATGTCGCTCATAACTCCGATCTAATAAAAAGTGAATTCAATTTCGAAGTACTGTAAAAAAATGTAATTTGCTTTTATGTGTAGAATACGAAATTTAAGGAGTCATGTCAACTAATTATTTATTTCTTAAAGATATTGTTATAAAAAAAATCGAAAGATGAATTACTTTATTTGAAGCAATATAAAAGTTTATTTTAAAATCAATAAGAACTTTTATTTTTTATATTCAAATTAATTAGTAACTGCACAGAAAATCATCTTTGTTAGGATAATAAGACTTCATTTCAAAACGATCTAGGATTTAAATTGACATATACTTAAAATTAAGTATCTTGATTTAGCATTTTTTTTTTATTCAAATTAGTATAAATTTTATCCTACATGGTATGAAAAATGAAAAGTAAATATGACATGGCATGCCAACTAACATATTTTAGTTATAGTTGGATGATTTTATAAAAAAAAAAAATTTAAATAATTCTTGTGGTATTTTTTCAATATTTGAATAACCATTTGGGAAAGAAAAATTCAAAATGACTTTAGTGAAATTTTATTAGTACTGGAATGACCATATATAGAAAAATAGAAAATCAGTCTTCATAAAATCAATTCTTCTTAATAAATAAAATATAATGAATCTTTTGATTAATTCATATTTTCGCATTTTTCTTGCATTTTAAATTTTTTTTATAGTAGTCTTAAATTATTTATGACTTTCTGTGATGGTCGATGTCCGATGTCCGAGTCATTCGTTTGGATTTTATCATCGTTTTTCTGTTTTAAAGTCTTAATTTTAAAAATTATTAACTTTAGTTAACTTTCTTTGAAAATGAGCTTGAAATTGAATTTCCACAATGTCAGTAGCTTTGAAATATAAATTTTAATCTTGATGAAATTTTAATTTAGATCTGAACTATAATTGTGAAAATTAGACAATAAACGGTTGTATTTTTTATGAAAAATATTTCTTATTAGATAATTATTTTTTAAAATTTGAGTAAAAATGATATTGTGCATCACAATAAATGCGTAATTGATGCTTGGATAATTAATAGCAACAATAAATAAGGCAAGTATTTATTATCTAAATATTTTTAATTATATATAGTTATTGTGATTTAAAAAAAATCGTAACTTGTAATTAAATGATTATATTTATAAATCTTAAAAAGTATTTTCATAACTTGCAATAAAGAATGTTAAATTTGTTATGTAATGTAGAAGTGCAGCTAAAAGGACACTCTGTCCCAGTTAAACTAAATTGGGCCTGAAGAAAGTAGGCCCACATTACCAACGGTAATATCAATAAGTGACATTCACTGCAGTTAAAGACTCCCTAATGAGGAGGAGTTATATATGGAAGATGTCACCCTGAATATAGGGGGGAGTTACGATAAGGTTATAACTGCCATA
>JBDJHY010000001.1:16323506-16342061 GCA_039654485.1 Withania somnifera | reverse complement strand
AATCTTTAACTTAATGATTTAGTCATCAATCAAAACATAAGAGGACAATTTTGTGAACCACCCTTGGTCCAACACACCTGTCCCGTTATATACTAGGACAAGACGAAATGGGTATTTCATCTCGGTCTTTCCGTTCCAGTACGGTTCCGGTCCGATTCCAGTATTACCCAGCCTTAACTAAGTCTAATTTATTTTTCTCAAAAAATTTCTACTGGTGCTCGTTCTATCAACTAAATACCCTGCATTATTAGCATATTTCATTAAATTAAAGTTATTTCTTTCCTGTTCATCCACGGACCAGATGATACAACATGTTCCATTAAATTCTTTTTTGGAGACCTCAGATTAACTGCTATCTTATTTCTTTTGTCTTAAGACTGAGAGATTCTGAGAAAATTGTACTTTAATCCATTAATAAGATACAGTTCCTCCAGAGCTTTTATTTCATATCTTCCAATCTTTTAAGTTTCTAAAAAAATTCCTTTTTATTGTACTGAGGGAAAGAATTTTTATTTGTCTCCAATCATATATTTAAGCAAACACCATCCATGTACCACTGTCGCGTGCTACCTTTCACGCTTAGTTGTAAAGCTGCAAAACATTTTACGGGTTAGTCTTAGGATCCAGACAAGCTTGGGTCCTTGTAAAAAAATGAGCGAATCATATTACTTTTTTCCCATGCAAGCAACATATTTGTCAACCTGATTTTGTCTCAAATTTAACTGTTTTCCTTCTTATCAGTTCTAGATTTTAAATAATAATTCTACTGATTTTAAGACACTCAATAATAGGGCGATCGATTTTTCAATAGTGTAACATAAATATATGGTGAGAATGCCCTCTGGGTAAAATCTGACCCAACTTTTTCATTGTTAGTTATTTTTCCTAGATGATTCACAATTTAGATGATTGTGTCTATCTATTTGCTTTTACTAAATTAATTTTTATATTAAGGACTTCAGAATTTAATTTTCCTTATCTTTTCATTTTCAAATTAGAGTTTATCTTTATACTTCGTAAGATTAGACTCAGTTGTTTGCTGATTTTCACTCTTCTCAATGGTAGAAAATTTTAGGACTTCAGATTTTTTACTCGAGTTGGATGAACCAAGTTGAATTACATATGTTTTTAGAGCACAATTTTTCTTTTCAATAGTATTCTTATAAGTCTCAAGATCAATATACTCAAATTTTAGACTTGAAAGTGCACTGAATAACTGGTTCCTTTCGAAGGTTGGTTCAAGATAATTGAGAGAAGCTTTTTTTAGAAAAACAATGTAAATTATTCTTTAAGTCAAGAATTCTTACCTCAGAGTTTTCTTCTTCCTCTTCAATGTCTGAATCTTCAATTACCATCAACGCAATGTCATCTACCTCATCATGATCAAATTCAGACCGTGAACACCATGTAACCATTGTTAATGCATAATCTTTTTTTTTTTCTCATTCTCAGCCTTCTCCTTCAATTTTTGCTCTTTTTAGTATTATTCTTTCTCCACTTAAGTTTTTACTGTGGTCTATTTATAGTCATGTAATCTGTCTTTTTACTTTTGTAACAATCAACTTGAGACTTATTGTTGAGTCGCTTCTTGCTACTTGTTCCTCTCTTATCACATCTTTTTATTTCAAGACTATTTATTTATTTCTAGTCTTTTTTGTCATTGTTTCTAAGTCTATGTATGAATTTTTCAGAGTCATCAAGCCGATGTCATCTGCCGATACATGTGTATTTATAAGAGTATCCTGGATTTATTTTATAGTGTTGCAACCAAAGATTTTGTTGTAATCATATGGTTCAAGGCCATAAACTAGGATATATTTAGCACTGTCATTTTATTCTAGCATCTTGAAGTCAACATTGTCATACTCACTCATTTCTTTTGGAATATTATTATTTTTGGTAATTTTTTTGTGGATACTTTGGAACATCAATGATCCTACTCCACATTTCGTAGTCTATAGCTTGCCTAAAGTCTTTCATTCTCTTTCCATCATGTGTAATATTCTCCATTAACTAATCGAGGCTTGTTGATGTCTTGTCCCCCACGATTTTCGAGAGTTGAGGTAAAAAATTCATCCTGGTCTTTTATATTAAGGTGTTATACTCCTAATAATATAGTCCGCACTGGTACCAATTGATATTACACATAATTAATTTACTTACCCTATGAATTTTCTATTAGTGACATAGGTTGATTGAAGTGTTATAGTGAATGCAGTAAAGTGTAGTAAATAAAAATACAATGATTTTTACATAAAAATACCCAACACATAATAAGTGTAAAAACCACGACTAGTACTTCTAGGGATTTAGCCCACTTCTACAGGATTTAATGAGCCACTTGAACAATTGATTACAGATTACAAACAAAATTAAACTCTAGTTCCTAATTACACTAACTTTCCAAAGCAGTGATCCACAAACCTTCGAGTCACTCAACTTGAAGACTATAACAACTCCAATTTATAACTTACTGCAAAGCAAAGATACAATACAAGTATAATCCTAATACATTAGACTAAGACTCTTAGCTAAATAAAGACCGAGTTCTGCAAAGTATTTCTTCAGTTTGCAGATGCACTATTTGAAGTTAATTTCTCAATTGAACTTTTAGCTCTATGAATGCACGCTTTAACATGTTCGAGTTGTCTCCTATCTAAGCATTAACTTTCTCTAAGAGTTCTACTTTCATAGAGACTTCTCTTCAACTTAAACTTCTATTTCTTGTTAGTGTTTAAGTTAAATTAAAATACTTCTCTCTCATCAACTGCTCTTTCTTTATTTTAGCACATGTGATTTTATCCACAAATGATCATTCAGACTCCCTTCTCTTCTTGAGTTTTGTATTCAAACACTTAACTCTAATTCATTCTCTGTGTATGCTTTGAATTCTCACATAAGTAGATGTTTAACTACATAAGAATTCTCTTTTTTTTTTAACTTTCTTATTTCTTGGCCTCTTTTGGTCTATTCATATGTATACTCTTTATTTAATTCGTATTTTCTTTTTACGGATTTTGATTTTTTTTTTAAAGAATCCTAATACAAGTTGAACTTTGTGTGCTGAAACGGATACTAAAAACAGGTTAATGTATGTATTTCTCTGTTTTTTCAATTATCAAAACATACAAGAATCCAATAAATTCTCATTCTTTTAATAATAAAAACTCACACTCCTTGTCTATTGTTCTCAACCTGTTTCGGTCAATTCAAAAATTTTCCCCTTTGATGATGATAAACTCTTGCCTTTGTGTCATTAAAAAAACTTTACATGTAAGCACTTTGAGTGCGAAAACATGAATGAAACGGGTTAGTCAATGGTTATAAACACTACATAGCCAGTAACTTTCCCCTTTTAACATTATTGAAAAATTGGTCACTTAAAAAATAATTATCGGTAAGGTTAACTAATCACTTCCACGATGTCTACCACATATGCACTTAGAATAAAATTGAACATGAACATAAAAAGAAAATAAATTGAGCAAGAAGCATGAATCAAGATATAACAAAAGAAACTATTACATTTAGTGTCCAAATTAGATTCTATATTTAAGAGAAAAGCAACAAAACCAGAAAAAAAATAACTAAGACAATTTGGATATAATGCATAAAAGGGAATAAAAGAAACATCATACCTATTTTCATTTTGATTAAGCACTCTGTGCATGTTTTTGATAATCAGACTGAGCAAGTAAATTTTTACCTCAGTGTTCCACAAGTGATATGGGGTAACGTTGTTCTTAAATTGATCCACATTTCATACGCATCAAAATTAGTTGCCCTTTTATCCCTAAAACTCGTGTTGACTTTCATACGAGGGAGACCCTTAGAAGCTTCCCTTCATCATTAAAGAAATGACAAATAAGAGTAGAAGATTTTAATGAAAATAGAGTATGACTTTGATGAAAATTGATTGATGAGACAACTGGTGTAGCAATTTTTTGAAAATTGCGGCTATTTTATGAGAAAGACAACACCGATCGTGATTACGGATTGACTCAATTAATAAAAGAAATGCGCAGTTTTTCCAATTCAACATTTACATGCATAACTTTAAACATACAACATACTTGAGACATCTTTGAATTTCGTAGTCTGTTCAATATTGATTAGATTCTATGTAGAGCCTAATATCAAATTACGTTAAATTATATACATTCTTGCATAGAGACACACAATTAAATGTGTAGGATTGAATAGAGTAACACTTTGTATTATTAAGATACATAAGCGAATAGTTAGTCTAACCAAGCATTGAGGGTGGTTTATGTAATCTTAATGAGCCCTAAGTTTAACCTATTTTTTCAAAATATTTCCTACTGAGGTGCTCGTTCTATCAACTAAATAACCTGCATCATCAGCATATTTTACTAAATTAAAGTTGTTTTCTTCTTGTTCATCCACTAGACCGGATGATACAACATGTTCTATGAAGTTCTTTTGATCTGGTGTAATCTCAAGTTCACTGTCATACTTTTTTTGTCATAAAGCTGAGAAATACTGAAAAAATTGTGCTTAACCCATTAATTAGATACACTTCTTTCGAAACTTTTATTTCATATCCTTCAATCTTTCCAATTTTTAAAAAAACACTCATTTTATTGTGTTGAACGAAAGAAATTTTTATTTATCTCCAGCCATATACTAGAGCGAACACTATCCATGTATCAGTGTCTCTTGCCACCTTTCATTCTTAACTGCAAAATAATTTAAGGGTTAGTCTTACGCATCCAAACATTTTTGGGTCCTTTCTTGTGAAAAAATAAAAAAATTAGACTTTTTTGCCCATGCAACCAATACATTTGTAAACCTGTTTCTTTTCTCATGTTTGACTATTCTCCTTCTCACCAGTTTTTAAATTATTGTTCATGATTTTAGGACACTCGGTAGTCGAGAGATCGATTTTTTCACAGGTGTAAATTAAATCCAAATATTTTCTTGATAAAACTCTAACCCAACTTTTTTATTTTAAGTCTTTTTTCCTAATTTATTCACAATCCTAGATGACTGAACCCATCTATTTGTTTTTACTGAATTAATTTTTAGACTAAGGACTTTAGAATTTAATTTTCTTACTTTTTTCTTTTCAGACAAGAGTTTGTTTTTACACTTTTTAATATTAGACTCAGTTGTTTGCTAATTTTCACTCTTCTCAATGATAGATAATTTTAGGACTTCAGATTTTAAACTCAGGTTGGATAAACCAAGTTGATTAACTTGTTTCTTCAGAGCACAGTTTTCCTTCTTAGCAATATTCTTATATATCTTAAGATCAATATACTCAAACTTTAGACTTGAGAGTGAACTGAATAACTGGTCCCTTTTGGAAGTTAGTTCACGATGGGCGTCAATCAAATCATTCATCACTGAGAGAATTTTTTTTTTTAAAACAAAAGATTTAACTTATTTTTAAAGTAAAGAATATTTACCTCAGAGTTTTCTTCCTCTTCTATGTCTGAATCTCCAATTGCCATTGGTGCAATTTTATCTACCTCATTATAATCAGATTCAGAGTCTGAACCCCATGCAGCTATCATTAATGCATAATCTTCTTTTATATTAGTCTTAGTCTTTTTCTTTAATTTTTTTCTATTTTTCAGCCTTCTCCTTTCTCCACTCAATTTTTCATTGTGGGCTATTCATAGTCAGGTGATCTGTCTTTTCACTTTTATAATAGTCAACTTGAGATTTATTTTCGAGTCACTTCTTGCTACATGTTGCTCTTTTATCATATCCTTTTCCTTTCTGGACTATTTATTCGTTTCTAGTTTTCTTTGCCTCTGTTTTTAAGTCTGAATCTTCTAGGTTCATCAAGTCGATATCATCTACAACTTCATGTATATTTATAAGAGGGTCTCAGATTTATTTTATAGTGATAAAACCAGAAATTGGATTGTACTTATATTGTCCAAGACCACAAACTCGGATATATTTAACTCTGGCATTTTGTTCAAGCATCTTGTTGTCAGCATTATCATCCTTTCTCATTTCTTTTGGAACATCATTATTTTTGGTATTCTTTTTTATGGGGTACTTTCGTCCATTAGTGATCCTGCTCCAGAATTCGTAGTCTACAACTTGCATAAAGTCTTTCGTTATTTTTTTTTCATCATGTGTCGTATTATCTATTAAATAATGGAGGCATGTTGTTTTCTTGTCCCTTGCGGTGTTCGAGTGGATACAGGAAATTCATCCTGATATTTTGTCTTAAACTGTTAGACTCTTAACAAAATATCCGTTTTGATACTAATTGATATCACACTCAATTAATTTACTTACCCTATGAATTTTAAAAGCATAGTTATTTTTACATGAAAAATACCTGTCCCATAAGAAGTATAAAAAAACCACGACTTGTACTTCCACGGGGATTTAACTCAATTCAACTAATTCAAACCACTTCAATAATTGATTACATAATCAGTAATCAAAAAAAGTTAAACTCTAATTTCTAAATACACTAACTACCCAAAGCTAGTATTTCCCGAGCCTTTGAGTCACCCAACTTAAAGACTATAACAACTCTAGTTTATAACTCACTAGAAATAAAATAAAAATATAATTCAAGAACAACCCTAATACATTAGACTAAGACTCTTAGCTAAATTAGGACCAGATTCTTTAAAGTGTTTCTTCAACTTCCAGATGCATTATATTTGAAAGTTAATTTTCAATTACATTTTTTGCTCTGTGAATGCACGCTTCAACATGTTGAATTTGTCTCCTATTTAAGCAACAACTTTCTCCAAGAATTCTACTTTCATAGAGACTTCTCTTTTAACTTGTCAGTGTTTAAGTTCAACTAAAATACTTTTACCTCAATAGCTGCTCTTTTTTTTATTTTAGCACATGTGATTTTATCCGTAATTGATTATTTAGACTTTTTTCTTCTTGAATGTTGTATTTAAACACTAACTCTGATTCTAGCTTTGCCCTTTGAAGTTTCACATAAATAGGCTTCTAACTCCACAATAACTCTCTTCTTTCTTGGGCTTTCTTCTTTTTTTGACTCTCTTGGTCTACCCATATGCTCCTTATATAATTTATGCTTTGTACAAACTTTATTTTTCACTTAAAGACTTTATTTTTTCAAATAATTGTAATGCAAGTCGGACTTTGGGTAATGAAATAGCTACTAGCAGTAGGTTAATGTATGTGCCACTGTTTTGTCAATCATACAAGAACCCAACAGTATACCAATTAGTAGTCGGAGTAGGGTGTATAATTTCGTATCAATTATTAAGGTCAAGTCCTAGATCAAAAGTCAGATACAGATCATGAAATGAGAATATGGATCGGATGTTGAATCCCGAGTAGAGAGTCTGATTGGAGCCTTGGATCGGGAGAACGGGTCGTTTCTTTAGTCGGATCCTAGGTTGGAATTCAAGGCTAGGTTCGTCCAAGAATTGAGGTCGTGATCGAGTCTCAATTCTAGAGTCAAATGTCGAGATGGGTGTTGGGGTTAGGATCCCGTTGATAGTCGAGATTAGGCCCTATTCGCGAGTTAGATCTCGAGTCAGGTTCGGGTTATAACTCGGGAGTAAAGTTGGGTTTCAAATCAGGAGTTCTGGAAGCGGGATTGGATTTCGTAATTGGATCACGAGTTGATTTCGAGATCGAATCAAAAGTCGATTCCTGTGTCAAGATCAGATCCTATGTCTAAAATCTTCAGGATTAAATCTTAAGTTGGAATTGAGAGTTGATTCTCAAATCGAGATCGATCGAAATAAAGAATCAATAGTTGGATGTCGGGATTTAAATTTGTATCTCAAGTCAGGGCCGAAATCAAAGTCCGGAGTCGGTTCCCATGTCAAGCTAGTAGTCAAGGTCTCATGTTGGGGTTTTGTTTCATACAAAACATAGCAAATGATTACCTGGAACTTGTGGCAAACTCATCTATCACAACTCCTACTGATCTATTGTTATCGTACTAAATAATTGGGAGAATTACAAAAATAAATCTATGTATATAAAATAATTATATTTATATAACTCAAAAAATTACACTCGCAGAAACTATTTTTCACTCGGCATACACGTTTATACGTGTTTATATATTAACTATACACAAATTGATAAACTAGTATAAAAGTGTAAAAGAAGTGTTTATACACACTTTTAAGAAGTTATACATAATTATACGAACTTATACAAAATAATTTAACATTATTATACACCTTTTACATAATTATACAATATATAAAAAAAAATTGGTTATTTTGTGTAATTTTCTTATATTTAACTAATATGAATAATAAATTGACCAAATAATTATAAAGGATAATTATCTGTCATATATCGTTTGAGCAAATATTTAATAGAATAAAAAAGTTAAATATTGGTGGTAAAAAAAAATTCAGTTTATGTTGTACAAATTTTTCTTTTGAGGGTAATAGGAAGTTGGGGCTAGTTATTCCAAAGAGAACCATTAGAAAGAAAAAATAAAAGTAAATCGTTAATTTAACAAACATATACAAATACTATCAAATTTCATCATAGTGAAAGTATTTGAAAATTTTATGATTGGTATAGTAAGATGCAGTTATATATGATTACTCATATTTGGTGTTTAGATTTGTAATTTAAAAAAAAAACAAAAGTATGCAAATAATTAGGAATTGTTTGATAGATGATTAGAGTTATACATGTATTAATTAAAAAAGTATTAGTAATGCACTCAATAATTTTTTGATTTTATTGAATGTTTGTAATTCATTAGTTTGGTTTTGTTCATCTCCTATATTAAAAAATAGAATTTTATATTTATTAGTGAAGTTTTCAATGTGCACCCAATAACTTTAATACTATCCTATGGCTGCTTTCACAGAAAAGTGACTCATTTTTAGATAGACAAAAAGATAAAAGACACGAAGGTGAATTAAAATAGAAGGAGTGACTTTTTGGTACATACCCTAGCATTGCTTTTCTTCTTCTTTTTGTTAACAAATTTTCCTTGTCAATTTTAAATGATGCTCTCAAAAGTTAGATAGGAGAGATCAACTTTTTACTTAAATACTTTTCATTCTTTTTGCATACATCCCATCCTATGGCTAATGAATTATACAATATTGCACAAGTAACATGGCTGGATGAGGAGGACCCGCTGAACGGGAACTCGATAGCTCAAGGACCTCTTCATGATGACATTGATTTGAACAAGACAGGACCAACTTTAGAGTTTGCCAATGTTGTGAGCTTGGGTAAATGGTCACAGGGTTCTACGTACACGTCTTCATCTCCTTTTTACATACTTTTAGAAATTCATTAATTGAAATATATTAACTTTATATATAATTTTTTTAATTTGCTTCTAGATACAAATAATTATGTTCTAAACCAAACATTATATTATATTCTTGCAATAAGCTCTACAATGATATGATTAAAAGAGCTGGCATTGTTATTCAAGATGGGGGAACAATTCTTTGGTACCAAGGGGAAAGAGAGACATTAACTTTGGAAGAAGCAAAATCTTATAAAAGCAAATTGGAGAAACTTTTTAAGGACTTGCGTAGTGATTTGAATTTTGAACTCCCCTATTTTTCAGGTACAAAATTTGTCTTCTTTGTTCTTTTTAATATGATGCTATCTGATTTAATTTATGAAACTCTATTGAGGTACTGAATGATGATTTGAATTAAAAAAAATTAATGTTGTTTTAGGAATTTTATTATTACTAGTTATATTGTTTCTTCAAAATTGACATGTTAACAATATGTACAATGGACCACGTAAAATCTGTTTTGTATAATATGCTACATTTAATTAATTAATATTTACGTTATGTTTCAACTAAATAAAGTTTGATTCGGCTATAGTTATGATGATTGTGGAGTTAGGTGATAATTGTGAGCCATAAAAGTGTTAATAATGTTGAAAAAATTTGGAGTAGGAAAAACATAAAGTTAGGTGATAATTGTGAGCCATTGCTTTCGTTTTTCTTCTTCTTAACAAAATTTCCTGCTCAATTATTTTAAATGATGCTATCAAATGTTAGATATTAGAGATTTTAACTTTTTACTTAATACTTTTGATACATCCCATCCCATGCATGGGTAATGAATTATACAATATTGCACACAAAAAAAAAAAAATTGATACTAGCCGGAGAAAGTAACAGGAGTTGTTGAGAAAGTTTGGGATGGCTATGTTCCACCGGCTCAAGAACCTCTCCATGAACAACAAATGTGGGATAGGAGTAGGACAATGTTGTCTTGGAGATGAACCCTCAATTCAGGGATCATACATAGGGTTGGTCCCTTGCACCTATTTCTGATTTCACCTCTAAATACAAATAATAAACTAAATAGTACTATTTTATTTTGCAAGGTTGTACAAGAATATGGTTAAAGGTGGTGGAACAATTCAAGCAATTTTTTGGTACCAAGGGGAAAGACATACATCGACTTTGGAAGAAGCAAAATGAGGAAACTTTTTGAGGACTTGCGTAGTGATTTGAATTCTCCATTGCTTCCTATTTTTCAGGTACAAAATTTGTCTTCCTTGTTTACTTTCATTTGATGGTATTTAATTTATTGTGGTATGGATTAATCATGATTTGCATCTCAAAAAAAAAAAAATTAATGATGTTATTGGCTAATTTCAGGAATTTTATTATTACTAATTATCAAATTGACATATTAACAATATGGACCACGGATGATAATGGACCACGTACGACATAGAAAATTTTGATTTTGTAATAATATGCTATATTTTATGAAATAATATTACTGTATCTCAAGTTCTACGTTATGTTTCAGTTGAAACAAGGGGTGATGTGACTATAATTATTACGATTGTGGAGTTAGGTGATAATTGTGAGTTGTTAAGCGTTAATAATGTTGAAAAAATTGGAGTAGAGAAAACACATGTTAGTTGTGAAATATATTGGTTTTCCTTTATTTGTAAAATTAAAGTAGAAAATAATTTCTTGACAAGACATTTACTAGAATCTATATGCGCCAAATAGTTATATTTTACATAATCATGTCATTGGCATGAAATTTTAATTTTTTATTTATTTATTTTTAAAAAGAAAATTTATCAGGATTATCATTTTACATTGGATAAATTATATAATATGACAAATATAGAGTATGTATTTATGAGACATGATTATTATTTTAAAAATTACATTTTCTAGCTATAGTTTTTTGTATATCTCGGATGAGATATATAATTCAATTTGTATATTTCCGTCAAGATATACAATTTGTATAGCTATAATATAATTGAATAAAATATAAATATATTGCTTGATTTATGCTCAAAAACTTAGTTATTTTTGAAAATTTACCTTTTAAGTTAGCTCTTTATTGTACAGGTAGCCCTAGCTTCAGGACAAGGACCCTTTATTGAAGGGATGAGAGAAGCCCAGCTTGGAATAAATCTTGACAATGCAATAACTATAGATACTTTAGGCCTACCATTGGAAGCAGATGCGCTACACCTCACTACTCCGGCCGAAGTCCAACTTGGATATAAGTGGGCTGATGCATTTGTAAAAAAGCAAACTTACATAAATGATAAAGAGTTTTTTAGGTGTTATTTACTGGATGGCACCATAATTTTAAAAATTATGAAAAATGTCTTTCAGCTAAGCTAACAAAGGTGTAACTTAGATACACACGAAGCCAAAAAGGAAAAAAAAAAAGATTTTCTTCAATTATAGGCATTAAATAATGCTGAAATCAAGAAAGTATTGTTAATATTATTTGCTTGAATTTTTATGTATCTTCAGTAATATAGTACTTCGGTATAAGAATTTGGTTGAAGTTATGAATATCTTTAGTAGCATTTACTTGGATACATGAATTAGCTTGAACATCTGTGTATCTTAAGGAGCATATTACTGTTTATGTATTTTTATTTTATAATTTCGTGTATCTATTTGTATTAAGTGTATCTATCAAGTTCATTCAGTGTGTCTAGTATTAATTGGACCTATTTTGTATCATTTTTATCTAGTGTTTGTAGTATTAATTTTAAGTGTCCAGTATCCATTTATATATAATATATCTGTCAATTTCATGTATCCAATACAAATTTGACGTATCCCGTATCAACTTCGTCTAATATATCTTGTATTAATTTAATATACTCAGTATATCTAGATACAAATATATTTTACATGTATCTGGAATAAAATATTCATTCAAATAATAATAGTAGATACATAGTTAGGAAGAAGAGGAGGAGGAGAAGAAGGACGAAGAAGAAGACCTTCGATATTCGATGAATCGGAGCAGTCAATCACATTCCTGGCACGGCACAAATGATGTGGCTTGACCCACTACCGACTCTCCGCGATCGCGTAAGTCCCTCTGCGAACGCAAAGAAGAATCTAGCTCGGGCCTTGTTAACCTCCCTATTCGTGAACGTGGAAAACCAGTCGCAAATGTGAAGGGCAAGAATCTCATCTCTTTGAGAACAAGGTGAACCACTACAAATGTAAAAAAGTACCTAGGACCTGCACCAGGTGTAGTTACACATGCAAAAACCAAGGATTCCAAAAACTCCTTGACAACCCCACGAAACGTGTTCGAAATTCGATGAAAATAAATCAGGTATGCTATCCACATGAAAGGTATTTGGGACTCAATAAAATTCATGAAATAACTAAAGAGGCCGTCTTTTTGAGAAATTGACCAAAGTAAATACTTACCAAAAAGAACCAAGAATCTAACTGAGCACCAAAAATGAATCCAAACACCTTGGGAATCAAATGAAAGGTCATACAACCCAAATGTGACATTTCGGAGCTGATAAAAGTATCAGATTTTGAATCTAGCATTTCTAACTTCAAAAATTGACGAAAGTCAAACTTTTATCTTTGACTTAACAGGTATCTTCTCTAATGGCCCAAAATCAAACCGAAAACTTCAAGATTTGAACCAAGGCTCCACCTAAATCAAATCCATCTTTTGGAGCTAACAAAGTTGCATATTCAATTTTGAACACGTCTTCAAGAAATATTGACTAAAGTCAATTATTTCTGAACTTAAAGCTCTAGAACTGAAAAATTAACAAAACAAGCAACCTAACACCTCAGTCGTGCAATCTATTTTCGTATACCACAAAACATCTAAAAACGCTACGAGAAGGGTCGAAACAAGTAAAATGAACTAACGTCAAATGACCCAAAGGGTCATTACTGGATACATGTTAAGGCGTTCAGATATATCGCATGTATCCAAATTTAGTTACATGCATCCGCATGTATCTAAGAGATACAACATGATCTGCATGGTTACATCATGAATCTGAGGGTTACAACAGGTATGTATTCGAATGTCATCACATGTATTTGCGTATCTAGGTTATTGTGTTATATTACGTAATTAATTTAAAATAATAAAAATAAATAAATATAATAAAGATGTTTGAAAATTTATGTAATTTTTTTCTTTCTATGACGCGTAGTTTTCCTTTGTAAAAGCCTGTTATACATTTAAAACAAAGCATTAGCATTCATGTTCTTTTATTTATTTTTCTTTTTAGGTAAAATTTTGTAAATGGTGCTATTTGCCTCTACATCTATGAGAAATAGTAATTTAATCAAAAAATATAGTAACATTTTAATTTTAAAACGTGGTAAAATAATAGTGAAATATTTTATATTTGTACATAATATATATATATCCGCAGATATATAATACTTTCATTGTGGAATACACTATATTTGTTAATAATAATGGTGAAATACATTGTATGCATGCATAATAAGTGCATCATTACGTACACAATATCGCTGTTACATATGCGAGAATAATAAGTGTATCGTCGCATGTTTGCTATGAAACCCCCCAAACTATCACTATATCATGTAGCTATAAAGAATAATTTGAGAATTGAGTTGACTAAGCCACGTAATTTTCCCTTCTTTTTATATGCTTCTTCATCCTTTTTTGTCTGTCCTAATAATCTTTAAAAGGCTCCCTAGAATTAGGACAATTTTGATATATCTTTAAAAGAAGATGATTTAATATGTAGTGTCACCTTAGTCTATCTCTTGACCATAGTAAATAATGTGATTTAATATGAAGTAGTTAAGTTTATCAACTTCCTCGACTCTCGGACAAAAAAAATTGATTATGGATCTTCAAGGATTAATATAACAGGGTCCAAAATTCCATTTGGTAATAGTCACTTTGTAAATAAGGAAAAGGAGGTAGTTTTTCTAACAAAGAAAGGCGTTTGCTTGCTAGTCCAAACACTTCATCATAACAATAAACCAAGGCTCAATATAAGTAACTTCTCACTCCATCAAATCAACAAAAGAAGATGTTATTCAAATTCTAAGTAGGTTTGGTAAACAAGAGTGAATACACAGAGATACCACTTCCATATAAACAAACCTTCATGCAAAATGCAAAAGAAAAATGATCCTCATATCAAGGCTTTCCTTTGGAAGATTCAAATGTAAAGTATGCTTTTATTTGTGCAAGAAGCAAAACATTGTTATGAGGAAGAAACACCTCAAAGCAGTCCAAAGTAAGAGGATGTTCACCTTCAGCTAAAACCACAAAAGGGTAAAACAACTAAAACGGGCTTTCACCCAATCAGAAGTTGATAGGTTCCTTCAAGAGTCTCTCCATCTGGCGTGCCCTAGTCTTTATTGACATGTCAAAAACTTTCTGGCCGAATTCTATCACAAGCCCACCAAGAATGCTAGGATCAATCTACAACAAGCAATATCATTAACAGATGCGATCTTTCTCGTTAGGAATTTTCAAAACAGAAAAAAATCCGTATCATAATGTACCTTCTGTTCAATGTTCACCTTCTTCCCTTTTCCCATCACCTCTTGCAATGTCTCCTTCAATTCTTTCTCCTCCTCTGGAGGAAGAGGCTGGGTAAAGTAAACAAAAAGATAATCAGATATCTAACTGGAAGAAAATAACAAACTACAAGAGTCAAAAAAAGTAACATATGCCGATTACTGCCGGCAATTAAAATCTTATATCAACCGGCAGTTAACCACCCCTAACCTCAGGCGCAAGAAAGCATGGTAACAAAGAAGTCAACTCAAAGTATCATGCATTATAATACAGAAAATAATGAAGTGTCCTCACCAATAATGACAATTAGACATTGAAATATTAGAATAGAATTATCCACCCACTATTTACATTGGTCACCATTTAGTAGTCGCATTAAAAGTGCAGATATTGAATTTTGAAGCTAACTGCAACGTAGGAACTGCAGTCACTATCTCTCCACTAGAAAAACCAGTTACTTCAGGCACAAATTTTCAAGAATCCTCATTATAAGCAACTCCATACTGCTTTCATCCTCAATTTATCACTTACTCCTCAGAGCACCATTACCATTTGAAAATATAGTCTTTTTAACTTGTAAAAGTTCTTACCAAATTAAATACAAAGACTGAAGAATAAGGATCTATATTTGGAAACAAACGTTTAGTTCCAAATAGGTGAACTTACAATAACAGTTGTTACAGTGGCTTTCAGTTCCCCCTTATGTGCCATGGTTAACTCAGCAAACCTTTTTGCTATGGCATCAATGTGTTTCAGCCTCCCATTTTCAGCCAGAACAACTAGAAATGCAAAGGTGAAAGAAAACGTCAGAGAAACATAAAATGACCATGAACGCAAAGCTCTGATCTTTAAATCAAGCATAGCAACCAATGGAAAAATGACAACAGTAGGTTAAAATTTCTGCAGAAAAAAAGAAATATAACTTTTACAGCTGATCCTACCAATGTGATAACAAAGAACTATTCCTGGTACAATGGAAAACTTGAAAAAAGGTGGAAATTCCAATGTCACTAGAAAGCCATAAATGACAGAAACAGATACCAGAATCAAAAGAGAATTTCAAAATAATTTTTTCTTGAAGTTCACAAGAATTAACACCACGAAGTTTCAAACTTTGCAAGTAGCTTTAGGGGCAGTACAGGGATTCTGAATGATGATGAACCACATTTATTTGGAAATATCAAGGTCAAGATTGCAGTCAGCATTATTGATTGGTTACCACATGCATTTTGCACAAATAAAGGAAATTAAGATAAGTGCTAAGGAATGCCCACACATAGTTTAGCATTCAGGAAAAAATTTAATGATTGAGTGCATTTAGACAACTATAATCTAAGAAAATGTTCTCCTCAAAATCACTCAACCACATGTAAGATAAAGCTTTCAAGTAAAATAACTCTACTAAAATATTTTTTAACAAGTCACTCTACTAAAATATTTCAGCAATATATACTTTGAACGCTCAAAAACATATGCCTGCACAGGTGGTGGGAAAAGAATTAGCTACTAAGACTAGGGGTAGACTTGGGGAGTAGGTAGATGACAGAATGCAAAAGGGTAAATATGGGTCAGCTTAGAACAATCTCTCCAGATTAGTCCAGCATGAAGGAACAAAGTGAGCATAGTCCCCCGCTAATCCCATGATCTTCCAAACCAAACAAGTGATTGCTTCAACTTTCGTTTTCTTCCCCTAACTCCAACCATAAACACATTTCCTATACATTAACCCAACAGAACCAACAAAATCCAGAACCATTGGTCCACTTAATAATAGACACCAAAGACACACAAGGATCAGATAATCCAAAGTCAACCATCAAGTGTATAGTTGATCATCCAGACCTTTTTTTATTTCATCACCTAGGTCATTTTCATTATATAGAAAAGAATATTACAATCCTTTTTGTTTTCTTTTCATAAGTAACAATAGTAATTACTAATCAAAAATAAATATAGGCGGAATGTACAAACAAATCCTACAAAATTAATTAAAAGGGATGTATCTTTTGAATCATCTTGTTTGGCTAAAAAACCTAGATCCCACTTGGTGGGATTACATTGGATACTTTATTGCTTAACTCAAAGCATTAATCTGAAGCAGAAGAATGCTGAAAGGGTGAAATGAAGTTTGAATTTCCTGAAGATAAACACCAAGCCCAATCACAACTTACCTACTACTCCTCCTCCTCCTCATCAGACAGACACACGACATACGACACAACACACAACACACCGAAGGAGTGAAAGAGAACAGTTAACTAATAACACCACAAACCTCCATTATGAAGAGATGGACGTGCAACTAGGGTACCAAAAACCAACAAATAGAGACATTGAAGAAGAATTTACTATTTTTTTATAACCGTGGTTTCAGGGCCATCTTATGTGCACCTCAACTAAATTCAGGGGATATTTGTCACCTCCCACAAGCAATAAATACCAGGTAATTCTATCCATGTGTTTGGTTTTGTTTTCCGTGTTAGTAGTAGTTGTGAGTAGGAAGGCTGCGATGCTTGTAGTGTCTTATCCTTGGAGATTTATTGATGTTTGTTGTTTAAGATAGATTGCTTGTTGTATTATTTTGTGGTAGCGTTGCTTCTGTTATTTAGCTGTTATTCTATTACTATGTATTGTTTATTGTTTTTAGACTATGATTTTGCCTTGAGCTAAGGGTCTATCGGATACAGCCTCTCCACCCATCCTGAGGTAGTGGAATAGACTATGTAAACTCTACCCTTCCCAGATTATAGGAATATATTGGGCTTTCGTTGTTGCTATTGTTGATAAGATTCACATTGATCAAAGCGACTTGCTCATCTGAACCAGAATATAGATACCAATTGATGTGATCTTTTGAGTTTACAAATAATCAATCAACCAGGATCAAAATCTTGAAACACAAACAATGGTTGAACATTTAAATTTCAAGAAATGGATGTATCTCGAGCTATATATCTTGGAGTCAAATATCAAATGATTAAAAGACCAGGTGAAAGATGAGATCCTATTTAATTACGGCATCTCTAATTGTTTCTACAACTACAAAGTCTCAAATTTTTATAACAAGAAATAACAGTACTTTCAGACATAACAATATAATTTTATCATACCCAGGAAGTTCTTTGTGATATCTCCAAATTTAGCCTGTGAAGAGATGTCAGTTATGGCCTTCACTCTCGTCTCTGTAGGTACAGAGAGATCCTTCATAAACTGAGAAAACTTAGGACTTTTCTTTGAAGCCTCAATAAGGTCCAAAAGCTCAGACTCGACCTTCTCCAATGCATTAGCTTTTACAGATGAGATGTACAAAGCCGAGGCATAATTTCCAGAAACCCCATACATCGTCACAGGAACCTAAGACATTATAGAGAAGCAAAAGATGTTAACACATCCAAGGCTCAGATTCCAAGAGATTTGATACGAGAATCCATTTCTTCCCATATCTTGGGATATGAAGAAAAGGACTTTGATTAATTGCTTCACGTGACAAGATTGCTATTATTTTGAATTAAACTTAAATTCACTCACAGTAAATGACATGAGCAAACAAGAAGACAAAGTTGAGATATCATGAGTCAAAATATAAAAAAGAACTTCCAACATTCTGTACAACAGGTAAGAAAGAGCTGGTCCCACACATATATAATTTGACAGGAGAATAGGGAAGGTTTTTGAACTATATGGCAACTAATCAACCCCTAAAACCACGGTATCCTGTGACAATAATGAGAAGATGGGCTGATTTCTCCACAAACAGCTTGGCCCGTTT
>JBDJHY010000001.1:16254928-16269444 GCA_039654485.1 Withania somnifera | reverse complement strand
TAGTAGTAATAATAATACTGACATGGAAATTAGATAAGTTCAACTACCTACTAACTACGTATCTTAATTTTTAACCTCTGTATCCTTTTATCTAGAGTCATATCCTTAGAAGCAATATTATGTCATGTTCTATTTAATCAGCTCTCTCCGAAACTTTTTTATTCAATCTCTACCTCTTATCAGATTCCCCATAGTCAATCTCTTATACTTTCAAGTTCGGGCATCTATGCATCTCCTTTTCACATATTTGAATCATCTCAATTTTGTTTTTTCTCATCGTTTTTACCGTGGAGGCTATTTTCCCTTTGCCTCCAATATCTTTATTCCTAATCCTATCTCTCATAGTTTATCCATAAATCTATCTCAATGTCCTTATTTTTGCTACTATCATGAATGTATAAGTTATTCACCAACCAACACTCTATCCCATATAACATTATTTATTGGTTTAATAAGCTCTTCATAAAACTCACTTTTAAATTTTGGTGATAAATTTTTATCGCATAAGACACCAGATGTTAGCCTTTAGTTCATCCATATTGCTCCAATATGTTGTACGACATCATCATTGATCTATCTATTTTCTTGAATTATTGATCCAAAGTACTTGAAACTCTCTCTTAGAGATAACTTGTGTATATTATTTCTGCATTTGTATTGTGAGTTATGTCATTGGATTCACACTTTAAGTACTCTATCTTAGTCCTATTTAACCAGAGTTCTTTTGACTCAAGAGACTTTTTTTAAACCTTCAACTTATTAGTTACTCTGCATCATGTCTTGTTAATTAATATTGTGTCATCTACAAACACTCATTCATAAAATACCTTTTCTTGAATATGTCTCATCAGTTTATTCATCACCAGGTAGATAAAAATGGTCTAAGAGCTGATCTATAGTAAAATTTCATCACGATTGAAAAGTGCTTCAAGTTTCCTTTCACTGACTTTGCTGGTCTTGACACCATTGTACCTGTTCTTAATCACCTTAATATAAACTATACGTACATCTCTAGCCTCCAAGTATTTCTACTTTGTCGTATGCTTTTTCTAGGTCCATTAACAATATATGTAAGTCTCTCCTCCTCTCTCTACATTGTAACATTAATCTCCTTACTAGAAAAAATAATTTTTATAGTCAAAGCCCTTGACAGAAATCCAAATTGATTTTTGGTATCAAATGCGCTCGTCCTCGTCTGTACCACCTTCTTCCAAATTTTTGCTATCGTGCAGCTTGAAAACTTGTTTCTAGTTATTGTAATTCTAAATATCATTATTTTTCTTGTATACTCCACTTCAATTTTTTAATTATTTTTTACTTTTTAAAGGTAATTAAACAATCCAGTTAAATACTTCATACCTTCTTTGCTTGCTTTCTTCCAAAAATTCATCGGATCTCGTTTGACTTAGATTATTTTCGTTGTCAATTTTTGAATAACCTCCTCAAAATTTATCCTCCTACAACACCTCAGATTGCTTTATCCCTATGTCCCTCTTAATTCTCGAATATGGTATCTTTGATGTACGTCATTTTGTTTCCTTAAAGATCCTATAAAACTTCCTTTCCTAGTTTTGTCTTATAGTCGCTTGTAGAAATGTTCAAAGACTCTTGTTTTAACCACTGTCATCGCCAACTTCCCTTTTCTTATTTATTGTCTTTTCCTCCTCATTTTTTCTCTACACAAACTCCACATAAGCAACCTTATTACATTTCATTTTCTCTTGGATCACTCTATTCCACCATCAATTAACTACTAGAGTCGCCCATCGGTACATCTTTAATCATCCTCTCTCTCATATTGCCACTCAATTCCCATCTTCATCCACTTATTCTGCTTGCAAAGGTCTCTTCTTCCTCTTTTCCTTAATCTCTGAATCCATGGTATGTTAAGTCGTAAGGTACAATAACACTGGAGTCTTTATGCAGCCTCTTATCACACTTTCTGAAAAGCAAGTAATCTATCTGAGTTAGCCTTCCTACCAAGTGATCCTTCTTCATGTAACTTGAATTTGTTATCACCAAATCGAAATTCAAAAGCGAAACTCCTTTATTTTTAGCAAAAAAGCAAAATCATCATGAACATCAACACAACCCGAGTGAAGTTGTCTGACGCTCCTCCTACGAATAGCTTCTCGGTCTGTTCCAAATCCTTCCATAATTGCTCTTTAACCTCTTTCTTGTGGTGCAAGAATAGAGCTACCATCGTGGAAAGAGCAAAACCTAGAGCTTCTCCGAAGAAGTGCAGGAAATTCATTATTTCCTTTGTCCTATTTATGTGACTATTTTTTTTTATTCTATTTTAAAAAGAATGTCAGCAATTCTTATTCTCAATCTTTAATTATAATTTTTTTAATTTTTAATAAAATAATTTATAATTTTACAAATAAGTTTTAAAAGTCTTTAATTTTAAATATTGTAGTTAGTCCAACGATGCCACATAAAATAGAATAGAAAAAATAAAATATAAGTTAAAAATATACTTGTTTTTTAAGAATTGTTTTTCAAATATTTTCTTTCGAACTAAGCACACTCTAAGAGTAAAATAAAATTGAACACTAATTATATTTAGGAAAAATGACTTGAAATACCTTCTCAAGTTATGATTTAGAGCTAATATATCTTTTGTTAATAAAAGCGATACACAAATAACATTACCATCATACAAATAACTCTGATATACCCTTCTCAATGATAATGAAAAAAATGATTTTAAATTTACTTTTTAACTTATTATTAGAATAAAATCCATTTAGAGTATATTCGATCATTCTTACACATGGTTTTTTTTAATTTCTTTGAATCAACGGGTAATTTGAATTTAAATATCTCCACTATAAATTTATTTACTTATCAATATCCGGATTTCTTATTCTTAATTTATTTTTTATTTTTATGTTTTTTTAAACTGGTCCTTTTTCTTGGATTATGTGAAATAAGAAAAATAAAAAAGAAGTGTGAATGGAGTAAAAAAACAAAAAGTAAAAAAAAAAATTTAAAAATATTCTTTTTATCTTTTTGCAGCCGTATTATTGTAATTTTTGAATGGAAAAACTAGAAGTATCTATGATAGATTTTATAAGAACCTGAGCAAAAAGTAAATTTAATCATCAAGACAACCGATATAATTTTTATTTTAATAAAAAGAATAAAAAATAAATTTAAAATTAATATTTCACTTTCGTTAGCTGAAAAGGATATGTATGTGCTATTTATATAATTAAAGGAGTATATTCTGGTCATTTGTGTAATATTAACAACGTATAAGGCTTTAATATTTCTCGGTACTATAAAAAATAATTTAAATATATATCTTTTATTATTTTTTTGTCCAAATACAACTCTTTTATTATATTTTTAGTTCAGATATACCTATGTACTATAGTAAACAATATAAATATACCTTTTTTATACTTTTCGACAAAATATACGCTTCCCATTTACTTCCAATCTAAATATATCCTCCCGTTATACTTTGACATAAATTTGCCCTTAATCTTGACTTAAAAAAATAAGTACAATCACTAAATCAAGTAATTCACCCACAGTTTTTTTGTTGCTCCTTTATATCACGATTTACAATTGGTAGCTTTATTAGATGATGATGTTGTTATTCACTTTCAGCTTAATAAGTTTATATTTTATTTTTGTAATTATCATTTTTGATAATTTTTCATCATTTTATCTTGTTATTATTATACTTAGCTTGATATTTTAAGAAATCAAATTAACGATGAAATTCTATACTCCAACTTTATACCGTGTATTCTACTAGTCTAATCATTTACAATAAGAAAACACACCAATACATTTGTTTTCTTAGACAAAATCTTCACGTAGTTGTCAAGAGAAATTATCGTTCGTGAGAGCATCATATTAATATTCATTATTTGTTATTGAATTTAGGACCCAAGTGCATCACATAAGATATAAAGTAGCTTATTTCATTTGGAAGGTTTTTTTGTTTAAGATAACTTTCTGTGTCCTTATTTTTGTACTAAATAGAAAAGAGTTTTTTTTATCTGAGCTACTTTGTTAAGAAAGTAAAACGGTCTGTAAGCTTATATGTAAAGCAAAAAACTCAAGACTAAGGAAATGAGTTGGTGGTGAGTTAACCAGTGTGCTACTAAAGAAATCAAGTATTTAAAATTATGTGTGGATACTGGTACTTGTCTTTCCATCAAGATTAAGAAAAAATTATGTCAACGTATAATAGAAAAAATATATTTGAACTAAAAGTATAATAAAAGGGTATATTTAGACCAAAAATATAATGAGAGATATGTTTAAACTACTGTTAGTAATTCAAGAATATATTTACATTGAATGTATAACAAAAAAAAAAAAGATAAATCAATAACATTTATTATCGGTTTTCGATTTATTGATTTTAGTCCTTAATGATTCGATGTTGATTTAACCAATAAGAAAATACACGCAATATTTGGCATAAACGTAACTATTACATTCTAGAGAAACAAGAAAAATTATCGTTGTCAATATTATATATGCGCAGGGTTCATAATGTGTATCAAATAAAGAGAAGTAGAATAAAGAAGACTTTCGGTATAAACACTGAAGTCACTTTTATATTTAAATGTTAATTTAATAATATGTAAACTATAAATTTGTGATATAGAATTAGGGGCAGAATAATAATTTAAATATTCAGTATTGTGTTATTGGGTTATCGGTTAATTGATAACTATCAAAATCGAATCAATAACCCAATAATTTTTTCTATAAAATTATTAATTTAATAACTCAATAATATTAAATTAATATAATTTTTAATTTAATTTATTAGTTAGAATCAATTTTTGGACAGGTCTAGGATATATTAACCTAAATCCTAAAGTTAGAGGATGTATGAATCCTTTAGGCTTTTATATTAATGCATACATATAGATGGCGTGTCTCTCAAGCCCGGCCTAAGCGCCAGGCCTGTCTGTGCAAGAGAGGCTGAGAGGGAGAGAGAAACTGACAGAGACAAACAAAAGACAGAAAGAGAAGGGGAATGTATCTCTAGTCTTTCTTTGTATACAAAAAGCAGCAGTAGCACATATATCCCAAGAAAATCCACTTGTCCCTGCTCCTCTACCCATCAACAGACTACTCTCTGCTTCTGCATTTCATCTCTCTATCTCTGTCTCTCTCTCTCTGTTTTGTGTGTGTTCTTGGATTTGGTTGTAGTTCCATCAGGTGATTTTTAACTTGGGTTTTCTTGTATTGTCGAGATGCAAGGAAAAAGAACCATTTGAAATCAAGAAAAAAAAGGTTTGCCATATATGCATTGTTTCAAGAATGGGCCAAAATGGAGCAACTTTTCTAGTTTTCATTTCTTATTTTTGTTACTTGTTCACTTAAGTTTTTTTCTTTATTTTATTGTTAACATTCTGTTTGTTGCATTCTTGGTGTTTATATGTGTATCTGCTTACTGTAATATTCATGTAATCTTTCAGTGCAAAATTGGAAAGTTTGAAGAAAATGAGTGGGGATCCACACATGGAGGAGATGCACTACATGAACATGGGATTTTCGTACAATGTTCCAGAGATTTTCACAGGTTTCTTGGATGGTGTTTCACAAGCCCCTATACAGTATCATGATAACCCTGTACAGATTCAGGATCAGGTAAATTTTTCTTTTTGTAACTTTATAACTTTCTACTTATGTAGCAGTTGATTTTGTACTGAAAGTTTACTTAAATTGTTGAAAAAAGAGTAAATGTAGCAGTAGAAGTACCCTCCAGTACAAAATATATGTTCTGAAATATGTGTACTTATTTGAGGTATAGACATTTTCATAGCTTGGTCTTAGTGGGAATAGTAACCTGTCCCATGTTCACTTCCTTTAATGGACTGTGGATGTAGAATTTTAAGTTTAACTTCCTGCCTATAACATTACATTCAAAGTTTAATAATTTTAAAATTTCAATGACTCTTGGCACATATATCTATGCTCAGTGTCCAATACTGGGCTCAACTGAATCTGTTAGGAAGTGTGAGTTACTATTTGTTGTCAGTTTATCTCCAAAACTGCAGCATTTTGACTGCTGGCATTAAATGCTTGAATCTTCTGTCCAGGAAAATGCATATTGGTCTATGAATATGAGTTACTATAAATATGGGCACTCCAGTCTTGAGAGTACTTCTTATCATTCTTATGATACTGGCAGCAACCACGTATCAAGACCGGATCTTTCAGAGAGGCCCTGGGATAGCAACCATGTATCAAGACTGGATCTTTCAGAGAGGCCTTGGGAGAATGCTGTACCTATGAATGTTCATGAAGGTGTATCAACTGCTATAATATATGAGGAAAATCAAAATGTAGTCCCCGATGAGGATGCCGGCACGGAGGAAAGTGAGTCTGAAGCTTTAGCACTTCGGATTTGAATTTAGGTTCCTCTTTCCTTACTGGTGCAGGAGATGCAAATCCCGCTTTTAGTTTTTACCTCTGCACTAAAAATTGTTTTACTCTGTACGTTATAGTTTTTACCTCTACCAATGGCATTTTACTGCTACATTTAGGCAATGGCTTGTTTATAATTTTTCTCCTTCCTGTTTGTGTGATAGGACCATGAATTTGCTTTACTGGTCAAGTTGCCTAAACTCCCTTCTGTTTACTGCGAATGGTCTATTATAGATCCTTACTTTTTTTGTTCAGTTCCAGTATATCGTAGAAACGCTACTGTTTATGTTTCATTAAGTAGTTATAACATACTGCTATTTTACAGAATGTAACATATATTTCACAATTCATCAGGTGTTCTATCCAATCAAGACGATTCTAACTATCAGGTAAATTACTTGTTTTCAATAAAAGAGTTTGTTTCATCTTTTAATGTTTCTTTAGCAACTCTTTAGCTTTTGATAACTTGGTCATTTTTTATTTTTATTTTGGAATTATGCCGATTCTCTTGGCTTGTTATCTTTAGTTCTCAGGACTGCTGGATAAAATGATTGTTTAGAGAAGAATATGTTATTCGGCTAATCTTATGGTGTCCTGTATGCACTTTAATTGCACTTAGCACTTATGTTGTTGTGCGTTGCCCTGCATTTACCAACACAATTTCACCACATCAACCAAAATATTGGGGCAGTGTTTGTCATCATAAAATATCAGTCTTTGGCCTTTTGCTTCTCACCCTTCTTCTTGAACCTTGAGAATATAATGGAAGATTCTCAAGAAACCAATATATGGATCTTCCCCACTCTGCAAACAAACCATCTCACTAATTTTTTTTGGCATGTACTCTTAATAACCATGATTCACTTGTTCTTAGAAGGTGTTCAGTGTAATAATCGCCATCGTCTTGAATCAGTTGATAAGTGGATAGATAAACATGTTATTGAGTTGTAGCATGCTAATTTCAGCTTTCTTACCTTTTGCTAATATTTGAAGGATATTGTGGAAGATGATATTGACCCTGACAACATGACCTATGAGGTATATAAACTTGTCACTATTATCTTCTCTAATTTGTTTGCATGTTATCTCTGGTTTGGTTTGTGAATGAGCTTGATTTGCAATCATGATAGGGTCTTGTAATTTATTGTAATCTGTTGAATACCTTCAACGAGTTGATCTTTCATTTGCTAAAGACGAAGTCCTAGTTGGAGGAGAAGGCATATAATAGAGAAAGCTGTAGTTACCATATTTTGAGGCTGACTTATAATGGAAAATAATTAGAAAACATGGCAAAGTTTGCCTCTCATACTCATGCCTAAAGCTACCAAGAATCCGAGGCAAGATTACATGATAACCTTTTTCCTCTGGGAGAGATTGAGTCACTTCTTTTACTTTGACTAAATATATAAAACTCATTTGTAAATCTAGAGTTTCTATATACTAATTACATTGAAAGAGCGAGTGTTGAAATGCTAAGATAAGCTGTCAGTTGTTGGGATTGGCATCCTATAAAGTGAACCTGCACCTGTTGCGGGTGTCGTGTAGTTAATGATAATCACGAATAAGAATGAGCACCACCACAGTGTCCTTTTTTGCTCCTAAAAGGATTGTTGCAGTGCAGCAGATACGTGTTATTTTTGGGGCCAGTCTTCCATGGTTGTGCTCTTCGCTTGTAAATCATTTGTAGTTACTATTTTGAATATATCTTTAAAATTACTCAAACATCTGTCTTAGGACGGAATAAATAAAACTAGCAAATAGAGTAATAGTATTGTGTATATATCATTACTTTGTCATTCAATTGTCTTTGGATGTCTTTCCTACTGTCATTTGGTTCTTTTCACTTTCTGTTGCTCTTTTCCTAATTTTCTAGTATGTCAAAGTTGTGTGCAGAACAGACGGAGGCGAAGGAAAGAGTAGGACATCAAAAGTGAGACATCAAAAGTGTACAAAAAGAGTTAATTAGATATAGGCAATTAATACAACTGATAGGATGTCAGGAAGGAATCAGTTTGCTCTGTTTGGAGGCATGAGAGGCTAGCACCCTTCCTGGAAGGTGGTTGTTCTCTGGTGCTCTCTAGGCTTACTATTCTTGTTTGGTATGTTAATATTTCACAGTTTATTGCCAAAAAGAAGTTGTGTACAGAATGAGGTAGGGGTTATCAGTCTTATTCATCGCCATAAAGCTTAACAAACGGCCTGCACAATGCAAATCCTCAAGTCCTCCTTCCTGAAAAATGAAAAAGAACAGATGAAAAAGACCGAGGGAAGAAAGGACCTAGGAGAACAGAAAGAAAAAGGGGACAGCAAGAACTATAGAGTTTTTTAAAACACTAGATGATTGCTTCCCATCCGTCCTAGCTTTGGTAGACAAAGTTACCTCGATTGCTAGTGGGAGGTTGAAGGTATCCCGTCGAATTAGTAGAGGCGCGCAAGCTGGGCCAAACACCAAGGTTATCCAAAAGAAAAAAAAAAAGAAAGAGTTTTTTAATTCTCATAATAAAGCTATTCAGCAGCCACATATATATATCTTCGTGTGTATGCCTTGTTTATCAGCTGAAGGTCCACAAGTTTGTGAACAGTTCCTACTTTTTATGACTTCTTTACTCTAATTCAAAAACATGTAGTATCTAATAATTTGGGATCACTTATTCTGCATTTTGTGTTAACTGTGGCTAAAAGATGAAAGCTGCTGAATGGTAGTCTGAGATGCAATGTACATCATCATTCTATTGACGCGTTGGTTCAAGAATGGGTTTTTTTAACTGTGTTGGGTTGATGATATTCACCTTATTATTCGCCCACCTGTTTTGTGAGACCAGTGAATGTCCATGCAAATTTCTATCAACTCCTGAAGCATTGAAATACTAAATATTTTTTCATTTTTTTCCTGGGATATATGCTGTATGACTGGTACCATCATCTTTACTTATGACCAGCTTAACTGATTTCATGGATTATTTTTCTCCTGAGATTTACTGAATTTCTGCTTTATGTTGCAGGAGTTACTTGATTTAGGTGAAACAGTTGGAACTCAAAGTCGAGGACTTTCCGAGGAACTAATTAATTTGCTTCCAACAACCAAATACAAGTCTAACGGGATCTTTTCTAGGAAAAAATCAGAAGAGAGGTAATTTTGTACCCTCACTTCTTTTTGAGACCATTGTTTGTAAAAGGTGCAATTTACCTTTCTGTTGTATCCTTTTGCTGTAGATTGATTTCTTTCATAGAATAGAGCACAAAGTTATGTATTTAAAGAAATCATACTTCGTTGTAGTCCGGAGAGAGTTAGCAGTACTGGCACACAAACTAGATATGATTTAATCACTGATATAGCAATGTGTAAGATAGATTCTGTTTGGACTTGAGCTACGATTTTGTTTTCCTCGTACATATCTCCTTCAATAGCACACAACTGTATCTAAATGAGAGAGTCAAATTTTTTCAAGTCATATTTTTGAGCTGATCATTGAAGGGAAAAGTTAGGAAGAGGTTATGTCAGTTTAGTTGTATAGCCTTGCAATTCATTGATTTTGTAACTTCAATTGTTTTGGGTGTACCACGGAAAGTAGGTCTATGCGAATCTGAGAAACTAATATGGCCTCTGGTAAGATTTATCAGTAGATGTTGTTAAAGACAGCCCACTGACGAGGCAACATGATAAAAGGTTCAAATTTAAGTTGTTTGGTAAACTCAATCCCAGTAGCTTAGTGTCTATGTTGTGCCAAAGCAAAGGCCCCTCATTGAGATTTTTAGTGTCAACCATGCCTCATAGTCCCCATTCATCCTCATTACCTGTGTAGGAACATACTTTGGGACTGGTTTTGCAATCACCGATGCACATCTTACATGGATTTCAGTTGCTCCATATATTCTTGGTTTCTTTCAACTCTATGATTAAATAAGCTTTTGTGCGTGCAAGCTAGATGTGTCATCTGTCAAATGAGGTACAAACGAGGGGATCGACAAATAAATTTTCCATGCAAGCACATATACCACACTGAATGTGGCTCCAAGTGGCTGAGCATCAACAAGGTATGTCAGTAACTATTCTGGCCTTTGTGTTTCAGAAATTTACATCGTTTTCTCTTGAGACCTAACACCAAACTATTACTTTGATTTGTCAGACATGTCCGATTTGCAACACAGAGGTACTCCTTGACGAATGAAAGTTATAAAATGATGAATATAGTGTTTAAATTAGGGGGGATTTGCTAAAATGGGCTTCCGATATCTCCTTCTACCGGCCACTAACATAGAGTAACACCAAAGCTTGTGATAGCTTTTCTTAGATCATGCTTAAAATGCAGGGAAAGTACTATAGATAGAATGCTCATATGTTCACAATCTTATGTTGTTTTATGTATAGAACTCTTCTTCCTTTTTTACTTTTTGAACCATATAACAAACTCTTGATTAAATCCTATATTCATTCTCCATTTATGCGGCATGTAAATTTACAACTTTTGAACTACTGAGACACGGATTCATGAATTAATTTGATGGATTTGACCTTTTACCATTCTTAGCACGGAACTCATTGTACTTTTAAATTTATGGATTCAGAGTAATACTTATTGAAGCTTTACTGGATTTTGTGAAAACCTTTGGTGGTATGTATGGACAACCCATTGCCAAGGAGCTACATGCACCACTGCTGTAGTGGCCCAGAATGTGAATAACCCTTTGCTAAAGAGCTACATCCTTACTTTCACTTAGTAAACCA
Source organism: Withania somnifera (assembly GCA_039654485.1). Taxonomy (NCBI): domain Eukaryota; kingdom Viridiplantae; phylum Streptophyta; class Magnoliopsida; order Solanales; family Solanaceae; genus Withania; species Withania somnifera. Next base: position 16,258,307 of record JBDJHY010000001.1, on the reverse strand, counting down.
ACTAGTACTATTCTTTTTTGGTGGAGTTACATCCGTTGGTTTCATTAAACTAACCCACTAGTCGACATTAGGTAAAAAAATCTTTACCACAACGTATGGACAAGCAAAGAGAAGTGAATTTTTTTCACTCCGAACAAATGCTAATAAAGTAATTATTGATGTAATGTTTTTCCTATGAAAATAATGAGAAAAAAAGTAAAATTTTATATCGTTTGAAGTTAAAACCAAAAGAAAAAGAAGTAGTAAAAGCAGCAGTCTCTTTCAGTTGAGCATTAAATTGAGAGGTCTATTTCTACCACCCAAAAGTGTCGGGAAAATGAAGACAGTTGCTAGGCTATCCCCATCTAATCTTTCATTTTGGCAGACTCTCTCTTTTGTCCTTAATATACATACAAAGTGGTCTTATTTGGAATTATCTTCTAACCATACTCACACATCTCTTACAATGCACACTCACAGAATATCCCTTCCTAGCTCTTTACATACTAATAGTATATTTTTTGATACAAAAAGGAAAACACCTTCATTATCTTTTGGTTCCTTTTTTAGGGGCCGCACCACTAATTAGCTAACACTGAAATCTAGATTAATTGAGCACTAACCATAGTGGCCTTTTCATATGAATTCAGATTAATTGGAATTGGACCAGTAAATTTCAAATACTAGATGTTTAGAATCCAACCAACCATCTTTTTTTTTTTTTTTCTTCGACTTAATGTTTTTCAAAGTTCCTTTGTAAATATAGTTAGATACTGTAAGTCTGCAGAAAATCACTCTTCTAAAATCTTGTGTACAGAAGCTAAAAGCCTTATTTTCTATCAATGGAACTTTGAAGGACAATTTCTTTCTGTTTCCTTTAGTAATCAAGTCATACCTAATCGCCATGAATGCAATCTTAATAACAATGTCTCATCATATATAGTGATCTGCTTAGATGTCTGTCTATTAGTTAGGCCTAATATTCTGCTGTTTAGGCTAGGCGACCATCGTTTTTTTAAAGAAAGAGTGCGACGTTCAGTTGTCCAATGACAACAACATTCTTTTTGTCTATGTTGTGATTATGTCAATATATAGAACTACGTAGAAAAATTAGGCATTAGTTGTCCATATATTATTCGCATACCCTTTAATTTCTTCTCTCTACGGGGCAATATATAATAAATAATCAAGGCCCATTTGGAACTTTCCAGTGAAACTTTTGTACTACTATAATGGTTAGGGCAAAAATTGGGCCAATGTAGAATGTGGTTAGGACTATCCCATCAATCCATTCTTCTTCGGAAGCCCTACAATGTCCCATCCTTCATTCTTGCTCTATGTATTCCAACCCATGCAGGAGCTTCAAGGATTGAGGAGAATTTTAACTCTTTATATGATTTTGAGTTTTGAGTTAAGCCAAAATTAATATTATAGTCAGGCACATTTCAACTCGTGATTTACCAATTTTGCACACACCGAATATCCAATCATGAACATGCAAGTTGGGGGGAGAGGGGGCAGGGATGTTGAGTCCCACGTGATGATGGGTTAATTGAACGTATTATTTTTAATCCGTTTATCTATTGATGCATGAATAAAATTTGACTATATTTTATATTTACTCTAAACTCAGAGAATCTAACTGATAGAAGTGTTCATTCTGACTATGTAGCTACCTTAGCCTATTATTTCGATAAGCAACATTAGAAAGTTAGGGTGAAACTGTAAGTATTTTTTTAATCTTTAATTAAAGATTTGAGTCCAGAAAATAAAACTACTTTAATTTAGTATTAAGCCTTTTATTTTCAAAGTAAATTTATTTGACATAAATCTAAATTAATTAAGCTTAAAAGAATCAAGTATGAACATTGAGTAAAAAAAAAAAAAAAAATACAATCCAATACCCTGAACTCATCCTATCCGTGAAATTAAAAAAAAATCGAACCATAAGTTTTATTTCAAGCAGCCTTGTTTCCAAAGTAATGAACATTGAGTGAGAAGCAGAAAACAAAGCTGCCCTAGTCTATTGGGTAGTAGAAATTTCTGGTGGATGCGGAGAGGGGTCACAGTGGCTAAAGCCTATGCGTATGGAATACAACAATTAAGTAAGAAGTAATATCACTTTCATGAAGGTAATGAGAATAAAGTTTGGATGACATCATTTCTGTATGTGAATAGTGACTTCCAATCATTGTTACACTTTTCCCCTTAATTCTTCCTATACATTTTAATTCATTTCTATTTTCGTTTGCAGTTTATACATTTTATTTTTTCCATATACACATTATGATTAAGAAGCCATTGACAAGTCCCTTTCATTTGACCAGGATCACAAAGTGCATCATGCCTCCTTTGCTGCCGCTGTTTCCTCCAATCACAGCTATATCCTCATATATCATACTGTATATGTTATTCTTGCTTTTATGTACCCTTTTCCTATTTTCTTTTATAAAAAACAAATTGTTTGAATTCGCGACCAGAGGTATACCACAATGTGGAATGAGATTTTTAAACTCATTATATGATATACATTGGTAGATACATTTTCGGCGAATGATGATCAAATATAAATTTTTATCAAAATATTATATCGAGTATAAAAGTTAAATATTAGTTATTACGATTATATATAAAATATTGAACACCCTTAACACAATTGAATTTCTTTTTGTACATTTTCACCAAATTTCTAGTTCTGCCACTAACGATGTAGGTAATTCTTCTTTCATTAAGGTGTGAATTGGATCTAAAATCTAATTTATCATGATATCAAAGTCAGATCAATCCAATTGATCTCTCAGACCTATTAAAGGGGTGAAAATTGTGAGTAAGAGAGCGAAACACAATGAAAATAGTTAGATCGAAATACCTCCAGCCATTGTCACAGGTAGGGGTGCAACCGAGCCGAGCCGAGCCGAGCCGAGCCGAGCCGAGCCAAGCCGAACTTGAGAGTGTTCAGGCTCGGTTCATGAGTGTCAGAGCCGAGCTCGAACTTTGCTCAAACTCGATTGAGCTTTTACACCTCATGCTCGAGCTCGGTTCAAGTTCAACTCGTATTTTGATCGTTTAATATGTTCACGACCTCAATTCAAGCTCGGCTCGTTTGTATCCCTTTTAGTAAATAAATTTAAGTTTCTCTAGCTCCAAGTAAAAGTTGTACAACTTAAACAATGTACACCGAACTTCTCTAGCTCAACTTAGTAAATAAATTCTCTAGCTCGTTTAGGTATTGGGCTTTGATTAAGTCTAATGTTGGCTCTATGAACGAGTTGTTCATGAATGAAATAGAGTCGATTATTACTTTGCTCAAACTCGACTTGTTTAAATTAACGAATGTAAAATCAAACTCGGACTCAGTTCATTTACTTTACGAACAAACCCGAGTCGAGTTCTTAACGAG
>JBDJHY010000001.1:16096293-16108524 GCA_039654485.1 Withania somnifera | reverse complement strand
TATAAATATATGTTGAGTCTTGAGTTGTGGGACTTAACAAGAGAACAAGTTTTGTGAGAGATTGAAAGCTTTGTTTTTTAGTGATTTTTCAAAGCTTAATAAAGAGAGCTATTCTTTAATTTTGTCTTGTTCGATTCTCACAAACTATATCTACTAATCCTGCCTACCCCCTCTCCTCTACCTTAGACCCCCACCTTTCCCTCTTTCTCACAATATTTATTACTCAACTCCTATGTATTGTTATTGTTTTATTTGGATGCATATAAGTATTTTTTTACACATAAAAAAAATATTTTTTTTTCTAAAAAACTACTTTCACGAAAAATATTTTTTCAATTCCGGACACACCCTTGATGTTCCAAGTTTGAAATCCAGGTTCATGAATCACAAGTATGAAGTTTTAATTGGTTATTCTATAATTGGTTGATGAAATAATATGCTAAGGAATAATACCAAAGTTATACAACCTCATAATTAAAATCGACACAGAAGAGTTCAAATATCTGGAATTTTATTTGATATGATATATTACACCTTTTTAAAAAGAAAATCCAGAAATTTCAAAAGACAAATCTATTAAAATGGTAACGAACCTATCGATGAATACCTAATTGTTAAATTATATTGTTATTTTGGGTCAAAAAAGTACCTACAATTGAAAGATTCCCGTTTCACTTCTTATACTCAAATGTAGTCATCACATCATAATTTATTTAAAATTTATATAACATACAATTTAATATTCATAAATTTAAAACAAAACTATTGCAAGTGTTTTGCTCTTGACCGGACGATGACATGTTACCCTACTTTCCTATTTTTAGGTGTGTGTTTGATATTAATACTTTTTTTAAAAATAAGTAATTTCATAAGATTCTTTTATGTTTAGTAAATAAATAAAATAATATTATTTTAAAAATATGTATATAAGGTAGGATGGCAGGTGGGGTTATCAAGTGACGGGTTTCAGGGCGGAAGCAAAATGCTATATAGGCCAAATTATAGGAATTATAATACTTAGACATTATAATTATATCTTTTATTGAAAATTTAAAAAAATTACATAAAATGTATAAATTTTTACGTACATATCTTAGATATCCGTCTTGTAGCTTTGTTGCTTCAGATATAGCACCGTCTTTTATCTTTGTTATTGGAACTCGAACTCACCATTAATGGTGGTTGTGGATTTAGTTTGCTGGATGACGTTTAGCGGCGTTGTGATCGGACGAAATTGTGGTGGTTGGACTATGAGCTTTTTGGTGTTGATCACGTGGTTGGTGGTGGAGTAAGGTGAAACAATGGTGTTGTGGTCGGTGAGGATGGTGGATTTTACCAGCATCCGACAAGACAATCGGAAAAGACCACCGCCGTCGCTAACGTTAGTAGCTGCTTCAGATCTGACACCAAAGATGGTCGGATTTGGACCTGTCACTCCAACAACGACCACCACCATCATCGACGTTAGTGATGGCTTCGAATCCGGCACCGCTATCCCCGATAATGTGTTGTGAGATACATATGCATGATAATGTATTATGAGATATCGAAATTAAAAATATTAAGATACATAGGTAAAAATACTTTAAAGATTCAAAGTGCCCTTACAATATGTAAGATACAAAATTAAAATTATTTTGAATACACAAAGCTTAAACTTATTCAAAATACATAGTCTTAAAATATCTAAGATACACAAAACAAAAATTGGTACTTTTTATGAAATTTATGGACACTATCTAATAGTAAGAAGTCTAAAAAGCAAATCCTTCTACTTATGCTCGTCACGAATTGAATTATAATCAAATTATTTCAGATATAGAGAGCTTAAAAATATTTAAGATACACAATATTCAAGATACATTTTAAAGCTGAGAATATCTGAGATACGCGCGTGAAGATACATACATAACTTGTTAAACTTATTATATGTGAAACCTATGACATTTTATGTAAGTTGACCTATTATATATGAATTAAAAAAAAAAAAAAAAACTCGATAATATTTGAATATGAATCTAAGTATTGTTGTAAAATCAACTTGAGGGTGCCATAAAAACCCGTAATCTCAGATCCTCAAGATGGAGGCAAAGCCTGAAATACATATTATGTTGCTATTAATTTAAAGTAAACGTCAAAATTCTTGTAAATATTTATAATCTTGTGCATATTGGATGTTTGCCAACTTTAAACAATAAAGACAAATGGAATGAATTCTTTTGGCAGGAAAGAAATTCCAACCGTAAAAAAACATGTTCCATTTCTAATTTGGAATCAACAATATTTTTCTAGTTTAAAATCATTGGTTGGAATTTTTATATGATTAACGAAAGTAGTTACTGGTTTAATATATATATTTATTGGAATTTAAATTATTGATCAGTGTCATTACGACAAGACAAATCATGGATGGAATAAAGGAAAGTGTCTAAAGTGTGAGGGACCATCTAATTTATTTTTTGCATTAACAATGTAAAACGACGTAACAAACAATGGAATCTAACGTTTTTCTTTTCGGGTGATTTGAGTATAATACCTATCAAATTTATTTGGATATCAAATTACGAGTGATATTGGATTCAAAACACTAATATCACACCTGACCGTCATCTATATCTATAAAAAAATAATTTTAATCATATAAAAATAGAGGTTTATCTGAATTCAACATGTTTTCACCTCTCTAACCGCTCGTTTACTATATATATATATATATATTATGTAGATGACTATTTGTGTCAATTTTTCACATTTTGTCCGAGGTTAATGTCAACAACAACAATATACCCAATATACTTTCACAAAATGAGGTTTAAAAAATATAGAGTTTGAATCAGGAATAAGGTAGTGTCAGAGACTAATGCCAACGCTTTTTCGTTTTCCAATTATTTACGATTCAAAATTTACAAAGCCTAAGTAATTCAGATTTATGCTAGGTAGATTTATTAGAAAGTAGGAATTTTCCGCTAAATTTCTAATTCTCAAAGTTCAAGTATGTGATTAAGAATAGAAAATTTTCAACCTATCCCATCACACTTCTAAATTGTAATGCCTTAATACCCCACTTCCAATTCTACCTGAATTAAACTAAAGTATCACTTACAGAATACTTTATAATATAATTTGAAGGGGTAAGGTTCGATTTCATCAACCCATTTCCTTTTCTTTCTCTTGATTTGGGAATTGCATATCCCCACGAAAGGCATAGGACAAGGAAAAGGGATGGCAAGGCCAACATGTTAATATAAGTTCTTAATTAAACTTTAACAAGAGTTAGGATCTTTTCTTCACTAAGCTTTCACCATGTTTCAATGTTACTTAGCATTAGGATAGTTTGTCAATGAGCCCGTTTGGATAGAATTAAAATCAATTTTTAATATATTTTTTTAGCTTTTGAGGTGCTTGGTAAAGTAAAAACACTTATAAAAAGCTAAAAACAAATAAAAATTATAAGTTCGGTTCCAAATTTTTTAACTTAAAATTCTTCTAAGTTGAAAAAGTTTCATTTTTCAATCCTATCCTAACATGCTTTCACATCCAATAGAGAGTGCAATGCAATTTTTTTGAACGCGAGATACGAATTAGTGCGATGGGCATTCACATAATAAGGTTAAAAAGCTATTATTAGATACATGAAAATGTCACATGAAACCCACTAAGTAATATTGGTTCTTTATTATTGTCTTAAAACAAAGCAAAATAAAAAAAAAATAATGAAAGATTAGGGATGAAAATTTGAAGTTTGTCGAGTGTCATAATTTGAACGTGACATAGATAGGATTGAAAGTGATTTGTTATCTAAAATACCCAATTCCATGAAACCAAGAAAGATTCTTTTTGAGTAGACTCTTACTTAATTAATGAATAATAATCTCATAAATTAAAACAAAACCCATTTCTTTAATGAAAAATGTACTCTCCCACACAGACTTTTTAAGCATTCCAAAAAGTAGCTAACTTTTTGCTTAGTCCAATCATTTTGTCATGTCTTATTATTTCATGAAGAAGCTCAATGTTCTAGACAATAAGACCCTTTCGGTTGGCCAATGAAATGCAAAAAATGAGCTATCCCTCACGAAGCTATATTTTTAATTAAAATCTTTTTACACCTATGGAGACCCTAGTGACAGGTTTAAGTTCTGTTCCCACTATGCAATAGGCTGGTTTTAGCATATTTTTTCTTAATTATAATTGTAGGAAAGGTACGACATAAGACTACATTGGATAGACCCTTACTGCTAAAAGGAAAATACATCAAAAATTTCTCCATAAAAAAAATATTAAGCAGACAATTTCTTTTTAATTTCTGATAAAAATAAAATGGAAAACATGAAAGCCTTTAGAAAACATTTTAACAAATGGATAAACAGTTTTGGAGTAGCATGAAATAAATATCTTCATATTAGAGAGAATGCGGTAATAAAATTTTGATTTACAATATAAATTCCCTCAACGAGAAAAGCTTTCAATGACTTTACAACACTGGCTGCAACAACTAGTAACAACAGTTAATGAGAATTACGAGTGATTGGCAACAAAACACCCCTCTGCAAGAGTATTTTTTTGTGCTAACTGCTAAAAGGCCATATTCAACAACCACCACAACACATCCAACATAGTCCCACAATGTGGGGTTTGGGGAGAGAGTAAAGTTAGTCCCACAATGTGGGGTTTGGGGAGAGAGTAAAGTGTACGCAGACCTTACCTATATTTTATAAGTAGAGAGGTGGTTTCTAATAGGCCCTCAGCTCGAGAAAATACAGTCCAAAGCAATCCAAAAGAAGTAATGGAAGTAGAAGCATGCTTAAAGGCCACATTATTGACTGGAAACAGAAAGCTCTTTCTGTTTATCACTTCATATTACAAAACATCTTTTACTGCTAACTCTAAAGGGCCACCTCAATGAGAACTTAAATTGACTAGCAACAGTACTTGCAAACATAAAATGCAGCAATGACTTAGTCTACTAAGGATCAATGATCATAAAATAAAGACATCTAAGCAGCAAAAGAACCTTTCTTTTTTAAACTCAGAAAACTTCTTACGGAAGTTCAAAGATTGCCAACCTAGTACTGGTGTTCGAACATGGCATGTGGTGCTTTCATTGGACGGGGAAAAATTGGCGAAGCACATCAATCAACAAGACAGATTCTAGTGGGCTTTGGCCAACCTTCCACACACTGAAGCTTGGCCCAAAGTAGTAACCAACATCACTCCAGTGTTTCAACAATGTCAAAGGAAAAGGACCCCGTATGATTCCCTGAGGATCCAGATAGTGCCAAATTGGGATTTCAGGGTTCACATCAGTAGACTGTTCTCCATATTTTTGGTCTTCATCATCTTCTTCATCATCACTCAATTCAATTACCTCGGTTTGAGCCACCTGCACCTGAACTTGTTGAGTGACGACATCTTCTCTAGAAGCCACAACCTGCACGTCTCCACTTCTTTCAACTCTTACACAAATGGTTGTATCTCTTTGTTCTTGAATCATGTCTGCACGTTGATCTGAGTTGAATCAGATAGAGAATATTTGAGAAACCAGTTAGAGGACCGTGAGTAACCCTACTTGTTTATTAAGTACAATAGATTATGGGGTGGGTTCCATATTGGCCTTCACGGTACAAAGGTTTGTGCTCCATTGACAAGCAAATGAGAGTTTCAATATGCTTCCTTCCTTTTTATGTATCACACAATAATAATTGTCATCTTTTTGTCACTAAATATAAATGTGACGAGACTTAACGGATTTAAGGCTTTTATACCCAAATTACTCCGGTCTCAATCAACAAAATTAGAAACAAAACTAAAGGTACTTAGTTTCAAAAATCAGGGGAAGAAGGAATCACCATTTTCATCAGCAATTGATGCATCTCCACTTAGGAAAATCCTACAGGATGGGACCATGTTATCTCCTGAAAAAAAAAAAATACAGTCACACTTGGGGAAAGTAAAACAAATCATATGTCAGATATTAGCTGAGCAAAGTATTGTGATCCTTCTGTCATCGTTAAAGGTGCTGTGAGGCACTCAACTGGAAGAGTGGATGTTAGGCACATAGGCAAGACTCTATGTACTGGCACTAGCCCCCATCATGCATTCTTCTTTGATTGAAAGAATGGACAGGAGAACCAGGACCATATACTTCACACATTCAGTCTGCTCTAATCTGCACCTATTGTTTGATTATTGCTATACTGTATCAGGGACTCCATTTCGAGATCTTCATCGACTGGATAAAAAGTTTCAACTGATGGAAGGTTATTTAACTGGGTGATTGACTTAGTAAAGCAACCTTTCTCACTAGGCCCCCCTCACCTTCCTTGTCTGTGGAAACTGGTGGCAGAGAACCATACTTCCTACCGCTAACATGTGTCCAATACAGCTCGATCAAAAAGTTACGCTATGAAATCCTCCCTCCATATCATGAGCTCTTTATATATAGATATAGAGCCTTACAAGACTCAAGACAGCTTCGAGAAGATTCCCTGCCTTAGGAAACTATTTCAAATGAGACAGGAATGAAACAAGACCACGAGGGGAAGAAAATGGAACACTAGGACAGAATCCTAGACTTTCTGGAAGTCCTGGGATTCTCCCTAGTATTCCATTCTCCCCCTTCTCGGCCTTGCTTTCATCCCTGTCACATGTGAATAGTTCCTAAGACAGGGAGTCTTCCAGAAGCTGTCCAAATAAAGCAGTGCCCGATACAAATGAAATAGTTTTCTCTTTTTTAGAGCAGTCAATTCCATGTTCAATCCTCGTCCAAGGGGTTTCATAAGAAAACGTTATCGTGGTAATCAAGGGAGAGTGCCATTTTAGAAAAAATTCAATAGTTTCCGATTCCCTCTGAGCTTAGGGTCAATTACAGGGGGTAACAAGTCAATCAACTGACCAAAGCTTAGACCCTTCAGAATCAGGCATCCAGGCTGCAACTTAGGCCTTTGTGAGAAATTTCACAGGTGTTAAGAGTTGATGAGGAGGCTTTTCTAAGAAAAAGGCACTAAATTTCAAAAATCAGGGGAAGAAGAAATAACCATTTCCATCAGCAGTGAATGCATCTCCATTCACGAAAATCCTATTAGAAGGGATCACGGTATCTCCTGAAAATAAGATAGTCACACTTGGTGAAAGTACAAAAAGTCATATGTCGGATATTGACTGAGCAAAAGTATTCTGATCCTTAATCAGATGACAGGAAACAATAACTAAAGAATAATGGAATGCAGAATAGCTACTTGCAATTGCAGAAGATTTAACCCTACCTTTACGACATGCAAAACATAGTATATAAGTGAATTGGACTAGCAAAAGATGACTAAATAAGCTAACATCCAGTTTGCAAACCTTGCATGCTTAAACTAAATACAAAACTTACCTATCAAGATCAGGGTTCAATGATTTGAATTGACTAGCACAAAATATCAAATTTCTAAGACACAGAAATAGTATTAGATCAAACAAATTGATTCTGAAGAATATTATTTCGAGAAACTGTTGAATTGTGCTAAGCCCCTCATCTAAAGAGAGGACACTTGTTAATTCTAATTATGTCTTCACGTTCAGCATGATTCTTATTCTTGGGCCAAGCACACGTATATTCTTTTTAATAATGATTGAGGGTGATACTTGAACCCAAGAACTTCATTTGATGCTTAAAACTAGTTCAATGAAAGCCGACATTGGTGAGGGAAAAAGGCATCACCAAGCATTGGGGGAGGCAGATGAATCAACACAAACTAGCATGGCCTTGCTTGTCTTAAGTCCCCAAAAAAAAGACCCAGCAGAGGGCGTCTGGTGATGGGTTGGGGACCTGTGCTGGCTTTAACGAAGTTATTAAATACAAGAGTAAGAAGGGAAACAAAAGGGAGACTCACACTAGCAATTTTGGGCAGGTTCATCAATAATAGAGGACGGGGACAGAATAACCAAACTGTGAATCCAGTTGTTGAAGCTACACCAGGAACTGAGGTATCCCTGGAAAAGAATCGACCTTAATTTCTAGCTTAGATAGCTATCAGAGAATTCCAGGGATTTTTTCAATCTAAAGTAGGAGATGGCAGGGTATTCCACAGAGAAGCATATTACTAAAAGAAACAGCAATTTGTCTTTCTGTGATCTTTTTCTCATATCAGTACTGCAAGGATATACAATACATATCAGCATAAAATCGGATTAATTCTGCTGGTTGCTCGGTTGAAATCATTGATCTGATATGTCCAGTCTTTCTTATCATATGCACAAAATAAAGTTAGAGGTGGGAAAGATGATAGACGAGGAAAAGAACATACAAATCCTTCTCACCACCACCTTTGTCCCTAACACAATACACCCACCTTTATTTTCACTAACTTGCCTTGCCAAATCTAAATAATTGGTATGCAACCCCAAATACTTTACCCCCTCCGTTTCAAAATAAGTGGTGTTTTTAGCTGACACACTCCTAAAAAGTAAGAAGTGTTTTTACCAACTTACCCTTGATCAAATGCCTTGAAAAAGAAGTAGGTCTGTAATGGTTTCTTGGTTATGTAAAATTTCAATTATTTAAATAACGGTAAAATTGGAAGAAAAAAAATAAATGCTTCTTGATTTTGTGAAGCATCACTTTGAAAAAAAATGAAAAGGTGAAAACACCATTTATTTTGGAGCGGAGGGAGTAGATGATAGAGGTATCAGCTAACATCAATTCAACTGGTGCATCAAAGCAAATTAGATATTTTCGCAGGTCTCTTGTATATCTATCAGTACTAAAGATCATTTCATTTTCAAATTACGATTGTCAAAAGGACAGATCTATCTCAATCATCAGGACACTTGGAACTTTTTTTGAATCCCAGGGGAAGAAGTTGTGGTATAGTATTTCAAGATTCCAAACAATAACTGATTCCTGAGGGAAGAGAAGTCACCACTAACTTCAGACTGTATGAAAGTTTTCTGCCAGTTCAACAGACTATTAGTTTGGTTTTTCCATTTTCTACTCAAACTATTTTAACCTCTCACTCCCTTCCATTCCACCAAAATGATCTCCATTGAATGCCACATCCCCAACCCTGGTCCAAACAATTAGAAATGGCTCTCCTGGAACTCTGTTCAGATTAAAACTCTTGTTTCAGGTATCAATATTAAAATAACTTATTTATTACCAGTTTCAAAAAAAAATAAATTAAAATAACTTATTGAGTCCAAACTTTATTGAGCTTTCAGAATGACAGATGAGGATGTAAGAAAGTTTTGTATATACAACACATTGAAATGCTTCCTGAGAAATGGCTAAGCTAAAAAAACTACAACGAAATGAGAAGGTTCAACTGAATAAGCTTTTAGAAATCACGAATTTTTGTTGCAGAGGGGATGTTAGAACTCACCTGCACCAGAATTGTCAGTAGCTTCATTAGGAGTTGACTTAGGCGAACAACCATTTTCTCTTTCTTGTTCCAATACATTTTCGTCTAGGGCATCAACAGAGTCAACTTCAGGCTCTAATTCCTCAGCTACAACTTTTGGCATCACGGAAAAGAGTCTATCCTGTTCTTTTTTTGTTTGTAGCAGCTGCTTCCTCTCCAGAAACTCGAAGAGTGTAACTCTCTAAAGTAGGTCAAGGAGACAGTTAGGTTCATCAGAAGGATCAAGTAGTATAACAGGCTTTTGCTTTTACACTGAAGCCCCAATAATCAGAGGCATAATTTTGTAAACTTCCGCCTAAAAACTAGTATACAAAAGCAATATTGAAGCAATCCAGCAAAGAACAAATAGGAACCGAAGGATGATATTGTCGTTAATACTCCATACATGCAAAAATAACTATATCCAGACTTTTAGAAACATGCAAAACATACTTAATGGTACTCCCAACTGAAGAATAATTGAAGGAGGTACTCTAAAATAAGAACCAGAAAGGGATGTGTCTAGCAAATTGCCTCAACCACCACAAGTGTACTACTACTTTAACAAAATAATTAACATCGTTAAGACCCCATGGAGGTGAAGTGTATATATAATCTCCTTATATAGTTTTGGACAATCTTCATAACTTAAACTAGCTTTTGTGGGTGAGTCAGGCCCAACATTCATTTTCTCGACATGGTATCAGAGTCTGACTTATCCTTGATGTTTGACCTCCTAATGTTGGGTCCCCTACGTTGTATTAGGCCATGTTCTAAATATTCAATCTCGAGTGTGCAGGGAAAGGAAGTTGGAATCTACATGGGCCAGTATGGGTTGTATCCTCTTTGAAAGATCTGATTTTGAAGTTTAGCTAGACCTAGTTCAGGTTTCTCAACAACAAAATTATCTTCTGTCTCAAAATATTGACCTATTTCGCTATAACTTATTTTTCCTCCAACTACACAAACAAAATAACTAATCCAGAAAAATTAAAAGTAATATAAACCAATACAGCTAATGTAAACTAATTTTTCAAATCAACCTATAAATTAGTACCTTATTTTATATCCGAGAAATCCTATAGGGCCAGTGGTGCACGATTCAGAACTCGGCGAATAATGTCCCCGTCTACCATTCCCACCTATATACTATGTTTTCGTCTACCACAAGGTCGAACTAGTGACATGTGCCTAACCCATACATCACATGATGAGCTCTTACCACTCAACCAAAGCTCTAGGCCTAAAGAACTAATTTATACAAATTCAAAACTATTTCAACTAACCCCCCCCCACCACCACCACCACACCCACACCCTAAAAAAAACTAACTACTTCACCTTTTCACATTTTAAACTATTGCTTTCTCCATTCAGATTACACTAGACCTCATCTAGCCCAAGCTAGTTAAAAGTAATAAAATACGACGAAGCATAATGTTGGGTTGGATGAGAAGTGTTAGATAATGGCTTGAAATGCGAAAAGTGGAATGGGAAGTTAGCAATATATCAAGGAAATCTTGGAAGAACATAACATGCAATTAGTTTATAGGAGTTTGAATTGTTGTATGCAAAAAAATAATTTCCAACTAAAATATCGAGCCTTTTGTGATGATCAAAAGGGTCAACTTCTATAGGATGGGAAGAGGTTTAACTTTTTCTACAAAAGTCAACATAATAACGAACTTAACGATTTACTCATAAAATATTACATAGGGCAAACTAGGTCATACATCTTGGGATGGACAGAGTAACTATTTACAAAATAAAAGGACATATTTAGGTTTTGGTGTTTGAAGATATATTCATGAAAAACACAGAATGCTATTGATCAAGAAAGCACTGGAGTTCCATCAAAAAATCATGATAAGTATCATTTCAGGCTTTCTTAGTGAGGAGAGCCAGGAACCATGTCAATTGCAGTCAAGAAGGAAGTGTGCCACAGTTTATTTGGAATAACCAAACTTTTTCTTGACCAGAAACAAATCTACACTAATTCTCCATAGCACGATTTTGAATTAATATCATGCACAAAGAAACAGGACTTCAGTCCAGATAAACGAAAGGTGCAAATAGATCAGAAGACTATCGCAAATAATGATTCTCTTATTACTTTAAATACTAGATATTAGATTATAAACTAGTCACCGAATTTCTCGGGAATAGAGTAGTCAAGAGGAGGAGGATTACCAACATATAATCTTGGAGACAACAATTACTTACTTTGCTTCTCTTATGCAGGCACGGAAACTGCTGCATTAAATAGCAAGTTTTGCCTTGCAACCACCAGAAGATGCAAAATATTTTAATAGCAGAACCTTAAGACATAAGAAAGGATATTGTTTGCGCCAACCCTTTTCATTAGTATGATCAATGCGCTTTTGTAACAACAAAACTTCTCTCTCAATCCACTGCAACCAAATCAAAACATGAGATAGAGTTAAACTTAGTTACACATGGCAGTGGGTGGTGAACACATTGTAGCAAACCCATATACAGTAACAAGCAACTACATGAGTAACAAATCATGCAACATCCTTCATAAGAATGAAAAGTGCAAGTCTACCTGCTTCAGAGAAACATTTAAATACCACCAGGGCACATTTTAAACATGGTTGCATATTAAATGATATTTATTTTATATAATGATAAGGTTATAATCAACAAAAAGAAAATGAAATTTCTTATAAGATGAGATCATTGATTTAACACATTCATTTATGATAAATGGTTAGTGCCCCACACTAGTTGACAGAACGGGATGGTCTATTTATATGATCTTGGTTAATTCTCACCTTATAAATTATCTTTTGGGATTGAATTATACACAGTCTATTTTCTTCGCACTG
>JBDJHY010000001.1:15897182-15907686 GCA_039654485.1 Withania somnifera | reverse complement strand
CCAAGACATCGGAAAGATGGATACAGCACTTCGTTATCTCCAAGAAGCATTGAAAAAGAATGAACGTTTGCTTGGGGGGGAACATATTCAGACTGCTGTTTGTTATCATGCTCTGGCAATTGCATTCAACTGTATGGGTGCTTTCAAGCTCTCACATCAGGCATGTACTTGAACCGGATAGCTTACTGTGCTAAGAAAATGATGATTACTGTTTTAACCATTTTTAATTAATCCTTATCAACAGCATGAAAAGAAAACTTATGATATACTAGCCAAACAACTTGGAGAGGAGGATTCAAGGACACGAGATTCTCAGAACTGGATGAAAACATTTAAGATGCGTGAGCTGCAGGTATAAGTTACTCAAGCCTGATGACCTTTAATTCCTTGTAACAAGCTTATCATTCCCTCATGTTCTTTTGCAATATGGAAATTCTTAACAGATGAATGCGCAAAAGCAGAAAGGGCAATCTCTGGATGTTGCTTCTGCACAGAAGGCTTATGATATTTTGAAGGTACCTTTTTCCAACAGATTTGTACCCTTTGTGATCATTTGAGAGGATCATTAAATAATCTGACATATTTGCTTATCCTAAACCTTCACCTTGCTTATCAAGACTTGCTTTTCTTACTTTCATTACCTCTTCATTGTTACGTCTGTCGCGCTAGTGCATGTTTACTCCTTTTTAGAATCGTTGGGTCCACAATTACAATAGAATGTATAGGATCTTGTCCCTTCCTTTTCCTTGTTTAATGCCAATTTGGAGTGGGTTTTACATTCTAGGTTATGATTCCGGTTGCGTTGGATTTGTTTTGAAGTATGTCTGTGAGAAACTGAATGTTCACAGTATTGAGTTGAATGTTGCAGGCTAATCCGAGCTTGTTACACGCAGTTCAAGCTGCTGCTGGAGGTGCTGGTATTGGTGGAATGAACCAATCATTAAGCTCTGCAGTACTTGGTGATGGGCTTCCTCGGGGAAGAGGAGTTGATGAAAGAGCTGCACGAGCTGCTGCTGAAGTACGGAAAAAAGCTGCAGCAAAGGGTCTTCTTGTACGCCCTAGTGGTGTTCCTGCATCAACTTTACCCCCTCTTACCCAGCTACTCAATGTAATAAATTCTGGCACAACACCGGATGCTGCAAATCCTAGTGGAACTAATGAAGAGAAGACAGAAGGAAACAGTAATTCTTCGAATGGACCTGGAGATGCCCAAGAAGACCAATCCAAAGCAGGGGAACAAGATCAAACTCCTGTTGGTTTAGGGACAGGTTTGGGTGCGTTGGATGCCAAGAAACAAAAATCAAAAGTGAAAGCTGCATCTTGAAGCATATATTGTTGACTGTACTGACAAACATGGCAATGGCCAGTTCGAGCATATCAGAGATTTTAGCTTGCGACCACCTCATGCTTCAGGTACTCACAGTACGGGTGAATGCTTATACTAGTATCCCATTCTTACAATAAGAGTCTCAGGGAGATTTTACGTATTAGCTGTAGTTCCTCTCATCTTTGTTATTGCTGAGATGACATAATTGGGTAGGCCTAGTTTGAGAAGATAGGTTTAGTATGCATTGTTTTGGTGTTATGAATAATATTTAGTAGGGAGGTCCATCATCTGTTTGGGTGCTGATGTCATCCTAAAATTTTTGACCCACTTAATTGATTCTCTTTCCCTTGTGTCTGGGTATGTAATGATCTAGTGGGTGAAGCTGCCCACCTGCTTCAGTTGGAAGGTGCTCTTTCTTGGACTAATAATATTTCGTTTCTGGTTAAACTTGATTTTCTATTTGTTGTGAAATTAATCTTCAGGTCATCTTCCGTGACACCTCCTAGAGATCCCATTTTTCTTGTGCCCCCTTATCTTTTTTTAGAATAAAAATACTCTTTATTCCCTCGGATGTTTTCCAGGTCAAGTACTGCTGTATTAATTTTTTTAAATTTGAATGAGCAAGTTAGAACCTCATATTACATTAACATGTATCGTGGAGAGGTAATTTGGTAAGCCTCATAAATTAGATCACTTCACATTGCATAAAAAGTTAAAGGTGTTGGCCATGTCTAGAGAACCTTATTTTACAGTAAAATCTGCCTTTACTTATTCTGTCTTCAAAATCCTGCGTTGCTTGTTTGAGTGAAAGAACTCTTTCTAAATATGTGTTCTTAAGACTAAAAAGTCTTGACTCGTGTCCTGAAATAATTTTAAATAAAAGAAAACGACTGACGAAGAGCTCATGTTTTATTTACAGATTTCCTTTTTTTTCTTTAAAACAAAAGAAAAAACTTATCTTCTATTAAGAGGGTCATGTGACAACACGTATAATGGACTATAAAATCTCCAGCAAGATTAAATTTGTTATAAATATATTTATGGTAGTATAGTGAATGTGTACTTCGTTTCGTTCAGGAATCCTAACTGTGGAACTAAGTTAGTTTTTCACGGGTTCTTCAGGCCCCTCTTTCCCTTATTTTTTTCTTCTACTATATTATTTCATAGCACGTTATTAACACGAAACTGTAATTAACTGGGTGAAATTTATTTGCTTCGTCATAATAATCAACACAGTTGATTCCCAATAGTTAACAATAGTCATCCCTGTTGCTAAGATGTTTGGTGCTGGCTGCTGCGAGCAAATTTACTCCATTTATGTTGAATACTCAATATATACATCGTCAAGATGGCAAAATTTCAGTTTTACTATTTTAAGAGAAAATTTCAGATTTATTGTCTTGCAAGTAGATTTCAGATTCTGCTTATTATTTTATCTTTTTTGGAGAAGGGTCATTGATATCTTCACAACTAAGAGTAACGTTTATATTTATAAGTCTTGCTAAAATACTTGTCACGTTCACCTCATGGAATGGATCTATGTAATATCTATTAAAAAAATTCTCATTCTCCAAAAAGAAAACACGGTTATTTGAATGGATCTTTAACCTTTCTTTTTATTCAAACTTATTGCTATCACATCCTTCTCAGTATAAATACTTAAACATGTCTGAAGCCTATTAAATTAAGGTAGCTTAAAATTTATTTTAAGATATTGCTTCTTCAAGAGCAAATCAAGCCATACATATAGTGTAGAGACTTTTTCTCTAACATATCTTCATTTATAATCACAATAAATGTGTATGTAAACTTGTTGATTTAAAGTCATTGGGCTAAGACTTGCATCTGAGGCAAGAGTTATAGAACATCTCATAAATCAAGATACAAGATGGTAGTGTAAACTCTTGCCATCAGTGCATAACTTGTTTGAAAGTTTCTGGGCTAAATCTTGCCTCTAGGAAAAGATTTATAGAATATTTTATAAATCCAGATACAATGAAGTAGTGTTAACTCTTTCCATGAGGTCTAACTTGCTCCTTAGGTTATGTCTTGTCTCTAAGGCAAAAGTTATAGAGGATCTCATAAATCAAGACACAAGATGGTGGTGTCGACTCTTGCCTATGGGGCGTAACTTATTTTTTGAAAGGAATCGAAGAAAAGAAAAGAAAAAAAATAAAGATTGAAAAACAAAAAATAAAAGAAATTTAAAAAAAATTGAGAAGAGAAAAGAAAAAAACGATTGAGAGAAAAAAAAAGACCAAAAAGATAAATAAAAAAGAAAAAATTTAAAGGCCGCGATCTTTTTTTTTAAAGAAAAGAAAAAAATAAAATGTAAAAAAAAGAAGCAAAAGAATAAAAGTTTGAGAGGAAGAGGAAAAAATAATAAAAAAGTTGAAGAAAATCAAGGAAAAAGAAAAACAAAAAAGCAGAGAATAAATAAAAATAAACAAAAATAAAAAAAGAGATTTTTTTTTTTTAAAAAAAAAACAAAGAGTTGTCTCTAAATATTTGAGATACGGAGGGATAAAAATAAAGTTGTGCTATGAATATGAATAAAAAGGAAGAAAAGTTATTTACATAAGATGGGTCATTTATGTACTTTCACCCTATTCTAAATATACATTTGTAGAAAACCACTTGGCAATGTGATATTTTTGCTGGATCACTTGTCAGATGATTTATTTTGAAAATTAAATTCCTGAAGATTGGCTAATTTATCGAGTAAGTTAGTAAGTGAATATTAGAAAATTAAAATATAATTAGTTAAATTAATTTCATTGTTCTTAGCCCTAAATAAGGAAAGACAAAACTATTGTGCAAAAAAGAAAAAGGAAATATTAAATTTCATTTGGATAATTTAGTTAAAATATTGTTCGATAAAGTACATTTCAAGACTTATTGTTCGACAATGCTTTTTCTTAAAAAATAAAATAATAGAGTTAAAATATTGTTCGATAAAGTACTTGCTAGAGGTAATTCGAATGATTAATAAAGGCCATGAAATTCTATTATATCTGAATGCAAGTCATTGATGCATGCATATACTGTGGGAGCAGAATAGAGTTGCCTAACTTGCTAAAGCAATTTAGAAAAAGGTGTGAGGGATCTTTTGTCTGAAAGTGCAAGTATCTATATTACAACTACAATACAAGGGATCTTTTTTCTATCAATCTTATTAAAAAAGTGCAGATGTGAGGGATCAATATCGTGGCTTCAGAAACATTTTATCTGCTTCATATATACAACATTTAAGTTGCAAATTAAATGCTACATTATCTTTGATGTCACAATAATGATACTATAACCAACAAGTCCCACCTCAATCAAGCTACAATTAAATCCTCGCCCGAGTTGTAAAGGAAACAGACAAAATGGTGATCACCAAACCCCAAAATTGCTCTGGCTAAGTTTCCCAGCTCATGAGAAAGAATACGTGATAGTAGTACATGCTTTTGACTCGCGCCTATATCCCCTAACCTACCTCATCTTGTGCTCTCACCTCGAGGCTCCTGCTGCAGCCCCTTTATCGTACTCCCCTTGTTCCTCCTTGGCAAACTCTTCAATCAATTGACGCTGTCTTGGTGTCAAGTTCCTGCACCCAAAAGTTGCAAATTTAGTTATTAGATCACAGAATACAGGATAGCTTCAGGGATGTACCTTCTCTAGTAAAGATGTTTTAAGAGTTAAATTTAGAGACCACCAAACTACAACTTTTCTCAAAATTAGGCTTAGAAAAGAGTCCGATAGCAGTAAAAATGGCAGTAGTAGACAGTCATTTCCACATTACACAAAGGGCACCTACATGGGAATGCTGACATTGAAGTGGACAAACTGGTCTCCAAATGAGAAGGAATTTCGTCCTTTTATTCCTGCATAAGCACACCAAGAAATATTATAAGCTTGATCCACAAAGTTTATAATGTCTCAAGAGTTAAAGAAGGTAACTGACACTCTGCACATCAAAGAAAAATAATTTGAAAAGCTGCAGGCCTTGGGAACTATGTGGTTATTTGTTTATTACACCTCACACTGACTTGATGATATGCATAAATATCCAAATCAACTGATGCTCCAGTAAAATTGAGCATTCATCAAAAGAACTAATTCAGAAGAACATCTGTATTAAACAAAGTAATTTGAAGTTGTTACCTTTCTTTTTGAGGACGACCTTTTGACCAGGTTGAGTGCCGGTGCGAACCTACAAACAACAGGATGTCAAAATTTGGGCAGATCGAGATTAGTGATCACAGGATCAAACGGTAAAATTAATTCCTCCTTTCCTTCGCAAGTCAAAAAAATCAAATTGGCTCATATAAAGAACCTAAAAACATTCTAACAATGACAACTGCGTACTAGAAACAAACTAGTAACTACTTCACAGAACTCATACAATGCAGGGTAAGAATGATTTGAAGACTCAGAAACTGATAAACATACTATCTCAATGCGGATTGAACAAGTACGGTTATTGCTTAATTAATACATAGTGCAGAAAATAGAATGTATTTTATGCCCTAAACTTTTTATGTTTCGGAACACTCTGGCCAACATGTCGCAACTAAGTGGTACAAACAGACGATTCTCGACCCAAATAAAAATGCAATTATCTGGATGCAGATTGAACAAATACGAAGCTTGCCTAATTTACCTAGTCTCAGTGCAGAATGCTAATCTACTTCTTTCCTTAATTTTCAAACTCTTGGAAATTTCTGATCAAGTGGAATTTTGGCAGCTGCTGTTATAGAGGTCAAATAACTACCATGTCAAAAAATTCTCCACTAACTAACAAAAACTGACAAGTTTAGGTGAGTCCTTGCTAGAACTTGGGCAAAATTAAGTAATGACAGTAAGATTTGTTTCCTATCAGTTAATATCCTTTAAAGGAGTAAGAATATGCCTTAGCATTTATACATTCATGATAATATCATGCTGCTCACTATTCAATACACAATAATGAAAAAAAATATTCCAAGCTCTGCCAAATTTGTTTTTGTTGGATACGTCTAGAGGGTCTGTTTCTGATCCTAGAGTTCTGTTGACACATTAAATTTTAAACATTGCCTCCCACTAGCCCCTGAGCAGCCCCATTGTTCATCTCTCCTGCCATTTCCAACCTCAATTCCATCCACCATCATAAAACCAGCATCACCCAAACAGCGCTCCACCCTTTTAATGTTATTTGAACATCGCCTTTTACAATGAGAATTACAATATGCTAATGGGAATATTTATCATGTACATTTTCGCTCCATTTCCAATTTGTTCTCTCAACTCTCAAAGCCTACTAGGAGCAGCATCTCACTTTTACCAAGTTGTAGGGACAATCAAATTGCACAAGCATCACATTATTAAACATTCTAAGAAGACAGAGGACAAAGCTTAACTGTGATCAGCGTAGAAGTATTTAGTACCTTAACAACAACATCTCCTGTCAGAGTTGGGACTTGGATTGTTCCTCCCAAGATTGCCTGCAGTTAAGTATTCATCAGAATCTACTCATATTACCCAGTGAAGATTCACAAATCCGTAACTTTAGGAACCATGAAAAGAAACAACAAAATGGCACAAATGTAGAAAATTTAATACACATCGTTTCATCTGGTATCCTCGACTCAATAAGTACATTAAGTTTCTAAACAATGTTACTAATACTTCAGCATCATTGAACACGAAACAAATTCGTAAGCCATTAATAGCCTAAAACTCAAATGACCAGGGTAGGCTTCTTTAGATCACGTCAATCTACTTCAACAACTTCGGTAACATCATAATCTTTTTGTTTAGAGGGAAATAGAAATTTGAAAGTTTTAAAAGACTATAAGCATCACAAGAGTAGATTTAAAGACAAAAAACACTAAGCAATAGTAAAATGAGGATGATATTTAAATGCCAAAAATAAAACTAGAAATAGTCAAGAAAAAATATACTCGAGATTTGCTAGGGAGTAGTTAACTGTAGTTACTCTATATTCCTTAATATATGCAGCGACATTTCCTTTTTTAGATCGACAGAGCTTATAGTTGGTTAGGAAATAGTACCTGGGTGATACTCAAAACAGCATCTACATGGATATCCGAGCCTTCTCTCCGGAAAACGGGGTCTTCTCTGACCTGAAAAAAGAATACAAGAGGCCTCTATGAATAACATGAATCAAATTTAAGAATAAAAGGAACCTTACATACGAAATGACCATGGAAGCTTTCAACCGAACCTTAATAACAACATAAAGATCTCCAGGCCGATTGCCTTCCGGATCTGCTCCACCACTTCCATAAACCTTGAGTGTCTCATCGGTGTCTACTCCTGTTGATAGAAAATAATGAGCGATACAAAATATCTAGAGGCATGCACAGGCACAAGCCACGACATATCATTGTTCCTTGTTACAGAATGTATGGGCTTCCCTTTCTTGAAACCTGTACAAACACAAGAATACTTGTACATGTGTGTGTTCATGGACAAGATACTTGTACATGCATGTTTTATGGTTTGTATTTGCAAAAACAAGTAGATGACAGGTTTCATATGTTTCTTCAGTTTATTAGGAGAGAGAAAGAAGCATTAAACATCAGATAATAGCAACAGAGAAAACCAGTGGAGACAAAAGTTGTACAACAAAGACAGCAGCCCCGGTGATAGAAGGACTATATAAGCATCCATTGGTGAAGAAGAAGGTTTTACTAAACGTAGAATCGCAATAACCCACATGCATATTTAGCAATCCGATGCTTTCATCTGACATTAATTTCCCCATTTTGGTTTCTTTCACATACTTCTGCAAAAGGGTAATCGTGGTGCGCAAGTACCAAAAACGCTATAGCTCTCTAACATTGTTACGTTTACATAAGTTGACAAATGAATTTCATACCAGCAGATTAAGAAAATGCATCAAAATTGGTTATGTATACAAATCAGGTATATTTCACACCGTAATTACTTGCTTTGATAGTTATGCATAGATGTAATCTGTGGTTACAGCATACCAGGCATGATATCCACTTTCACCGTCTTTGGTCCTCGTAGTACACGGTTTCCTTTGCAAGACTTGCAGAAACTCTGTAGGCCAAGAAAGTTTCTATCAATGCTTCTACCTCTAACACACTATGCATCAAAGCCAATTCATCAAAGTAAAAGTTGAAATGCTAGTTAAAACTGCAACTGGCAGTGGTAAGAGTCGAAAGGTAATTGTCACACTCCTGTCCGAAGGAAATGACGCATTACATAAATATATGACTAGACGTGTCAGCTGAAGAGTGGAAAAAATAATTTCCCAGGGTTCATTTTATCAATAAGAGGACATCAATCATCTTATGGGATATAGAACACTAGAGAACAGAAACTTTCTTCATAAACTAGAGTAGTGTTCTTCCTGCTTAAAAGAACTAGAATAGTATTCTTCCAAATATCACCCAACTGAATAATTCTCAGAAGGGATTTAGGAACTTTATATTATCCGAGTACAGAACAATTCACCAGCAGTCCTGAAGAAGAGAGAGACAGCAGAAAGCAAACTTCTAAGACTATGAAACAGATATACTTTACTCTAGCCCGACTGGAATGAAATTAAAGGTTCCTTCTGTGCTGTTCATGACATCCTTTAAGTCGAGGATAATGACAATACCTATTTATATAGCAAAGCAAGCACAATGACCATTCCCCCCAAAAGGAAAAGACCAATATCAGTTATGCATCAATAACTAACAACTCTGTTTTTGTGTACAGGACATCATACCGATACGATTTTCCCCGTTCCCTTGCATGAAGGACAAGTCGTCTGAAGTGTGAAAGGACCAGTTTGCGAGATTGACTGCAGAGGATTATTGAAAATACAAGATAAGAGCCAACATTATACAAAAAGAAACATGTATTCCGCCAGAAGTAAAGAATGAAATTAAGCAAAGAGGTACTCACCACGCCAGAACCTTTGCAGCGCCTACAAGTTTCAGGTTTAGTGCCAGGGGGCACACCAGTTCCACCTAAAGAGAAGCAAGGGAGGGAGGAAAAGGGGGCTACAGTAAGTACCAAGTAGAGTGTTCGCCTAACTAACATGAGCTAGCAGATGTGGATTACTTTGACCAAATTTTATAGGTTGAAAGGGCTAGAAAAACTTTTGTAATGAATTCCCAAGATATCTCCTGTCCCGGCAGCAACTTATTTAATATTTTATCCCTCATCTGGGAAAAACTAATTTAATCTTGTTAATAACCAGACTTTAACTCATAGGTTATAGGCACTTCAATGCTCATGTATAGGCACAGCAGTTCTTATGACATACCAATCTCCTGGTTAGATCCCCCCCACCCACCCCAAACACACACACAAAAAAAAAAAATCGCTGGAAGTGCATATATATACCACAAGCAGTGCAAGGCAAATCTGTTTGGAATGTTATGGTTTTACTGCATCCCTGAACAGCTTCCATAAAGGATAGTTCAATCGGAACCTGCATCATAAGGGACAAAAACAGTTAAAAAATAGATGGCGGACATGCATAGATAAAAACTGCCACAACAAAAAAGGAGAAAACCTTGACATCCTCTCCACCCATATCTCTGTTAAACATGCTTCCAAAAATCTAATCTCCAATAAATGCCAAAGGAAATGGAAAAGGGTTAGAACTCGAGGATTGAAAGCAGGGATGCAAAAGAAATGGGCATAACAAAGTAACCGGTAGTACGTTCACCTAAAGAGATTAATCTGTCTATAAAGTACCTCACCAAACATCTCAACAGGTAATGATGCCATCAACTATGTTACTCTTTCATTTCCAATATTGATATTAATCTCTGTCCCAATTTATGCAGCACGTTTCGCACACTTTCCTTTTTACTCCGTCCCAAGAGAACTGTCAATTTATCTTTAAATTATCATTCTACCCTTAAAAGAGATGATTTACAACCAGACAAATGTCTAAGGCCTGTTTAAACTACAAGTTTCAGAAGTCTTTAATTCTTTCTTAAACACCATTTCCCAGTCAAACGTGTGCCACATGAATTGGTATAGAGGGAGTAATACTTAATTTGCTTCAAACAAGAACCTCTTCGCAAACATTGTTTTTGTAGACCCTATCCTTCTACAAACTCCCTCAAAATCAACGATCCAAATAGAGTTTTCTACAAATGGGCTAAAATTCATGGAAAGGGGAGAACAAGTAAAGGAGGAAAATACTTCAGATTG
>JBDJHY010000001.1:15886559-15897082 GCA_039654485.1 Withania somnifera | reverse complement strand
AAACCAGTTAAAAATAAATGGTGGAAGTGCATATATAAAAGCCGCCAGAACAACAAATGGAGGAGACAGAAAAGAAGAAAACCTTGACATCCTCTCCACCCATATCTCTGTTAAAGATGTTGCCAAAAATCTAATCTCCAATAAAAGCCAAAGGAAACGGAAAAGGTTAGACCTCAAGATTGAAAGCAGAGATGCAAAAAAAGGGCATAACAAAGTAACCCGTAGTAAGTTCACCTAATTTTGTATCATATTTAACATAAAATGACTATGCTTTTAGAGTCATCATGTATCTGAAAAGACCATAAAAGTAGATGCCTCAGAGATTAAAGAGAGCTATCAAAGCATCTGTTTATACAGTACCTCACCAAACATCTGGACAAGTAATAATGCCATCAACTATTTTTCACTCTATAATTTCCATGATTGATATTAATCTCTCTGCCCCAATTTATGCAGCAGACATTCCTTTTAGTCTATCCCGAGAAAATTCCAATCTATCTTCAAAATTCTCATTCTACCCTTAATGAGATAATTTACGACCAGGCTTGTTTTAGGCTACAAGTTTCGGAAGTCTCCAATTCTTTATTAAATTCCATTGCCGAGTCAAACGTGTGACACATAAATTGGTATAGAGGGAGTAATACTTAATTCGCTGTAGAACAAGCACCCCTACAAACATCGTTTTGGAGACTATCCTTCCACAAACTCCCTCAAACATCAAGGACTCAAATAGCTTTCTATAAATGGTACTAAAATTCATGGAAAAGGGAGAACAAGTCAACGAGGGAAATAATTCAGATTGTTTTAGCAATCATGTGCACACACTCTGTAATGCTGACTGTTACACTGTTAAGCAAAACTCAATCGATAACATCTTGATATCCGTGGACGAGAGAAAAGAGGGTCATATCGGTCCACCATATGACCTCTCTCTCTCCAATTACTCAATTTTGTATCCAACTCAAGAACCAAATTTACGAAGTGGCGAACAGCAGAGGCAAATTATTACAGTTCAATGCTTAGAAGCAACTTACCCAGTAAAATCCCAGGAATGGGGGTCTGTAGGGTGTACACAAACTTCATCCCTACCTCGTGGAGGTAAAGAGGCTGTTTTCAAAGGACCCTCAGCCCAAGTTAAAAATTCAAAAATCCAGAATATCACCATAAAAATGTTCCAAGACAAATATAAATGAATTATGAGGACTAAACCAAAACCTGGTC
The DNA here is from genome assembly GCA_039654485.1 of Withania somnifera. Taxonomy (NCBI): domain Eukaryota; kingdom Viridiplantae; phylum Streptophyta; class Magnoliopsida; order Solanales; family Solanaceae; genus Withania; species Withania somnifera. The sequence continues at coordinate 15,895,861 of JBDJHY010000001.1, read as the reverse complement.
CTTACATCAGCATTTTTAAAAATGTCCTCAAATGGACTTCTGAAGCCACCAAATGGATCAAATCCAGGACCTCCACCTCCACCATTGTTCATACTACTAAATGCCTCATGCCCAAGCTACATATTCAACAATGCATCAGAATGCCTCTCATTCAAGAGAAGATATAATCAAAGTAGTGAATATTCATAGGCAAAATAAACCCCAAATATGCAAATAAAAAGAAATATCTAAGTAAATGTCTGCCATGTTTAAGTGCAAAGTAACCCATAAGGGATGCAAACCTGATCATATTGTTCACGTGTCTTATCATCCTTCAGCACCTGCAATTGCCACATAGTTAGCAAACAATTTGTCATCCAAAATTACATATACAGTAATGACTTCACTAATAACTTTTTTTAGAGAAAAAACTTCTCCAAAGTGGCAAGTACCTCATAAGCCTTTGAAACTTCTTGAAACTTTTTTTCAGCCTCTGGATCATCTTTGTTCATGTCAGGATGTAGTCTCTTTGCAAGCTAAGCACACAGTGTATAACCAGTAAAGAAGATGAGGTGATACCAAAACCAAAAACTTTAAATTGCACGTTGTTAATTGAGTCATTACAAAGTCCTACTTGAGTAGAACTTAGCCAATCGTATAATTGCAAACCTTAAAGGACAATATCAACTAATATAGAAGGGGATAACAAACATACCCCATAATAAGCTTTTTTGATTTCAGAGGCAGTTGCATTTCGATTGACACCAAGAACCTCATAAAAATCTTTCATACTCATGGCTAACCAAATATTAAACATGGAAGAGGTTATGTTAGTCAAAATTCATAAGCAATCTAATAGGAAAATAAATACCACAGAATCAAAAGCAATCTTTTGGTGTCTTTGGAAAGGAAGGAATCATAGATGTTTTGACGGAATCTCAACTCCTAGTAGTTTTTTGAAAGCTAGTTGTTTAGTTAGTTGATTCAGTTAAAGTTCCATACCCCTGTAAACAGTGTCTATAGGTACTTGGATTTTGTTAGCTCCTTGAACCTAGTAAAGTAGAGATCTTGGTAGTTGGTTTTTGGACTGTTCCACAGGTTTTTGCTCTGTTAACTCCAAATAGTTTTTTACAGGAGTTTACCAGTTTATTTTTCTGTAGCTTCTGCATCTGCTTGATGCCATCTCTAATATATTTTATAACTTCATAAAAAAGGCAAATTCTAACAAATACCTCCATTGCCATTTTGAAATATCACCAACCAAATTTCTAAGATGAACAGCATATTGTAATAATTATTTGAACTGGAAAATCAAATTTAACAATTGAATACCACTTTTACCAATATGCAAAGCATTTCACAGTGGATAATAATGTTTTACTATTCAAATCTTATCTGCTTCCAGATACATAGATATGCAGTCCACATGGGTATATGAGTCAAATAGATGTTTAACAGATTAAGATGTAACCACTAAGCACATCCCCGAGGCTAAGCAACCAAGGTAATGAAATCATGCCCTATATGAAACATCCTCAACCAGGATTTATTACTTCAACAATTTTATGTTTGATGACATTAAATTGGATAATCGGCTCGCCCCTCTACCCTTCCCCACTTAAGTACAAGACTTTTGCATTAGAGCAGGATTCAAACTCATCATATGCAGTTAACCCAGACATTATGCGTTGCGCTCTTACCAACAAACCAAACCCCTTGGAGCACAAATTTTTTATTTCTTTTTCTGAGACGGCAAGCTTTGTATCAAGTTGTTGTTTCAACAATTTACTTACTAATTTATTTAGAAAGAATAATTCCCCTACTAGTATACATAATAACAGGTCTCATTTAGCACTGGCTAGGCATCACTTTTTGAAGGGAAATAGAAAACTAAGAAAGAGAATCTTCAATTTGAAGGAAGGAACCATTAAATGTGATTGAACTTCACCTCACCTCCACTATGTAGGAGAAACTAGGAATGCACATCAGGCATAAGAAAAGAAAGTTCAGACTCTGTCAGCTTATGTCTTCCAATTATACAAACTATTCTCACTCTCTCTTCTTTCTCTCTCTCTCTATACATGCACAACCACACAAATGCAGTGGAAGTGTGGCAATTTCTACTTCTATCTAACCAGCCTCCATGAACATGCACAATGTCCTCTTCAGGTTTTAGAGGCCGAATGTTTTTCAATTAACATGGAAAGAGAGTTGAAAAGCAAGTTAACAACCAATTCAGACAAATGAAACTAACCCCTAGAAATTACATTAAACACCTCCAGAATAAATTATAGCTGGATTGCCAGAATCTAAAATATCAATTAGCACAAAGAAACGTGCTGGAAAAGAAAGGTATTTTATCTCTTCTGATTAGCCTAACAAGAAAAATTTGCAGAAATATTTTTTCCATCAATTCAGCTCACAAGAACTCCAATATGGAGTCCATAAAGACCTAAAACTTATGACATTCAACAGATGGCAAGTAGAGTAGTAGACCAACTGACAAACAGGACAGATAACTCATCACGATCATTCAACGGGGCAACTGATACATGACATACCATACCCTGTATAATCCCACAAGTGGGGTCTGGGAGGATAGAGTGTAACAGACCTTACCTCTACCGAGAGGCATTTCCTAGAATAAAGCATATCTAAATGGGGCAGCTGACTGAGAATGTTAAATCTACGAGAAATTTATACCTGTTCCATGAATTGATCTTGTGGCACGAAAATTGGATTTAAATTGCCCAAGTCTTAACCAATCCCTTTCGCTGCTTCCTATGAGTACACAATAGCAAGACAATAATTCATTTTACTTAAAATATGCATCCATAGCAACAATTCAAGCTTAAAAAAAATAAAAAATTATACCATTCTTTAAATTGAAATAAAACAAGCCCCTTGATTGATTGGACACTGCTATATCATATCCCCTACAACCACCCTCTAACAAAGATCCAATACCCTACAAATTCAACATTGCTCAATCATCAATATACAACTGCAAATATAGATGGGGTTGCTCGTATAGTAGGTTGTAGGTTTGAATCAACAAGATAGCAAAAAGGACGGGAGCCAAAAATAAAATAGGAGAGAGAGGACAATACAGAAGAAAAGGTGCAGCGAGCAAGCCTATGAGCAAGACGGAGACCATTGGAGCTGACCATTTCACTACACTGAAAAAAGTTGTAACAAGAAAGAAAGTAAATAAGGGTTCTTGATTACGATTTAACCTTTAAAAAACCCTAGTTGGCCAAGGGGGGAAAAAGAAAAATTGATCGGGTGATAAGTTTGTTTTGATAGAGACCCACCAAACCACAAGCTTTTTCTGAACTTGCAACGGAAGGTTCTAGCTTAGTGGCGGTACCAGGGATGGGAGAAAATAGGGGAAGAGGTGTCTTTTATGTTGAAGGTTAAATTTGTTTTAAAAAGTTTATTAATTTAATTAGGACTAATATTTTAAAATTATTAATATTTTTTAAGATACAAAAAAAAGTTTTAACTTTTAAAATTAAAATTTTCTAATCCCCAAACCGATTTACATTAATACGGTATTTTTTTTTCTCTAATTTTACTTATTTTTTAACTTCTCCATAATCAACAATCGGCTTTCTCTCAACGATTTCTCTTTTCAACATATTTTTTAGCGGCCTCCGCTGTGTGCAATGTGTGTTTATTGACGTCGTCCATTTTTTTCAATCTTTATTTTTTTCTCTCTTATATGGTAAATTCTTTTCTTTTATTTTTGTTTATAAAGTTAGGGTTTTGCATTTTGATTAAAGAGAAAAAGAATATAACTGATTTTATTGGTTCAAAGTCAGGGTTAAGGACCTTGTTGTTTGAAAAATTGGAAAAAAAAATTTCTAATTTGTGGTATTTATTCTCTCTACTCTTGATATGGTTGTTGTATATTAGTGTATTTTGTTCGGTGAAAGTACAAATTTTATTGTTTTTATTTTTGTTCTTAAACATTGTCGTTAAAATAGTGAAATTTTAATTTTTTTTAGTACTACGTTGCAACACATTATTGATTTGTAGACAAAATTTAACAGTTGTTGGATTGTAGTATATCTTGTTCTTATCATATTTTGTATTGTTAAATATAGTGAAATGGGTTCAAAAACTGATGATTTAAAAAATAGCATAGTGAAAATTTATGGTCTTCTCTTAAAAGTTAAATTAGGGTTAATAAAAATTAAGTTGTGGTATTTGTTAATAATGATATGGGTGTATGTTTGTAAATAATGTGTATATCTTTAGTGAAAGTATAATATTTGTTGTTGTTGTTATTCTAGTATATTATTGTGAAAATAGTAAAAAATTGAAAATTTGAAATTTATTAAGTAATATGTTGTAATGATTGATTGATTTGTTGGGCTAACTCAAACATCTGCTGAATTGTAGCATATCTTATTCTTATTATTATATTTTGTGTTGTTGTTAAATGTAGTGAAATGAGTTGAACAAGTAAGAATTTTAAAAATAATGTGTTTGGTTATAATGAAAAGTTAAGATTTTTTCTTGAAAGTTAAGTTAGTGTTGATGATTTATTATTTTTGGTTAATTTATTACTTAAAAAAATTATAATTTATAATATTTGTTAAGAATTGATATTTTGGCATGTTTGTAAAGTGTATTCTCAGTGAAAGTATAATTTATATTGTTCTTGAACATTGTTGTTGAAATAAATTTTTTAGTGAACACTTATTATTATATCTTGATGTTGTTAAATAAGTCCACTAATGTAGTAAAGAAGTTGGTTTTCTTTTAGTGTTGGTGTTGTTCTCTTTGATATAGGAGATTAGTTTTGATGAAAGAAAAAATCAAAGAGTGTGAGAAATGTATTTTATTCTCAACAGATGTCTCATCTATTGCAATGTATTAGTAATCTGTTGCAATTAACGACTCATAAATTGCAACATATTACTCATCTGCTGCTGAGAGAAATAGTACAGTTGCTTAACTATTTTGATTTTTTTCAACAGACAAGAAATTTGCTGCAACATACTATCTATCTGTTATAACAGATTAATCGCATGTTGGAAACAACCAAAATAATGTTTAAACTGTCTTATTTCAATTTGTTGCAACAGATAACTCATATGTTGAAATAGTATATTACTTTATTATATTTATTTAATCACTTAAAGGATATAAAAATTAATTATAACTTTTTTCTGTTTATCTCTTGTTTATAGATAAAATGTGAAAAAAAGGACATCATTCAGCATCACAAAGAAAGAGTAAAATACCTAGATAAGAATTAACCTCAAAATTACACAACTCGTTGATGAAGCAGAATTTTTTTCTCATTCAGATTCAAATATAAATCAAGGTAAAAAAGCAGTAAAAAGTGAAAAGCATGAGTAAGTAAATGACAGATGGGACAGAAATGAAAGTTCTATAAACACAAATGAAAAAGAGGAAAATGATGAAGAGATTGAAAAGAAAAAAAATGGAGAGAAAGAACACGGTGAGGAAATAGAGAAGGAAGAAGACGACGAGAAAAGAAAGGAGGTAGATCTTGAAGGAGAAAAAGATGAAGAGGAAAAAAATATTAAGGAAGAAGATGGAGAAAAAAGAAAAAACAATAGAGGAAAAAGATAAAGGAGGGGGAAAATAGTATAGGAGCAAGATTAAGGAAAGGAGGAAATAGATGGTGACAATAGAGGTGAAGAAAATGATATGCCATTAGTTTAAAGAACACATAGATCAAAATATCTACATGATAGTAATGTTGTCTTGTCTAACTTTTCTTTAACTAGTAGCCCCCTTCAGCCCTTGATGTCAAAACTTTTAATATGAAAAAGTTTTTGATTAAGATTCCTATGGATAATTTCACAAAATATGCTGTGATTTGTGGTAAAATCAAGCATGGATTTTTTAAAAAGAAATTTAGAAAGCTTTTGAAAGAGTAAAAACTAAAAAATTTCTTGAGAGCCAGTTGTTTTAGGCTTTATCTTCATCTCCTTGAAGATAATAATGCAATATTTCAAATGATCATGATTTATGATCTTCTCAAGCGAAGAATAATATTTAATGATGAGAAAAAGATAGAGATAAAGAATGAGGAAGGGAGGAAAAAAAAGAAAGAGATTTAGATTAACTACTGTAGCATGTCGGTCTATTTTGACATGAAAGAATTTGCCATAGTTAATAGGCTAATATGTTATCCTTCTTCTCATCCTCTTCCAATTATTACACCTAAAAAGCACACTGCACAACAACGAAACTTCTGACAACCATCAAAACAAAGAAAGGCAAAAACAAGCAAGTCGATGATGATAAGTTGGTCTCTTTTATTAAAAAGAGATACAAAAGTAATGATTTGAATAAGAATTTAAAGTCCAAAAAGCTCTCTAAGAAGCACAAGGAGTCATTGTGCTTAGTTTGATTTGTGCATGTCATTCTTATGGTCGAGGACACTAATCAAGTCATATCATTTGGCTTGATAAAAACTTTCACAAAGTGTTAAGGAATTTAACAACTACCCATGGAGTTATGAAAGCAACATGTTGATTGTCAAATATTTGTTGCAAGAGACAATCAACTTACATGACTTTCTTTGGGCTTTCATGGTAAATTTTTGATTTATTTTTAGTGTTTCAGTTTATTTTACTAAATAATTATTTTGATGCATTGTTGACATAATTTTTAGTCTTAGATATTTAAAATCATTTCTCACCTTCAGCAGCAAGTCAAGGGCTACCCAGATGAGGTTTCTAATCCAAAAATTCTTAGATGGTTGATTGTAAAAAATAATAAGGAAATCAATACTACTGATCTTTTTACCCCCCCCCCCTCCTTCTCCCCCGATGATTCAGTAAGTTAGTCTTCTTTTATATTGATCAATTTTATTTAATTGTTATCTGCAAAATTTAACTGATGGATAATCTGTTGCAACAGATAACTAACTTATTGGATTCAACTTCTGTTTCAGTCCAGAACCTGAAGTTGAAGCTGAATCCAATAAATTAGTCATTTGTTGCAAAAGATTATCCATCTGTTAGAATTTCTTCTGAACTGAGGTTGAAGATGAATCCAACAAATTAGCCATCTGCTGTAAAATTTTATTAATTTAGAATTAATATTATTTTTGTATTATATAGATACTATTATAATATAACTTATTTTTGTTATAAACTATGCATCTATGGCTTGTCCCTACTAAGTTAGAGTTGCAGATGTCATTCTTTGTTACTCTAGGACTTGTAAATTTTTTACCTAATCCTAAAATTGATATGATTAAAGAGGTATTGGTTGGAGCAACAAGTATCAAAAGGGAAGCACTTGGGGTTGGGATTAATGGTGAAGATGTTTTGGGATAGTTAATGAGAATGTTGGTGTTGTTAGTAAGAATGATGGTGTAGTTGGAAAGGCTATTGATGATGGTGTTGTTCGTGAGGTTGCTATTGCTGGTGTTGTTTGTGAGGTTGATATTATTGTTGTTGGTTCTGGCCAAAATGGTGTTTTTTATTGTGATTATGATGGTGCTTGTGATGATTTTAATGAGCATTATAGCGTTGATGCTCATATTGAATATAGTGGTGGTGGTGGTGGATTCACCCCTAAAAATATTTGTTAGAAGACAATCAGTTATTGACGTCGGCACATCCAAAGTGTGTTGTTCTTCTTGTCAATACGATTCTTGCAAAAAAAATATAATAAATTGATTAAGAGGATTGAGGCATTAACTAAAGTTGTACAAAATCTAGCATCTAAGAAAATATAATAACATCGAAAAGAATATCTAAGCCCTATACTCATTTATATCTCAAAATGAAAAGGAGAAGAAGTAATTTCACAAGCAGTCAGCTGCTAAATCTAAAAGATATGCTACTCCACTTCCTATTGATGTTGGTCTATTGCAATAAAAAAATGTAAATATAATGACCCTCGTGGTCATTTATGATAAATATACGATATTTTGTATTCTAGAACATTTCGATAGTTGCCCCAAATCATTTATAACTTACTGAGATCAATAGTTCGAATCTCTGGCGACTTGATTGAGAAATATCTCAATTTCCATGTTTTAGAGCCCAAAACCAAGTACTCGTTGACCAAAGTCACCTTTCCTTCAAGACGATCTTGAAATTTAATTCCGTTAGCTTTGAAATATCAAATAAAGTCAAGTTTGACCTTAAGTTTGTGTTTTGGAGGTTTCCTTGGCAAGTTGTGCGAAATTGTGGATTTTGTTAAGTTTGTGGCCTAAAGTGGAGTTCGAGTGGTATTTTGATATTCAGAGTGTCGGATTGGAATTCTGATGCTTCCAGCAGCTCCGAAATATTGATTTTATGCTAGGTGAGGTGTTGGTATAATTTTCGGACTTGTCGTTGCATTTTTGAGGTATTGGTGGAGAAATGCACTTTTGACTACTTAGTTTGAGGGGTTATTTTTTAGTAAAAGACCTCGGATTTCAGTTTCGTCAATTCCATTAAGTCCAAAATACCATTTCTATGGTGTTTGCATAGTTGAATTATCAAAATTGAACTCCATTTGATCCCCAAACCCCAATCCTGAAATATGCAGAATAGACCTGTAACTGGTGCAGGTCATGTACCTCTACGCGATCGCAGTGGACCCTCACGCGATCGCGATTCAATGATCCAGTGTGCTTCGTGATCGCGAGCCTGTCTCACGCGATCGCAATGAAGCCCTTTCTAGTGCCTTTTATGTGATCACAAATCTGGCTCACGCGATTGCGATGGCCAATTTTCAGTACCATAAGCGATCGCGGTTTAAAGCAGCGCGATCGCGATGAAGTATATACCTAGCAGTTTATATTTTCCTGCAGCGACCCGTTTCGTTTTATTTCAACTAAAAACATTATTCTTTTAGTTCTAGGGCAAAAAACTTTTCCCAAACACCATTCCAAGTCCAAGGAAGATCTTCTCGATGTTTCCCCCTTCCATTCCACACGAATTTGGGTAAGTTTCCTTCTCTTCTTCTTTTTTATTTTCTTGATTTCAACCATTAATGGCACCAAAAGTTGAGGTTGACGAAAGCATCCCATAACTCTTTGATTTTCGTAAAATTCTTCATAAATTGAATATATATTGATCTGAGAATTAGTAGTACCCCGAAATTTCACCATTATATTCGTAAAGATTGAATCTTTAACTCCTTTAGGGCCAATTTCATCCGAGCTGATTTGAAGCCCTTTCCGCGTTCGCATTGTGCCCAATTTTGGAGCACGAGTTCCTGATATTGGAAACTCCGTAGTAAATTTTATTTTTGGTTTCGGCGGGCGGGCCCCGCAAGCCCGTTTTAGGCCCAGTCCGGAACTCAACATAAAATGCACCATTCGACTCATATTA
>JBDJHY010000001.1:15830808-15841063 GCA_039654485.1 Withania somnifera | reverse complement strand
AATGGCAAAGCCAGCTAAACAATTTTCTTGAATTTTCCCTTACAAACAACTGGTAGGTTGAATTATGCCAGTAGTTTTTCCGGCAACATTAGTACATGAAGCTCGAGCAGCTAGTTCATTCTTATAAGTGAGATTTACATCTTCCAATTTTATTCGTTTACATGGATTTCTTTTACTGCAACCAAATTTCATCGCTACTCGTGTTGCTGAACTTCCCTGGATATCTTGATACGTAACATCACTTACTTTCACACCAGAGACCTGGCCTGGATAACTTTTATTATACGGGCAGTAATTTTGATCAATAACAATTGGATTTTGAACGTCAATAATAACATGCTAGAAAAGAACATTCTTGAGAAAGCCAGTACTTGGTCTGCCCTACGTTTTGATCCTCACACCATTTTGTGTGTCCTTAAATATAACAGATCTTACTGTCACATTCTGCACCCCTGCTTCTTCAAAATCCTTGGCTGAACTCCCAATGTTGAACAAAATTCACCACACAATAAATATCGTCAGTTTTAGAAAAAATTTCACCATTATGTCAGGTTTACCTGTTGTAGCTCGTCATTTGTTTTATTTTCAATATTACAAGTCTATTATTTTAAGGAAGTTTACCTATAGATATCATATCCTGATGACTTGACAGTGCAAAGTTTCATACACACTCTGACAGTGTATATAACTTAAATATCTTCAATGTATTACTATTATTACCTGATTCAATGGTCAGAGCCACAAGCGATATTTGGGATCCACAAAATGGTAGTTCCTGGACACAATTATCTCCAATACTGATTATCGAGTTCAAGATTGAGATGCCAGACGATAATTGAAGGTGAATGCCATTAGTATTCGGGCTTTTCAACGGGTCATAAACCTTGACATCCAGCAATTTCACATTTTTGCACCCATTGACGACAATGTGAAACATTTGGCTGTTCAATGAAGTCGTCCCTACATTGTTCGAGTTAGAAAATCCCAGTCTGTAAATAACAAGAAAACAATAACAATGTTGTCAATATGCACACATTTATTCTTATTTGAAGGAAACGTTACACCCATAAAGAAAAACTGCTAATTTTGAGAAATAAACAGCCTTTTCAATTTGCAAGCACAAATAGTAATTATCCCTATATCATGCTCTATCAGATAAGTAACAATTCGTTGGAAAAAGAAAAAAGAAAGCGAGATTAATACATAATCTGAATTATAAAGCAAGCACCATCCACCGCGGTTGGACTAAATTTTTTGAAGAAAAGAGAACAGCTTACTTATTACAACATGATAAATATACTGGTAATACACATAGTAAGCATTTTTATACTATCAATATATATAAGTTAAATTCCTCTTATAATACGGATAGTGGTGCCACGGGGGCAGTTCTTGCTAAAGAGGAACGAAATTTTGGGTAATGTATATTATACGTTACGCTATCAAGTTATCTATAGGATATTATCAGTATATATAAGTTAAATTTCAGTTAAAATACATAGCGTAGCATTGCTCGGACAGTTCTTACTAAAGAGGAATGAAAATTTGAGTACTGTATACTATAAGTTACACTATCAAGCATGTAACAGTTCATAAAGTAACAAAATAATAAAATAGTTACTTTCTCTACTGTTGGTTTATATAAATTAAGTTTCGATTGCACTACTTACCGACTCGCAGAGTCACTCAGGGAAGTTATTGTTAAAAGATGAAAGAAATTTTGAGTACTGTATAATATATATTATACAGCTTATACTATCAAACATGTAGCAATTCATAAAGCTGCAACAGAATAAAGTACTGTCAGTGTATACATGTTAAATTTCATTCAGAATACATACCATGGCTTATAATAAGATTAGCATTTTCCCCTCTTTTAACCATCAACTATTTAGATGCACTTCTTCACCTAATTGAGAATTGATCTATGACTAAATCATATATGTTGTATCAGCCTCAACTCCTAATCATATCTATTAATTATAACTCATCCTAATGTAAGAAAAATAAGTATAGTAATATTTAATAGTAATGATAAAATAGACACATACCCAAAATAATATATTATCTCGAATTCTTATTTGAGACAAAAATATAAATTATAATATTTATTTATATAATTTAAATAGATATAGAAAAACAACTAGAATATCATGAGTAAAGATGGGCTACTTCTCATCCTGCCGTTACCTCCTATGGTAGTAGATGACAATGAACGCTCAACGGACAAACGAACAAAAGACACGAGCCAATAAAACGATTACGACAACTAGACGAGCTATCGAAAGTGTTACTTCTTGCTTTTTTCTTTTTTCTTATAATTCTAACGAATTATGTCAATTTCATCAATTTTTGATATTTATAGTTATATTGGCCATCTATAAAAATAGTAGATGCAATTCATATCTTTTTATACATTTTTATTAACAAACATATAATACACGTACAAGGTGTATACTCTAAAATTAGTACTTACTTAAAATCGTCATGTTCTTCTAACTTTATAGAAAAGAATAACTCCTCCAAACTTTAGACAAACATTGGCTCCTCCTACTATAAAATTCATATTTCATTCTTTAGATTATCAAGTATGACTTGATAATTTTTTCTCTTTCTTTTTGTAACTGGTAATATGAATTTGCTTTTGAAATAATGAAGAAAAGAGTACAAAAACAATAGTTAAACATATAATATATAATATTGAGTAATGAAATTTCACGCCTCAAAATGGACTATAACATGATTGGTGCTTTTTTTTTTCATACACATAATACTTAAATTAAATTCACTCAAATCTAAATTCTTGCAGATAAAGTATGTCTACTGACTTGCACCGAGTGTACTTACTCAATTCACATCCACGCGATTCAAGTTATTAAAAAAAAATTAGCACGATGCATCAAAACTCTCACTATGTGTAGAGTTTGAAAAAAAGGACATGAATATCGGGTCAAGTCACACCCATATGATCAAGGTTATCTAGTTAATAAAAATATTATATGATTAAGTAAAATAAACATCAGTAAATTAAAGTGATCCATAATTAAAAATTTCATTAACTTTATTAATCTGAAACCCAAAATAATATAAGTCTATGTATAGAGCCTCTATGACGCTGCGAATGACTAAATAAAGTAATGTCTTTGAATTCTAGCGAATAATCATCTTTGAGTGTGAATTTCTCTACAGGAAATCAAACTAAAGCTTCTGTTGGTTTTGTAGATAATCTGATGCAATTATTTGTATAAAATTTTATTTGAATAGAAAAAAGCTTACCAACCCCACCTTCTTTTATTATAAACTAGCGGAGTATGGTCTATGTTTCCATAACAATGTGAATTTCAAAGTTGAAAATATAATTATGTACATGTTTACGTAACTAATAAAAATTATCAAGGAGCCAAATTTTACAATTTTAGTTTGCAGATTTTGTTTACTCATCTTTAAGATTTTTTATTAGTTGTTCAACGTATTTTACTTGCTTATGTTGCAGGCTGAATGTGATTCCATTGCTTCGCCATACAATAGTTGAACTACACACATGTGATCAAGATGATCAGGTACTATACACAATTAAATCAACTTTAGGTATTAGTTGATGAATATCTAAGTTTTAAAATTTGAATATCAACTTTACGTGTATGATGATTTGTAACACCCTTAAATTTGAGCTGAAATTTGAACAGTTCTATGTTCTTGCTTAAGTCCGAATCATGTAAGTTCCCATTTGATAACAGCTTCTTACTAAAGTGTGGAATGAGTGTTTGGTATCACCTGAAAACGTCATCTAGAGTTCGAATCGTTATTTGCATGTGGCTTAACTTAAACCTTGAGCATTAATGTGAACTTAAATGATTCAGTCCCTCCTAAAGAGTTGTGGCGTTTTTTGGCATGTTTGCGAAACCCTCGAAGTCTATTATGCAACAAACCACGTGCCATTTCGAGTTCATAGTAGAAATTATGACCCTTTCTTTAAGGTCGTGTAATATCTCTATGATTCCTTCCGATTCTAGCGTTTGTTGATGTTTTTGAGGGGTGAAAGAGTGTTGTTTTACATTCCTGAAGGCTTGGTAATGATTGGGGATCAATCTCATATGATTATACACTATTTAGATTTGAGAAACCTCAAACGTGCTACAATACGAAGCTTGGCGCGATTGCAAACGTGCCAAGTTTTCAGAGAAGTGTGCAGAAAAAATTGACTGAGGGTAACCGTGGCACCCACTGTGTTACGCTAGAAAGGTTGCCGTGACAGCCTTTGTGCAGCCACCGTGACACGTTTACCACCAGTGTAAAGCCAAATTTTATGCAATTCTTCTTCCGTTTTTGCAAGGTTATTTTTGACATTTTCCCTACTCATTCATACTTAGGCTATGCCGTTTTAAAGCCCATTTAGATGTTAGATTTCATGAAAATTAATGAAATTTCTAAACTACCCTTAGTTCCCCATACTTAGTTAATTCAAAACCCCTCATTTCTCACATGCGTCCAAAAAAACAAAGGAAAGAAACCAAGTGTAGAAGAGATAGAAAAAACCAAGTGTAGAAGAGATAGAAGCAACTCATCATAGGGTTCCAAGTCTCCAAGATTCTCGTCTCGATTTCGGCTTCAATTTAAGTACGCATTATTCAATTAGGATTCCTTTCATACTCATGCCCAACGACTCTTGATTTATAAAATATATGATTGTTTTTTCTCTCGGGTTTGAAATCCAATTTGTCATGAATTTAATTACATGTTTTTAATTTGTGCAATATTTAACTGTTTAGAGATTATTAACATGACTTCCACATGAAATATATAATTTCCTTGACTTAGAGTTTAAAACCCTTTATTTATGAATTTCATAAAGACCCTTTTTTTACATGTTGCATTGCTTAATATTTAAATGTTTTAAGACGCATGGCATGATTTAAATAGGCTTACATGAATTATTAATGTCAAGCATGCTTTAACTTTTTAGGAAAAAAGAATTAAACATAATGACTTTTATTCTTATGTTTAACAAAAAAAAAATAATAAAACGAGCACACAAAAACAGTAGTATTAAGTAATACTTGCTCCTCTTGCTTCCGATGAAGTACATGGTGCTTCTTTTCAGAAGCGTTTAGTTTCGTGAGTTAAGGTGGCTATTAGACCCTTTTGATGGTCTCTGTTTCGTTATCTAATCGTGGAACATAACAATCAACCACACTCTATCATTAGCCACATTCATGTGTCCTACTTGAAAAGATGTAAAATAAATGTGTTGCATAAAAAGAAAATCTTTCAGAAAGAGAATATTTGCTCTTTTTGGGGAAGGGATTACTTGTTGCACCCTGCTTTCTAGAAGCATTTCTCAGTAATGGAGGAGGAAAATTGGAATTGGAAGCGAAATGTAGAAGAAAGAGAAAGAAGATGAAAAAAGTATAGAGGAAAGCAAAAATGATACGTGGGTGTTGCATTGCAAGTTTGAGAAATGACAAAGATGCACACATGTTTGAAACTCTTCCTTTCTATAATATAGATATACTAATGGAGATGAGCTACAAACCAATTAAATTATGCGTATATAGCCCATTCTAGCATTATACTTCATGATAGGATCAACCCAAGCCAATTGCCCTTTCGCTTCTTTTTTCTTTTCTCAAATGGTATAAAAAAATAAAAATAAAAAACTCTTAATTAGGAAAACCTTAACAACTCCATGCTCTCCAAGGTTGTCCCTGTTGTTTTATATTCACTTCCATTGCAGAACACTAATAAACAATAAAAGGTTGAAATATTAAAGCAGTATTAGACAAAATGCATGTAAGAAGTAGTTAAATTTTGAGAGAGTAATTTAACAGGCCATTCTCTTTCGAAATGAATGAGTAGGTACGTACCTTCATTGAAAAGGAAAGGATCATCACTACTGATGATAAAGTAATGAACAAAATGTAAAAGCTCCCATAATTTAACATAAATAACAAAAAATAAACTAATCATAAAGGAAGTAGCTTTCAAAGTCCAACACCTAATTCAAGATTCTCACAACAAACTGTCTGTTTTTGCAGGCAATCTCCTGAAGAAACTTAAGGGCACAGAAGGGAGTTTCTCTCTGAATTTTGGGTGCCTCATTGTATACAACCCCATAAGACTTACCACAACTTTGAAGGGAGTGACATATAGCACTACTGAAGCAACCAAGCAGAAGATAAGAAAAAGAGCAGTAGCTCTTGGATCTCTCCAACTTAATAAGTTATGAAACCTTTCCCCTTGATTAGCTAAATCCCCTGCAATAGCTTGCATTCTTGATCCAATGCTTCTTAATCTGTCATATCTCATTCTCACAACATCATTGTTTCGAGACGTCGGTAAAGTGTCAAACTCCTCATCCAATTCATCCCAAGGTACTCTTTCAGCTTGTGACAACTTGATATCCATGTGTGGTGGCTTTCTTGGCCTCATTCTATAGTTCCATATCCCGATCAAGAAAAAAATAAGGAAGATGCTGCTTAAGATCAGCCTCGAGAAGCAAACAAATTGCAAGAATATGATGTGCACTAGCACAGTTGCAAAAGGGTTCTTCCAAGTGCAAATCCCATCGAACCATTTGCAAATTGCAATCAGGCCTGATAGGACCCCAGCTATTCTAACATAGTTGGCTTTGCTTCTTCTTATGCTCCACAGGTTTGAGCCCACATCAAGCATGTACTCCACCACCTCTCTTCTCAATGGAGGCTCTGCGCGACTTAGCCTAGTGGCAACAATTTGAGTAGCCTGGTACCTTAGATTGTCGATCTGGTAATAAGTCAGGGGGTGAAGGTAATGCAGAGTTGGTAATAGGGGTTGAGAGTACATAGCCAACATGTTGAATAAAGATGAACAAGAAAATCTAACAGCCAGTTGAATTTCACCCATCTTTTTCACTCCTGCTGGTGTCAGCGCTATGAGAGGATATGAATGAGTGTAAACTCTACCAGTCTCAAGTGTGGAGAGTCTAATCCTTACCTTCCCAATTTTTGAATCCCTAGCTTTGTCATTTTTATCTGCACCTTGCAAATGACAATTATCAAACACTCCTATTGTGATCACTGTGCAAGGATCAAACACCTCCCAAGTGTATTGTTCATTCCACTTGGGACTGAAACAGTTGAGAATTGTTCTTGTCCTAATCCATTTCTGACCATATTTCGCCACACAATAAGGATCTGTTATCCCGCGGCCCTCTCTGTTCTTCATTGGGGATAAACCTCGAGCATTCAAGATTCCAAGTTCTAAAAATCCAATGCTTGGTTTCCACAACTCCTTGGATGTTGCCTTGAGATCGCTACTATAATGTGTTAATTCGTCGAGAACATGATATCCACCGTCAAAAGACAGCCTCAAGTGTACCTTGCTGTTTAGTTTGGAGACTTTGCTGTTGCCACCTTCAGACACAACCTCCTTCTCAAGACTATACCATTTACTAATTGGAGTACTAAAATCTACCCTTTTTTCTACATCTTGTAAAGGGATGACACACTTCCCTAGCAATTCATCCTTATTTGGTGCTACCTTATCCTCCACACTCAAAACCAACTGATCCTCAAAAGGTTCTGCAACTACAAACATCAAATCCTCATTCCATGATGGGCAAACATTCTTACTCAAAGAATTCTTAGTCCTTAAAACCACATGCCCTAGTGTAATCCTCACGTAAATCTCCGGCTGCTGCCTGTTCTTGTTACCTAGTTGCAATTCTTGAGCCTCTATCACATTGAGTCTCAGATACCAGAGTCTAGGTGATAAATAAACCTTGGATTTTATATTTGCAATACCATCACCATTCACTTCAGTGGCATCAAGATGTAAAGCTTCTTGAAATGCCTCATCAGCTTGTGTCCCTGTCCAAACAGCCAACATTAACTCTCCTTTCACCTTTTCCCCTTTCCTATTCTCCAACCAGTACCATTGAGGAGCCAAAGGGCTATCTGGGGGTACCCTTTTTGGTACCTCATTGATCTCGAAAACTACTCTTCCAAACAAAGCATCATCACTGTCACCAATTCTTGTTTTATCCTTCAAGCAAACTTCAAGAATTCTTGATTGAATCCGGTCCTTCGACACCACGAACACTTGGTTCCACTCAGGACTAGACCTGTCTTCAAAGTGTAAAGTTAGACCCTTTAAGTTCCCAAGTTGCACCTCAACAAAAGGGTGAGACTTGCCATTGCCATTGCC
Organism: Withania somnifera; assembly: GCA_039654485.1. Lineage (NCBI taxonomy): Eukaryota > Viridiplantae > Streptophyta > Magnoliopsida > Solanales > Solanaceae > Withania > Withania somnifera. The sequence goes on along the minus strand of JBDJHY010000001.1, from coordinate 15,832,879 downwards.
ATCTTTTTTTAAAGGTAGCTCCTTTGCCTTCACTACGCTTACATATAAGTAATGCATTTGCTCAACAAGATCAAATGCTGTGCCAAGTCTGTCATTTGCAGTAACTCTTCCACCACCAAGAGATGGTTTTGTCTCCTTTAGATTGAAATCTTCATCTTCTGGTCGATACAAAGATTGGTTTTGATTTGAATATTGGTTTTGGCTTCTGTTCTGGTGCTGATTTGCATTTTGGTTTTGATTTTTATTCGGATTACGGTTTTTCAGTGAAGTTTGCTTAGACATACTAGTACTAATAAGACCACAGCTTGAACAATATGAATTTATTTTCAAGAATGTCACGATCAAGATTCAAGATTATTTGAAAAGTTATTAGAAGTTCATACAAATAGGGATGGACTCCTAAAATTTTGGTAACTGATAAATGCCAGCAAAATCTTCCTTTTTACGAAAATATTTCAAAACTGAAAAAAAATAAGAACATTAGCTGAGATCTAAAAGTTTGAATTACCTAAGAAAGCCTTTGGGAATTTATTTTTGTTTAAATAATATAAAATTTAGATAAAAAAAAAACATCTACTCTTTTATAAGATAATATTTTAAAATTTAAATTAAACTACTCACATCTTCGTATTAGTAAATTGTATTGCAAATAAATAACTAACGTCTTGTTAATTTGAATTAATCTTGACCAACACAAATATTAGCAATCTATATAAATTTTAAAATTTTATGGTTTTTTTATGAAGATACTACGCTATAATAAAAAGTATGAAAAAAAAAAAGAAAAAGAAAAATTACATCCCTCTTATCAAAAAATTAATTTAGGCTACTAATTTATTGAGTAACTAGCTATTGACTAATGATAAATTGTAATTTGATTGATAACTAGTCATTCCATTTCATCTTACTTAGTTATTTTTTCCAAAAAAATGATAATTTTAAATATTTTATCAAAATAAATATCAAATTAACATGAACAAATAAAATGAAACTGAGATAGTAATATTCACGTTTAACTACAAGAATAAATAAATGAAAAATGGAAGACTTATCCATATTCCTTTTCAAAAATAATTGAAAATGGAAAAGAAAATTTGAATTTTAAGCTTTTGAATTAGTCAGATGATTAATGACGAATTCTAATTTGATTGTAATTTGTAACTTATACTCCTTGATTAACTACAACAATTATCATTATCATTATAAAAGAAGAGATAAATGAAGAAGGAAAGGCAGAAAATACTTTTAAATATTAGTAATAATAATAACTAGAGAGGTATTTAGGTGATTATGTAATATATTTTAAATAGCTTAATATATACATGTTTTCCCCATTTTTTCCCGTTAAATTATTCTTTTCTTTGTAACTATGGATAGAAATACGATTTGCTATGAGACCTAACTAAGAAAGTTAAAAGACATATCATTAACCACTTAATTTTTTATTTTATTTTTTTGCATTATCAAACTTTTCTTTACGACTTTATCATATTAATATTTTTTTTATCTTTATAGGAAATTAATTATAAAAGGGTCGAGCCGCAAAGTTTTTATTTATGCGATACTAATAATGACGTAGTATTTCTGTTGATATATTTATTTCGGATTTAGAGATATTCATTGTACATAACCAACCAAAAAAAAGAGAGGAATTTAATGCTTTTGAATGGAAACTTTTGGTTTACTTGTGCATATTACAATAAATAATAATGATAATAAATTTATGTAATTTCAAAAGTGAATTTGAAAAAGGTAAAATAAAAAAACATGTGTAATTTTATCCTATTTGCATGATAGTAGAATTTTGTTTTATTATAGATTCTCGACTTTTTTTTTTTTATCGAAACTTGAAATCGGTAATGTAAACGAGAGGCAAAGTTGATTTACCTATGTTTATTAGTAGTACTTTTTTGGGATGCATTTATTACCCTCGTGGTATACCAACGTACAATTCCTTTTTCAAATTTTGCTGTAGCTGCACGAGCCCTTTCCGCGTGCCACATATGACCTACGAAGAAAAAAAAAAATTCAAACCAAAATTTACTCAAATTTCATTTCTTATTTTTCTATA
>JBDJHY010000001.1:15819861-15830708 GCA_039654485.1 Withania somnifera | reverse complement strand
TTAAAGAACTTGTTTCTTAGAATTTAAGGCTAAAGAGTAAGATATTGAAAAGGATATTTATTTTGACTTAAAAAAAAAATCTTTTTAAGGGGAAATTCACAAAACTTATAAGCTTATAACTAGAGAGGGAGTACTGAGTAGGATTTACAAAAATTATATTTTCAACAAAAATCAAAAATATGTTATGAATCCACATTTCAATTATTTCAAAGATAGACACTTACTAGCTATTTTACAAGTATTAAAACCTTTGTGTAAAGACTTAAAAGAAGAAATTATTAATATAATTAAAACTAAAATAGTTGATACTTTAAATTTTTACTATATATATATATATATATTTTTTTAATTTGTAGCTTTAAGTATTAAAGACTGTCAATTAACAAATGCTAATTTGTTTATTATTGATAAATCGTTATGCTTTCTTAATTTAATCAAGTTGAATGAAATAATGAAGATTCTTTTTCATATAGTACATAAGGTCTAATAATAATGAATATTTATCTTCATTTTAATGTAATATAGATATATTTATATCCAGAAAATGTGTGCAACATATTTAAAGCTTATAATAAATCGTAATATGACTTGCTTAAGTATATTAACCATAATATTTTAGCAAAATTTTGACATCGTCGTACTTCTTTACATAATGTATTCAATAATAAAAATATTATGAGTTTAAGAAAATGAATGAAATATAATGCTGGGGTATCATATCAGTTCCTCAAGTGCTTTTACTCCTTAATAATATTTTTATTAGTTTTTATTTTATTATTACTCAAATTATATCATAAATTGCTTTAAAAATAAATAATTTTTCTAGCTTTGAATAATATATTTGGTATCTCATCTTCCACACCCACCATATAACTTTTTTAAGTACCTTTTATCCTTTAAAATAATTAATCTTTTTTTCGTGTTTCTCTTTTTGACCACTATAACTTTTTCATAAATATATTTGTGTAAGTGTGTGTTTACTTTATAAAATAAATTTTAATTGGCTTTGTCTAACCAAATAACTACATCTAATTTTGTTTATTTACAATTATTGTGTTCAATTTTTTTTATCCTAAAACAAAAATAAAATAATAAAATAAATAGTTGATTAACTTGGTGCAGGACCTTCTTTTCGCACTGTTATGGACCATATTATTTTTTCAGATTAATCCCGCGGATACATATAATTCAAAAAATATGTGAGTGATTCATATACAACATCCCTTTCCTTTATCACTATATTTTCCCTCTCACTAGTGATTGCTCTCGATCCAAAGCACCCTTTTTTCATTCATAAAGAGATCCAATCGTCAAAATCAATAAAATACTTGAACCTATATATTTATGAGTTTTTTTTTTTAAAGTCATATCCTTAAAATTTGTATAAAATTAATTAAAAAATATAAAAACTCATCCATCGTAAAAAGAATTCACATTTTCTTCTTCATGATTTTCACATTTTCATCTCCATAATTTTAATTTTGCCTCTCTTATTTTAAATTGGATAAATTTGAATAAAATTTTAAAATATAAAAATAAGAGAAAAGTTAAATGTCAAATATCAATGATGTGAATGCTTAGTAGCCATATCAAATGAAATCACGTATAATTGAAACACAAAATTAATCAATGATATAATCTTTTCATTATCCTTATTTTTCTTTTATTTAACATATTAGTCTTTAAATACATAAATAATATATGTGTATTTGTTGCAAATTATTAAAATTATGTAAAATATTGAACCCATATAGGTATTTTTAATTTAACACTAATAAAAGGTGAATTAATCTAAAAAAAACAAAAAACTAAAAATGTATCTTGCTTTACTTCTATTTCTTATTTAGTATCTCATCTAAAAATAAAAGTGACTTCATCAGCTTTAACGATAAGTAAAGTTATCATCGTTCCTCTTAAATTTAGAGTCAAATCGATTAAAATAAACTATTTCAAGCAGTTGAACTATATTCTTGTCTTTCATTCTTGATAATACGTCAAGACGCTAGTGTCATGTAAATAATTTTTAAAAAATAAATTATACTATTACCTGGTAAAGTGAAGTTGTGTGCAACTTCAGTTGGATTCCTTGGATGAGGATCGAAGCCGCCGCTGCAGATGGAGACAGATGATGAGATTAGTCTCCAAGTGGGAGATTATTGTGTTGTGGAGCCTAATTATACTCTTTTTTGGTCTCCAATCCAATTTGGAATAGGATTCTGGTTTTTATTCCTATTTGGAGTTGGTTTTGGTTTTTAATAAAACATCACTCATTATCTATAAATAGGGATGCTTGAGAGAATTATTCAAGACTCATTGGAATTTGTAGCACACAACAGAGGTTTTTTGAGAGAGCTTTCACAAAGAGTGTAAGAGAGAATTGTAAACACAACTCATGATTTGGGTTTATAGTAAAATCTATAACGGCAAAGTGGATGTAGCTCTCATATTGAGAGTGAACTACTATAAATTTATGTGTGTTATTTATTCTTTGTCGATTTAAATTGTTTTCTGATAAAATTAGATTTGGGACTCAAATCCTAACAACATAATCATTATCCATTAAAGCTTGAGATGGTTAACGAGAGGAGAAAGATTCCAAATAATTTAAAATACTGTAATGTGTGGTCTAACCACCCTTAGATCATGAAGTTAGTCGAGGAAATATGGAAGACCCCAATTAGAGAGTATAATGTTCCAGGTGGTAAGAAAGCTTAAAATATTGAAGAAAGGGCTCAAGGAATTAAACAAGCAATATTTTAGGAACATTATAATAGAGGCAGATAAAGATAGAGAGAGTCTGGCATTAGCACAAACATCTCTTTATGCTAATCCCACAGATGCTACACTCCATTAGAGGAAAGGGAGATGTATTAAAAAAATCATAAGATCTTCCTATCTCGCAGAGGTATATCTCCAACAGAAAAGTAAAAGTAAAGTGACTTGAATCCAGTTGAGGGTGACAACTCCTATCTTTATTCTCGTAATTAAGCATAATAAGTTGCTACATGCTATTTTACAGTAGGGTACTACAAACAAAGCCAGACCAGATAGCTAACGTGTTTGTAAATTACTGTCAAGAGTCGCTAGAAAGAAAAGTGAGCTGCAGAACTAAGGAACTGGGAAAATTAGATAGGTTACACTCTATCAATTGTTCAAAAAATCGAGTTGATAAGGCAATATAATGACAAGGATATTAAGAAGGTTTTATCTAGCATTGATAACAACAAAAGCCTGGGTTCAGATGGTTGTGGGTACAAGAAAGCTTGGAATGTGATTAGTAATGATGTCACCGAGGCAGTTTTGAAGTTCTTTAGGAATAGGGAGTTGCTGAAACAACTAAATGCAATAATGATATGCTTAATTCCTAAGATGCCTCCCCCACAACTGGCCAGCTAGTTTAGACCCATCTCATATTTTAATATCCTGTATAAATGCATCTCCAAGCTGCTGTGTGAACGGTTGAAAGAGGTACTGCCTATCTAATTTACAATGTGTGGATGTCACGACTTGTTGAGACATTACAGGAGAAAAATTTCATCAAGGTCTATGATGAAAATTGATCTTAAAAAGGCATATGACACGGTTGGTTGAGAGTTTGTTGTAGAAGCGCTAGAGAGGTATGGGTTTCCTAGATCACTCATTTAGGTGGTCATAGTTTGTGTTTCCTCTACACATTTTTCTGTTAAGATCAATAGTGAAGGACATTGGTATTTTGCAGGATAAAATGGGGTTGAAGCAGGGGGATCCAATTTCTCCTTTATTATCTGTACTAGTTATGGAGTATCTTACAAGAACACTTTGCAAGATGAATGACCTCTCAGATTTCAAGTTTCATCCCATGTGTAAGGGCAGAACCTGACACACTTAATTTTTGCAGATGATCTAAGGATATTCTGCATGGGAGAGATAAGGTCCATTTAGAGGGTTCTAAAAGCATTGGAGCACTTCAGCAATACCACAGGCTTGATGGCAAATGTGGAGAAATCCAACATCTTTTTGATTGAGATCACAGATGAATTGAAAGAGAAAATTTTGAGCATGACCGGATGGATACTCACTAGGTACTCTTCCTATCAGGTATTCGGATTTACCTCTCTCTTAAAAAAATAGGGGAAAATGGAGTGCCACCAACTAGTGGAAAAGATCACAGATAGGATAACTAATGCATATGCAAGAAAGCTATCCTATGCAGGAAGATTATAAATTGTTAATGTCGTCCTATTCTCTATGTATAACTTATGAGGTGTAATGTTTAGCTTAACTCAAAGTGTACTCAAGGTTGTGGATAAAATGCAAGAATTTTGTGTGTGGAGGTACCGATGATCAGAGGACGCCAACATTAGTTGCTTGGTTAAAGTTTGTGTACCAAAAATATTTGAAGGTCTTAATGGCAAAAGGGTGTAGGAAATGGAATGAAGCTTATGTAGGTAAATTATTATGGCAAGTTCCTGAAAAACAAGACCCTCTGGGTCAGGTGGGTGCATGGAGTTTATATAAAGCAATTGGGGATATCTAAAATCACACACCACCTACAGGTTGTCGTTAGTACGGGAGAAAGTTGACTTTTCTAAAAAATTACATGGCTGATTGGTATCAAAATAGAAAGTATAAATTGACAAAGAATGTATTGTTTTCAGTTACTATGAGCTATAATGCTATGATAAGGAATCAACTAGACTTACGGTGACTAATCTTGTTTGGACCAAACTAATGCAACCTAAAAATAGGTCTATTATGTGATTGAAATAATAAAAAAAAGGTTGCTCACTAAAGCTAGAATGCAGAGATTGGATTTCTCTGTGGAGGATGAAAATTGTCGTCTATGTGCTTCAGGGTGCTGGAAACCTTCCAACACGTCTTTGCAGGATGTGAATGGATGGCTTGGAAGATTGGACAAATCTTCAAATGGTTCAAAAAGATGTGACAGAGAAGTCTGAGATTGTACAAATTAAGAAAGAGGCGAGAGCTAGAATAGTTATGCTGCAGAACACTAGGAGAATAGGGAATATTCAGGCCCTGGTTAGGTGACGGAATAGCGAACAGAAGCTAGACGCAGGAGGATCAATCTGTTTGTTTTGAAAGGTGGTTGTGACACTAAATGCTTTATAAATTTTGTAAACACTGAAGTTTAATGTTGGTGCAATGGTAATAGTTTATCGTTATTATAAATAAAATCACAAATTCTTCGAATCCCCAATTGATGGACTTGAATGATGCGTAAATTAAAATATTTTTTTATATTAAAAAAATAATTTAAATATCAACGAGATGTCATAATTATATTAAGAAAAGATATGTTGATACAAATAAAATAGACACTCTTTTTTTTTTGGCTCAAGTTATTTACATTTATATTTATTTTTGGTTTTACGTTTTTTATTTCTAGTATTTTTTTACACATAAAACACTTGAAAATAATACGATTTTTCAATTTTGCAGGATCATAATGTAAGTTGTGATTAACATAAGAGTGGCAGGTCCGTAAATAACCAAAACCAGTCGGTCCTTTTAAGGAAAGACAAAGAGTAGTCCTAAGTTGTTCCTTTTTTGGCGCCACTTTGTCCCGCGGTTCCTCGAAAATTTCGAACCCATAAAACCACACTATTATTATTAACTATACAAAAAATCTCCATTTCCTTACAGAGAAGAGAACTGAAGAGCCCAAGATAATTAGGTCATCGGAAAAGGATCGACGCCGTTTGCCATTGTTGGCTGGTAAAGGAAAATGTTTTATTCACATACATTCTTGGCAAGGAAGGGTCCATTAGGGACAGTATGGTGTGCTGCACATTTGCAACACAAATTGAAGAAGCCTCATTATACTTCTACCAACATTCTCTCTACTGTTGGTATGTTCTCTCTTCAAAATTTCTCTCTTTCCTTTTTTTGGGGTTTGATGGTTTGCTTTTCTTGAGCTTTTAAGAAAAAGAATCTATTTTTACTAATTTCTCAAGGGTAAATTTGGAGTCTTGATGTTGGGAGGTAGTAGATATCCTCTGGAATAAGTTGAATTGCGCGTAAGCTAGTCCGGACACCATGGTTATCAAGAGAAGAAGAAAAGATTATGAGTCTTGTTTTTGGTGATATCAGTTGGGAGTTTTTTGTGAGACTTGAATCTTTTAATTAAGCTTGGGTTTTGTAACTTGCATGGATGAATGCATGTAATTCGATGTTCTCTCTTTGTTCTAGTTGTGCTAGTTGAAGGTTTAGATTGAAATGTGTTTTCAGTGTATAACTCAACTCGTTGTTACAGAGTGTTGATTGAATGGAATTTTATGTATCCAATGTTACTTTTGTTGCTTGAGGATTTATCCCTTTGTATTTGACTAGTTGCAGAATTTTCTCTTTATTTTCCGGGATTTGATGAGTTTCTTTTTTGATACTGACTATTTTTTTATTACTTTTCTTAGTTTCAAGCAGTTTATTAATCAATGCTTGTTTCGGTGATATCAATTCTGAACTTTTTGAGACAAAGCTTATTCTTTTACATTAAAGACTGGCTTTTTTTGTATAAATTTTGTGATTTTGTCTGGTATGGAGTCATTTGGACAAATGAATTTATTTCTAACGCAGTGGAGATTTTGTCTTTCCCTTATAGTTGTGATAGTTAATGCAAGGATTAATCTGTGTTTGTGCAGAATCTAATAATCTATTGTTTGTGTTGTGTAAGTTATTCATTGATCATTTTAGGGACGTTAAATGAGAATTTTGATTTTGATCTTCGATGAAGAGTAAGATGCATGCTTCATACATATGCTCATGATTGAATAATGGGAAGGCAGTCATGTTAGGTTGTATTTTTGTGGTGAATTTTTTATATATACTAAGAGGAGACTGGACTACTTTAAAAGGAACTCTAAGCATAAAAGTTTGGGACTTGAACTTAGCTATCATATCAACTCTTGATTCTTAGATAAGTAGTAGAGAATGAATGTGTTCAACACAAATTAAATAAGCTTCACTGGAGCCTTTTTTCTAATAAATGTGAATTCTGGACATCTCTTGAAAGAGACTAAAGATTTGAATTCTACAGATGATTCTACCCATGACTTTTACTAGGGAAAAGGATCAATTTTGCATTTAAACTATTTGAAATGTAATAACTGCGATCTTCATTTTGTTTTGGGCACAAAAATGCCTGTCATTAATCAAATAGCTCAAAAATTGGCCCTTTTCTATTGCACTGTAAAGGACAAAATTTAATAAAGGAGTGGACACGTTAAGGAAAAGAATTATGTTATCTTAGAATTTGGACATCTTGCAAATAACAATACCAATCATAACAACAAATTTTTGGATAGTTAGTCCTTGCAGCTTTCTTTTTAGGTTTACTGTAATAAACATTTCCTTTCCTTGGGTAAGGTACCAGGTGCAACAATCGAGGTGTGTATAATTAGACCTAGACACATCATCATAAAAAATTCTTGCTAAAGTTGTTGTATGAATTTATCATCATCTTATCTCATTGACATCTTAAAGTTGTTGTTGCTAGGTTGTGATTAAAGCATGATTTCATTAAAAGCCAGAAAGGATGTATAAGTTGCTCTACACAAATATACAGTAGTTTTGTTGATATGCATATGATATATTTTTAAATCTTTGCTCATGATACAATTGCTTATTTTTTGAAATCTTTATCTAGAGCGCATCATGACTCCTGAAGTACCTATTGCGCTGCGAACGTCTGGCTACCTTCTGCTTGGAGTTGTTCGGATATACTCAAAGCAAGTCGAATACTTTTCTGAGGACTGCAAAACATTATTAACAGGAGTTATAAAGGCATTTTCATCCACAAATGTCAATCTACCAGAAGAGGCCACTCATGCACCATACCACTCCATTACTTTACCAGAAACGTTTGAACTTGATGCTTTAGTTTTTGATGAAGATATTGACCTGAATAGGTAATAGTTTTGTATAGTACCTTTTTAGTTGTCATCTAGAATCTGTAGTTAATTACATGTTCGTTTGGAATTTCAGGCTTGAGGATACTCATGTTAAAAGTTACGAAGAGATAACTTTGGAAGGTATGTACTATGTGCCGTGTTGTTTATTCTAATTATTTGTATCCTTTTCTGTTTAATTTTCAATTGAACTTTCAGTTCTGAAATTCTCTGTTGCACAGATCAAACTCTATCACATGAAGATCAATATGTTGCTATTTTTGTTAATGAGGTGGGTATATCTTTTACTTCATATTAGCAGGGAAGTCTAGACTATTCACTTAAGTTGCACCACTAATTTGACATAGATTTTGTTTTTACAGGACACAGTAAAGAGTTTTTCAAAATCAGGTGAAGTTTCTGGATTAGGTGCCACGCTTGTGGAGACAGAGTATGGATCTTATTGACTATAGATGTTGATCTAGTTTTTATTGCCATGTTTGGTGATAAATGTTCTTTGATGATGCAGCTCTGATCCTTCAAATCCAGATGGAACTGCTGCTCAATCCCAGCATTCTTCCCCTAGGAATCAGGCAGGATTAAACAGAGGAACTGTTCGTGATGACATTCCCCAAGATATTCCAGAAATCGAAATCATGCGTGATGCTGTCCATGATCATAGCTTTGAGAATGTTGACGTATGGTCAGACCGAGGGAATGATGTGATGGAACCAGATACAGTTTTGGAGGAACAGATTATGAGAGACAAGGAAACTGCAAGCCCAGATGTGCAAGAGATAGTGGCCATGGGAGGACATTCTATACCATCTCAACAACGAGAAGAACCACCCTCGACTACTTCAGCGGAGGCTCATCAATTTGCTGATCCACAGATGTCATCTGGTGGGTGCAGGGTTCTTATTCTTAAACTAAATTACATCTAGGTCATGTATATATTTTGATCTGGGACTCCTTGTTTTCTTGGGTATTCAGGGAATCAGTCACTTGATTTAGCACTTCTTTCTACACCTCCCCTTCAGGAGCCAAAAGCAAGAAGAAAACGAAAGCAACTCATCTATGATAAGGACATAGTATTGCCAAATCAGTATGTTAATGTTTTATCATCATTAATTATATATTTTCTTCAATCATTAGTCTTTTTGACAATTATCATGTTCAACTTTATAGTGAGATGAAAAGGAGACTAGAAGGGTTTGGTAAAAAATTACGCGAAAGAAAGAATGGTCCTTATTCTTCTTTGGACATCTGGAAGCAAAACAAGAGACTAAGAAAAGATGGAATTTTCATTGAGCCGTTAATAACTGGTGTGTATCTCACAGTTACTATCTTATGAGTCTGAATGTTATTTGCCTAAAATTCAACTTCTGTCAATTTGTAGGATTATGCGATGATCTCTGCAATATCTACAAGGAAGATTTCATTTCAGCAAAAGTCAAGATGGCTTTCTTTCAGGAGGATCATGCAGGACCCAACAATTACCAATCTCCTCCACCTGGGAATGATCTTCCTACGGAAATTGAAAGACTACGTGATAACCAAGACCTTGCATCCACCAATCTGTTGTCTGAAATTTTGCCTTCACCAAATAGGTTCATTTCTTCTCCGCAGACGTCCATGCCTTCTCCAAGCATACGAGATGACTTCAGTCCTGCCACTACAACCTTTGGGACAGAATCAGGTCAGATAGGAAGAAACACGGAGAGTGGGGTGCGACCCACGCCTGACCCAGCTGCATCAACTGGGCATGTTGGTTCTGATATGGAGACCCCTTCAACGTGGTTTGGAGGAGGACTAGGTGTGGAGGATACTGTTCTATCTGATATTCCTGAATTTGATAATTCTGCTGGGGTATGTCTGATCATGCTCACTTCCCTATTAAATATTGAATCTACTTTGATAATTATCTGGACAACGTTTTTAGCGGATTTGTATCATCCAGAGTAGCCTCATCAGCCTAATAACACATCTTCAATCGTTTTAGACTAGGATTTATAAAGAGAAGTAGGTTTTACTTTTGATATGAGTAGAAACTCGGTTCGTATTTGAATGTTCTTGTGATCATTCTCATTCAAGGCTTGATTACCTAGTGCACTTACGTGATCAGATTGTTAGCCCATATGACTATTCAGCTTAGCTCTTCCCTGTCTTACATCTGATAAGTCTCTAAATACCAATGCAGGATCTAAGCTTTCTAGAACAAGATGATGACACTCCTATTGGTGAGCTAAGAACCTCTAGTTTTTCCTTTTGAATTTCAAGGGTTTGCATTAATTTGGATAATGTCTGTCAATTTTATGAGATAGTCTGCAGCATCTTATTTCTGGATTTTTTTAATGTAACTTATACCTTAAGCCTATATATCCTTATGCTGAAGCAGGGCTTCAAGGAACTCCCTCATCAAGTAAGCAAGGGGGAACACCAGAATTTGACACCTTATCTGCTAGAACAAGGTAGGCACTCGATGCAGATTCTTCACATAATATGGATTTACTTTGCGAGGGTTGTCTTTTAATGCTATGATTGCAGAGCTGTGGCTCAATACTTGAAGGGGAAGTCACCAATAACACCCATCTCAGAAGAGACTGGAGATGTCAGCTTAAATGCAATTTTAGAAGGCAAAAAAAGAAAAGTATGTGCCCGAATGTTTTATGAGACTCTGGTAAGGCCTCTACAATGTTTCCATGATTAATTGCTCTTACTTGGGATACAAGTCAATCTTCAACTATTGGGTTCCTAGAGGTCTTCTAATATCAGTATCTCTTGTCGTACTAATATTAGTTTTTCATTCTTTAATTCTTTGTGGGTTTGAATTGAGAGTCAAGAGGGTTTGAATTGAGAGTCAAGAAAAAGGTGTATATATAAGTTTCTCTGTTTAGTTGGATATGGTGTGCTTTATTACTTAATGAATCGTATTTGGTATAATGTGTATCATTTTAGGAGCTA
>JBDJHY010000001.1:15789218-15812544 GCA_039654485.1 Withania somnifera | reverse complement strand
ATTATGCAGATCACTGGTTGCTAACTTATTAGCTGCAAACTGCTACAAGGTTGAACATTTGAAACAACCAGATAACTGGGCCTTGGGTAGGAATTACAATTCCTGTATCTATGCTGATTAGACCTCAGATATTCCTTTTATTTTAAACTAACATGTCTATTTGTGGGCAATTGAGAAGGCCAAATTTTACTATATTGCTGGATTCTTTCTCACCATTTCCCTTGAATCTGTTCAGGTTTTTGCTGAGTACTTGATAAGAATTGGATTTTTTCGGGTCTTGCTTAATTCTTTAAAATGAAAAGTGTACGATAATAAATTGAGGAGGGAAGAGCTGCTAAATTTCCTTAGTCGGTTCCAAAGTAGGTTTGATTAATATAATTGAGTCATCTAATTAGGTCATCGGAAGTCAGATCTTTTACATGTTATATGCAAGCTGGATATGCAGTGAAGTCAGCAAAGATATTTTTTTGTTTCAATTTGTGCTATTTCCTGTGCATCAAAGTTACTTCCTTTTCTACAGGAGATATGAACTCTAAACGATATCTGACTGAAATGAGAGAATGGTCAAGTCCTCTACAAATCTCATGCTTTATAGAAGATCTAAGGCTCTAGCTTACCTTTTGCTGAAGAAACCATCCAGAGAAAAGTATCTCAACAGGAACAACTTTAAGTATTAATGGATTTTTCGTATGCAGTTCTAAGTCTTAACTCTTTTGCCTTTTTGCCAATTGACTCAAATATATATATACATTGAATGAGTTCTAGTAGGTTCATCATACAAGTAATGAATTTCATCATAAAAATGTCTTGCTTTCAATGCAGTTTTATGTCAAACTTCTATTGTAGGTCCCAGGTTGTATTTAAGGAATGATCATCTTGTATCAGGAAATATTTTGGAAAGTTTTCCTGATAGTGTGATTGTAGTGTTTTTCAGTTTGATTATACTTTGACTTTACTCTGGGTCATGCTTAATCCTTATCTCAAACAATTTTAGGGTAGAGGCTATGGATTCTTCACCTCTGGCATTTGAGTAAAAAATGTTATAAATCACAATAATTGATTAAGTTATCAATTATTTAAGTGGTTAACTTTTTAAATTTATCGATGCCACTTAAATTAGGATAAAATACATTTTTTATCTAAGAATCAGGATAGGGAGAGTAAGAAATATTATCTAAAAATAATATAAAAAATATTATAAATCACATTAATTAATACTTAAAATATTTAAAATGATACAAAAAATTTTATTCTTTTCAGATTATATTTATATTACATAAATTGGAATAAAAAATTAATATATATTAGGCTCGTACTGACACGATATCTTATATGTAGTACTTTATATACATAATCAAGATGCACTTTCTAGGTGAAGAGCTTTCAATATTTTGTTAATAAGCCCGCATATTGTCATTATCTGAATACTTTTGAAGCTAGCAACTCACAACTTTGAAATTTGGTAAGTAGTAACCAACTAGCCATTATCAACTTGATTGGTAGCTTAGATAGATTTGTGAAATTAACCATCTATTCATATATCTTAGTAGAATTTGTGGGTAAACTCATAAAACAATTTGATCAATAATTAAAAATACTTCACTTTTTGAATTTTGAAAAGGTTCTATATATATATATATATATATGCGATTTTTTTGAATTCCTCTTTGAAGTAATTGAAGGATTTGAATGAGGCGAGAAATAAAAATAATATATTATTTTTATTCAACGAATTTTTTTGATATTAAACTCAAAATGATAGAAAAAAAGGAATAAAATAGGTCAATTTATTTATAGTCATTTATAATTTATTTTTAGTTGTGTGTTTTCCATTTCTATTTTTTTTTAAACATAATAACATGAAAATAATACAAATTTCCTTATCATATTCTGAGTTGTGATCACACATTCCCATAGAAAGTAGAAAATCACATTAATATTTGCCTTAAATTTAAAACGGTGTCGCTTAATTAACGCATAAGTGGCAGGTGCGTAAATAACCAAAACCAGCCAGTCCTTTAAAGGAAACACAAAGCGTCATAATTCTAAGTTATTTTTTTCTTTTTTTGGCGCCATGTTCTCCCGCGGTTCCTCAAAAATTTCGAACCATAAAACCCCCAATTATTAACTATATGTACAAAAGAGAACCGAAGAGCCCAAGAGAATTAGGTCATCGGAAAAGGGTCGCCGTTGTTGAGGGAGAATGTTTTATTCGCACACATTCTTGGCTAGAAAAGGTCCATTAGGGACAGTATGGTGTGCTGCACACTTGCAACACAAGTTGAAGAAGCCTCATTATACTAACACTAACATTCCCTCCATTGTTGGTATGTTCTCTTCTTTATGTTTTCTTGAAAATATCCTTTTCATTTGCTCGACTGCCAACATTTTCTTTTTTCTTTTTATGGGGTTTGATGGGTTGCTTCTCCTTTTTTTTTCTAGAGATTTTAGAGAAAAAGAATCCATTTTTACTAATTTCACATGGTAAATTAGGAGTCTTTGTTGGTGTTAGGTGGAAGATATCCTGAGAATAAATTGAATTACGTGCAACCTAGCTGGGACACCATGTTTGTTAAAAGAAAAACAAAATTGGTCTTGTTTAGCTGATATCAGTTTGGGAGTTTTTGTGAGATAAAGATTTCTCTTTCTTTTTTATGCGGTTTGATAGTTTTTTTAATCTTGTTTATTTCTTGAGTTTTTGAGAAAAAATAATCTGTTTTCATAATTTCACATGGGTAAATTAGGAGTCTTGTTTTGGTGATATCAGTTTGGGAGTTTTTGTGAGATAAAGATATGATCTTTTTGGATATTTTAATTCAGCTTGAGTTTGTCACTTTAACGGATGAAGGGTTACAATTTGATGTTTTCTCTCTGTTTTAGTTGTGCTCATTGAAGGCTTAGATTGAAGTGTGTTTTTAGTGTATAGTTCAATTCACTGTTGCAGAGTGTTGATTAAATGCAATTCTATGTATTGAATATTATTTTTGTTGTTTGAGAATTTATCCCTTTGTTGCAGAATTTTCTCTTTATCCTCTGGGATTTGATGAGTTTGGTTTTTGTTGCTGAACTGTTTTCTTTCTCTCGTCTTAATTTCAAGCAGTTTAATATTCAATGTTTGTTTTTCTGAAATCAATTCTGAACTTTCTTGAGACAAAGTTTTGCTCTTTTACATTGAAGACTGCCTTTTTTGTATAAATTGTGGTTTGTTCTGGTATGGAGTCATTTTTGATAAATGAATTGATTTCTAATTCAGTGGAGACTTTGTCTTTCCCTTGTAGTTATGATAGTTGTTGCGAGGATTGATCTGTACTTGTGAGCGATGTATTGTCAACTGTGTTGTGTTAGTTATTCATTTATCATTTTAGGGAGGTTGAATGAGAATTTTCATTTTGATCTTGATGAAGAGTGAGATGCATGCACCACACATATGCTCATGAAGGAATACTAGGAGGAGACTGTACTATAAGAGGAACTTAAGCATAAATGTTTGGAACTTGAACTTATGTACTATATAAACTCTTGAATTCTTAGCTAAGTAGCAGAGAATGGATGTGCTCATCACACAAATTAAATAAGGTTTGCTGGATCCTTTTTTCTAATAAATGTGAATGCTGGACCTCTCTTGAAAGAGACTAAAAGTTAAAATCTTACAGATGGTTCTACCCATGACTTTTACTTGGGAAGAGGATCAATTTTGCATTTAAACTATTTGCAATGTAATAACAGTGCTCTTCATTTTGTTTTGGGCACGAAAATGCCTTTTATCATTAATCAAATAGCTAAAGATTGGCCCTTTTCCGTTGTACTATAAATGACAAAACTCAATTAAGACAAGTTGACATTTATATGGCAAGCTTTTGGGGTAATGGAAAGGGATCTGACATGTTAAGGAAAAGAATTATGCTATCTTAAAATTTGGACATCATGCAAATACCAATACCAATCATAACAACAATTTTTTTTTTGGCTAGATAGTCCTTAAAGCTTTCTTAATAGGTTTCCTGTAATAAATTGTGTCCTTTCCATGGATAATAGGTACCCAATGGAACATTTGAGGTATGTATAATTAGGCAGAGACACCATCATCATAAAAAAATCTTGCTAAAGTTGATGTTTTGTGAATTTATCATTACCTTGTCTCATTGATATCTTGTACAGCCATTGATGTTGCTAGGTTGTGATTAAAGCATGATTTCATAAAAAGCCAGAAAGGATGTATAAGTTGCTTGACACAAGTATATAGTAGTTGATTTGATATGCATATGACCTTTTTTTAAGTCTGTGCTTGTGATACTGTTGCTTATATTTTTTGAAATCTATATGTAGAGCGCATCATGACTCCTGAAGTACCTATTGCGTTGAGAACGTCTGGCCACCTTCTACTTGGAGTTGTTCGGATATACTCAAAGCAAGTTGAATACTTTGCCGAGGACTGCAGAACATTATTAACAGGAGTTATCAAGGCCTTTACATCCACAAATGTCAATTTACCAGAAGATGCCACTCATGCACCATACCACTCCATCACTTTACCAGAAACGTTTGAACTTGATGCCTTAGTTTTTGATGTAGATCTTGACCTGAATAGGTAATTTTCGTAGTACCTTTAAATTGTCATCTAGAATCTCTAGTTAGTTACACGTGCATTTGGAATTCCAGGGTTAAGGATACTCATGTTAAAAGTTACGAAGAGATAACTTTGGAAGGTATGTGTCATGTTGCTTATTCTAATTCTTCTTTGTATCTTCTTCGGTTTAATTTGCAATTGAACTTTCAGTTCTGAAATTCTCTTTGCATAGATGAAACTCTATCGCATGAAGATCAGTATGTTGCTATTTATGTTGATGAGGTGGGTATATCTTTTGCTTCATATTAGCAGGTAGACTTATTCACTGAAGTTGCAATACTAATTTGACAAAGATTTTGTTTTTACAGGACACATTAAGGAGTTTGTCAAAATCAGGCGAAGCTTCTGGATTAGGTGCCACGCCTATGGAGACAGAGTATGGATCTTATTGACTATAGGTATTGATTTTATTTCTGTTTATTGCCATTTTTGGTGATAGATGTTTCTTCTATGATGCAGCTCTGGTCTTTCAAATCCAGATGGAGCTACTGCTCAATCCCAACATTCTTCCCCTAAGAATCAGGAAGGACTAAACAAAGAAGCTGTTCGTGATGACATTCCCCAAGATATTCCAGAAGTTGAAATCATGCGTGATGCTGTCCATGGTCATAGCTTTGAGAATGTTGACTTATGGTCAGACCGAGGGAATGACGTGATGGAACCAGATAAAATTCTGGAGGAACAGATGATGAGAGACAAGGAAACTGCAAGCCCAGTTGTGGAAGAGATGTTGGCCCCTGGAGGACATTCTATACCATCTCATCAACAAGAAGCACCACCCTCGGCTACTTCAGCGGAGGCTCATGAATTTGCTGATACACATATATCATTTGGTGGGTGGAGGGTTCTTATTCTTAAACTGAAATTACATCTGGATCATGTATATATTCTAATATGGAACTCCTTGTTTTCTTGGATATTCAGGGCATCAGTCACCTGGTTTAGCACTTCTTTCAACACCTCCCCTTGAGGAGCCAAAAGCAAGAAGAAAACGAAAGCTACTCATCTATGATAAGGACATAGTATTGCCAAATCAGTATGTTAATGTTTTATCATCATTAATTGTTATTTTCTCTTCAATCATTAGCCTTTTTTTGACAATATCATGATCAACTTTACAGTGAGATGAAAAAGAGACTACAGGGGTTTGGTAAAAAATTACGGGAAAGAAAGAATGGTCCTTACTCTTCTTTGGATATCTGGAAGCAAAACAAGAGACTAAGAAAAGATGGAATTTTCATTGAGCCTTTAATAACTGGTGGGTATCTCACAGTTATTATCATATGAGCCTGAATGTTCTTTGCTTAAAATTCAGCTTCTGTTAATTTGTAGGATTATGTGATGATCTCAGCAATATCTACAAGGAAGGCTTCATTTCAGCAAAAGTCAAGATGGCTTCCTCACAGGAGGATCATGCAGGGCCCAGCAATAACCAATCCCCTCCACCCGGGAATGATCTTCCAGTGGCAATTGAAAGACTACGTGATAACCAAGACTTAGCATCCACCAATATGTTGTCTGAAATTTTGCCTTCACCAAATAGGTTCATTTCCTCTCCACAGATGTCCATGCCTTCCCCAAGCAGAAGAGATGACTTCAGTCCTGCCACTACAACTTTTGGGACAGAACCAGGGCAGATAGGAAGAACCACGGAGAGTGTGGTACGGCCCACGCCTGATCCAGCAACATCTACTGGGCATGCTGGTTCTGATATGGAGACCCCTTCAACATGGTTTGGAGGAGAACTAGGTGTGGAGGATACTGTTCTATCTGATATTCCCGAGTTTGATAATTCTGCTGGGGTATGTTCGTCCATCTTCACTTCCCTATTAAATAGTGAATCTACTCTGATAATTATCTGGACAACATTTTCAGTTGATTTGTATCATCGACGGTAGCCTCATTAGCCCCAGACCAAATCTTCAATAGATTTGAGATTAGGATTTATAAAGTAGGCTTTTACTTTTGATATGGGTAGAAGCTTAGCTCATATTTGAATGTTCTTCTGGTCATTCTCATCCAAGGCTTGATTACCTTGTACATTTCTATGGTCAAATTGTTAGCCCATATGACTATTCAGATTTTTTCTTCCCTGTTTTTTAGCTGATAAATCTCTAAATACCAATGCAGGATTTAAGTTTTCTAGAACAAGATGACGACACTCCTATTGGTGAGCTAAGAATCTCAAAATTTCCTTTTAAATTATAAGGATTTGTATTAATTTGGATAATGTCGGTCAATTTTATGTGCTACAGTCTGCAGCTTCATATTTCAATTTTTTAATGATGTAACTATGCCTTAAGCCTGTATATCTGTATGCTGAAGCAGCGCTACGAGGAACTCCCTCATCAAGTAAGCAAGGGGTAACGCTGGAGTTTGACACCTTATCTGCTAGAACAAGGTAGGCACTCGGTGCTGATTCTTCTCATAATATAGATTTACTTTGCAGGATAGTCTTTTAATGCTGTGATTGCAGAGCTGTGGCTCAATACTTGAAGGGGCAGTCACCAGTAACCCCCATCTCAGAAGAAACTGGAGATGTCAGCTTAAATGCAATTTTAGAAGGCAAAAAGAGAAGAGTATGCGCCCGAATGTTTTATGAGACTCTGGTAAGGCCTCTACAATATTTCCATGATTAATTACTCTTACTTTGGGGATACAAGTCAATATTCAAATATTGGGTTCCTAGAGGTCTTCTGATATCATTATCTCTATTGCAACCAAGGGTGTGACCTAGTAGCTAACACAGTGGGTGGGTTGAAAACCTGAGGTCTCAGTTTCAAATTTCAGCATAGACAAAAAATACTAGGTTAGTTGCTGATATGAGGTGACATGTATCTCGTGTATTTAGTTGTGGTGTGTGTAAGCTGGCGTGGGCACCACAATTATAAAACAAATATATCAGTATCTCCTGTGGTGTACTAATATTTGGTATAATGTGTTTCTTTTTAGGAGCTATTTCATAAGATATTTACTATTGATTACAGGTGTTGGAGAATTGTGGGCTTGTACGTGCGAATCAAAATGAACCTTATGGTGATATAACTCTAAAAGTGACTTCCAAACTGAAGGAGAAATTTCCAAGTTGAGGCCCCACTGTGTACATCTACATATAGAGGTATAATTTGACTGCATTGTTCTACTGTTTAAACAAAGTAAACATGCAGTTTGCTTATTAGCTTACTGTTTCATTTGTCAATACAAAAGATTAAGAGGTAGAGTAATGCAAGTCTTCAGATGATATATTACCATTGAAACCAAAAGAAAAGAACCAATGCTTCTCATATAGATTGAGACTTGTATGTTGATTCTTTACTCTCTGTCTCACACACACACATATGTATATATATATATTGTAGAATATTGCTTTTCTAACACATTCCTTCTGTAAAAAGCATCTCTTCTATTTGGTGTCTTTAGCACAAATATTTTCTATGTTTTTCCTAACAAGTCTAAATGTTATTGCAGTTAAAACATTGTACAGAGATGTAGCGCTGGTGAAGATGTATAACCCTGGCAACCGTTTTGTCTAAATTATTGCTCCATTTATCAACAGTGGCTTCATGTTTTGTCATACCCCTCACCCTTGAACGATATTAACATTTTGTTGCTCGTCTCTCTGCCTGTTGATTGAAATTATCTTTTCACATTTTCTATCCTTGTAGATATAGTTCCTTTCTGCTCCCTCAAATTATAGAGGGTTTCCTTTGTAAATTATAACATCTTCTAGTGTTTTTATTTTAATAATTGATTTTCCTTTTTAACATTATCTTCGTCTTGGTAAAAAATGGTCCTAATCATTGTATATTTGAGCTATAATTTTCGTTAAGCAAGCAAAATTAATATTGTCCTGAAAACATTATAGAATGTACTATGAGGTTGGGGGAGTTTAGGCAAAGAGAGGAGCAGTGTCTTTCATCAATATATTCAAGAATTATGACTTGTACTTTCTTTACAAGTTGAGCACCCTAATTGGACCTATCTTCTCCAATCTACCCTGCAAAAATACCATCCTTGTTTCATTAATTTAATCACTATTACTTTATAAAGGGACAAATAAATCTCATAATTTGGTGGAGAGCTTTCAAAATTATGTACTTTTCTTTGCTTCTCTCGTGTCATGTTACAGAGTATTAAAACTCTTACCATCATCAGTTAATTATCACTGGATTCAAATATTACTATATGTTTTTTTAGAAATATTTTTAAAAAAATATTTAAGTATAATTGTCATTAATAACGTTAAGCTATATATTGTTGTCAACTAATTATCTTTTTGGTGCAATGCATGTGCTAATCAATTAAAAAGCGTAATTCAGTCACCCTGTTAAAAAGATGGATTAATTTTGACATGGTGCAATGCATGATATGAGTTTAAGTAACAATAGATTTAAATCGATCCTAGGGGGAAGGCATAATTAAATTTGTTTCTGAAGTGCATATGAATTTTGTGAATAAGCAAGTTAATTGTCATTATATTAGTGTTGCTATAGGGATATTTAAAAAAAAAATATTAAAATATAATTATTATTAATTGCAGCTAAATATCTTTAGAGATTGAGGTATTGTAATAGTACGGTTGCTTACAAAAATATTACTACTATCATTTTGAAACACCAATTTAAAAGTCCATAAGATCAGGAGAAAATGCAGCAGCTAAATACTAATTTCAACCTTAGACAGTCAATGAACAAGTGCCTTTGTTTAATTGGAGCATTGAAATTACAAACTTTTTCGTTAATGAAATGACGGGCAGGACAAGGAGAATTGTAGGATAAATAATTTTAAGTATTCAAATTGATTTTATAAATAATAAGTTATGTATTTAGTAAAAATATTAAAGTGTTTGGTAAAAAGTGTTGATAAGTATTTTTTAATTAAAATAATTTAAAATATTTATAAAATTATTTAAATTACTCATTGTACTAATTGAATAACCCAATTATATTAATTGTGTGGGATCAATTTCTTTTATATCTATAATAATATGATAAAAAATCATTAATTTTTATGATAAAAGGTTATAAGTAGCAATTAATATTTACATATTTAGAGAAAATATATCATAAATATATAAAGGCGTTATATGAAAACTGATACAATTTATACTATATATATACAATAGTAGAATAATTAAATCTACAATTGTACTTATCTAATCAAGAAAAATAAAAAATAATGAATAGAAAAAGTTTTAGAACAAAACCATAAAATTTTTAAGCAAAATAATTACATTCTTTTTTACTAACAAAATGCAACTAAGCTTTACAAACTAATACAAATTAGAGAAGATGTAAAAAAGTAATTAAAAATAATAAAAAATTCTTAATGAGTAATTTTCCTGCTTTTGATGTAGAAAAGTTTCAAAATTTTATTTGACTTTTATACTAGTGGAGGAGATCTGATGAATTTGAAAGATATAACTTAGGAAGTGATGCGATCGAGAGTGTTAGAATTTTATTTGGTAAGATTATTTTAGGAATTACAAAATAACATTAGGATTATAATAATAAAAATTTGGCCAAACTAAAAATGGCTTCTAAGATGAAAAATAATAAGTTGGGAGACTTTTGACTTATTTTAATTTATAAGCACTTGACTTATAAGCATTGTTTATTTTTACCAAATATAGAGATAAATCGAAAAGTGTTTATAAGGTAGTTTGACCAACTTATAAACTTAGTCAATTTAAATAATTAACCAACTACATTACTAAGATTTTTTTTTTAAATTTCATCCTTGTTTTTGCGAGTTCGAATTAATTAGTTACTCCCTTCATCCCAATGATACTTTTTTTAAAAATAATTTATAATTATACAAATATTTAAAATTTATTTTAAATCATACATTTTATTTATTTTTTTAAAAATTTATGCCGAATCAAATAATGACAGTTCCCATTCTATTACAGTCCACAATGTAAGGCAAAAGTCAAAAGAATCTGGGAAAATAATAGGAATGGATGAATCATAATCATCATTTTAATTTCCCTCTATATATAGTTGTTATGGTAAGCTGGATGCATGTTGAATTTCGTAAATAGGCTATAGTTTTGGAGGTTGACTTATATTTGAATTTCGAACTTTTTATATATAGATTACTCTATTAATCTAGCATTAGAATTCACCCACCTCCCACTAGAGTTGGTTATTATTTCAGAAATGTGAATTTCATAAATTAAGGGATTTCATGAGTTTTTGTTAAACTTTATTGGTTCACTATTAATTAAATTCTTTTATCCTCAGTTAATAAACAATGTAAAAGAATTAGTACAGTGGCCTGGGCTCCATAAAAGTTTGCACGCTGCTTATGCACAAATGTCGATCGAAACCCTTAATAGGAAAGGATAAATTTTAAAATAACAAAATATTTAAAATTTTATTAGAAGAAAATAGTTAAAATTGGCTTGGTGACTCTAAACTCGATTATAGATGTATATGAGCTTTTCATATACAAATGACAGTTGTCTATGAATTATTAATAGAACCTTTAAATAGTTCGCTATAACTTTCAGTTGTATATGAACTTTTTAAATATAATTAAAAATTATATATGATATAAATTACAAAAAAACACTCAATCTTGAATATAAAAGAATAAAAATTAAATATTATATATAACTTTATAAACTTAAGTCTATACACAATTTAAGTTATATACAACTTTACTATTTTTAGATTATTATAAAACATGTTCCAGTTTTAGAATTTAAAGCTTATATTTATTATTTTTACATTTCTTCTATATTAATTAACCTAATCAATTTAGATTTTAATTTTTTTTTACAGTTGATAGGCTCTCTATTTTAATTAAATACCATCCATAAATTAAAGTTTTCTCTTCAATCAAATATTAATCTGACATTCCCCTTGTTCCTTTCTCTTCCTTCTCCTCCACTTGTTCCACTTCAATATAAAGTGGATTAAGTATCAAAGCTAAAAATACCATAAAATATACTCCTTTAGTCTCATTTTACTTAGTCTGGCACATTTGTTAAAGAAAAAATTTAATCAGAGATGTATTTTATTAATTTAACTTTATTAATGATTGTGTTTTAAAATTTTAAATTTGACTATTACTATTTTATATAATTATGTAATACAAAGATAGTAAGAAAAGAAATATAATAAAATTATTTTTATTTGCAAAATTGAGTAAGTAAAAAAATATTTACTTTTGGAATAAGGGCTAAGTAAAATAAACCTAATTATGTAATGTAAAAGTAGTGTAAAAAGAAATAAAATAAAATTATTTGATTTGTTAAATTGGATAAGTAAGAAAAAATATTCACCAAATAAAATGAAATAGGAAGTGATACAAGTAGTATAAACTTTTTAACAATGAGGGTAAAACTAAAAACAAGAGAGTTAATTAATTAAGGAACTTGTAGGAATTTTCCACTTCTAGAGTCAATTTTGTTAACCAACAAGGTAAATTTAGGAGAGAGACAAAATTAATATTTAAAATTGTAGGAAGGAAGTATATATGATAGCAACTGAAAATAAAATGGAGCTGATGATATTTTATTCTTTAATTTAGCTTGGGATGAAGCCACTTTTTACATATAATTTTCCCCTATAAATAAATCTTGTTTGCTTTATATCAGCTCACACCAGTAAACAAAACATTCATCATAATATATGGCTTTATTTTCAGGTTTCTTCAGCTGTTTCGATAGCACTAGTGTTCGTTCAAGAGTTTGTGATGATGCTTATATTGTCAAGTCAAAATCATCAGAGAAATTAGCTGCAAAGACCAAAACGATATCATCATCAAGTGCTCCAATTCTTGTTTCTTATTTTCCAGAAACTGGGGCTATCTAGGCCTTGCCTCACTGTATGTAGCTGTGTGGAAAAGGGAAATTTAATTTGTACTTGTATTATTTGATTTGATAAATAGAGTGATTAATTTATTTATTTATTTATTTATTCATAGCCATTTCATGAATTTTAATACACAAAATATACTTATATGGGTGTGTATATTTCAAAAAATAAGTCGTGTGAATATCTACATATAAAGTTTTCACCACGACGGGAAAAAGTTCCTTTACTTATTAGGATGAGAGTCTTCTTCATTGCATTTTCTTTTACACTATATAATCATCAATCTTTAATTAATACTCTCAAAATTTCATTAAACACTATATATTTGCTCACATTATTGACTACCAATTTCTAATGAATTGTTTTTAAAAAATTACTTTTCACTCATGAATGAAACATCAAAAAAACTTTTGATTAATTGAGGACATACAAGTCTTAATAAAACGCCATTAGATTTAAGAAAAAAATTTATTGCCGGCAACTTAAACTTGCACAAACTTTTATTTAGATATTAACTAAATTTGCTTCATTTTAAATACTCATGTAGAATATGGGACGGTCATTTTTAACACTTTTTTCACAATCAACAATGTGTGCTACACGTGCTAATGATGTGTAAATCATTGAATAAAATGATGACACTCGTCATTTTTCTTCCAAATAAATTTTAAATAATTAATTCTAACTAAATAAAAAAATTATCAATTAAAAAATGATTACCAAAAACAGAAATCTGCTCCCACATTTTCTTAAAAACATAGCTTCTTAAAAAAGTACTTCTAAAGAGAATCTGCTCCCACATTTTCTTTTTCCACAATGATTACCAAAAACAGAAATCTTCCCTGAACAACTTTAGACTAATATTAAAAAAAAAAAACCTGTAACAGACCTCCTGGTACTAGGACAAGCAACCCAGTCTGCATCACAATGCACTACGATCTCAGTTGTAGGCTTCTTCCTTAAGAACACATCTAATCCTGTAGAAGTTTTCACATATCTGACAACCCTCAGTGCGGTAAGACAGTGTGACAACTTTGGTTACTGCATGAACTGACTCATCAATTGTACAACAAAAGAAATGTCTAGTCTAGTGATAGTTAGATTAGATCAATTTTCCCACAAGCTTCTGATATTTACCAACATCATTAAACAAAAGGATCTTTGTTGTCTCCTAAACTTATCATATTCAACACTAGTATATTTTACAAATTTACATTAGTCTCCAAGGGAGTAGAAGCTGGTTTGGTTCACTTAAACCTGTTTCTGAGATAAGCTCTATGGTGTACTCCATTTGATTGAGAAGAATGCCATGCTGATTCCTCAATACTTCAATACCCAAGAAATATCTCATCTCCCCCAGATCCTTAACTTTGAACTAACTGTGTAAGTATCTTTTTGCACTCAAAATAAGCTCTGAACTGCTTCCTGTGAGTAATATGTCATTCACATATTTAAGCAATATCACGATAGCACCATCTTGCTGTTTAGTGAAGAGTGAATGATCATCAGAACTCTGTTTATATCCATCATTCAGTAGAGCATTTGTGAGCTTTATATTCCATTGCCTAGATGCCTACTTCAGTCCATACAAAGACTTTAGTAGTCTACATACCCTTGTTTCTCCTTGTGTTTTTTGTTTAACCCCTGTGGCAGAGTCATATAGACCTCTTCAAAGAGATCTCATTGGAGAAATGCATTACTCACATCCATCTGAAATAAATCCCAGCCTTTGGATGCTGCCACACTGATCAATGTTCTTACGGTTCCCATTTTTGCAACTGTGAGAAGGTCTCATGGTAGTCCAATCCTTCCTTTTGTGTGTACCAATTTCCAACCAGTATTGCTTTGGGTATGTCCACTTTTCCATTTGCCTTAAAGTTTGATTTATTACACTTTTTCAATCAAACAAACGAATGCGAACTAGACCAAATCAAATAAAAAAAAATTAATTCTGCAACATAAAAATCGTATCGATCCGTGTAGGCTGTCGGATGAATATTAACTGCTTTCATCAATCAAACGTGGCTCTTGATATCATATTAAAATATGATATTAAGGGTGAGTAAGTATTAAGGGTGATTAGTAGACCACACTTTTGGGTGCAGAAGCTTCTGTAGAGAAGAAAACTCAAGAAACGAAAAAAAAAATACTTATATTTTGAACGAAGGTGAAAACCTAAGATATAAGTTTGGTAGCCTTTGAACATAGAACCTCCCTACAGTTTGAATTCTCACAAGAAGTAGTCCTATTCGACAATCTCTCTCCCCCTTTTAACTTTTTGCTAATTGAATTGGTTCTCTTTGTTAGTAATTTTTTTTCCAATCTGCTCATTACATTTTTTCCTAAGACTTTTTAGGTAAAGCCATTCTATTATTCAAAGCCCTTTTGAGAAAAACTATTTAGGAACAAATGAATTGTTCATAATTCACGAACAAGCATAAAGGACATTGATAACTCCATCTCGATAAAGAAATAAATTTTAAAAATAAATATCAAGCCTAAAGATTGTTAACAGGACATAGGCATGACTGAAACAGTTTGCAAACTTATTTATAGTAATTCTAGGGAT
Source organism: Withania somnifera (assembly GCA_039654485.1). Taxonomy (NCBI): domain Eukaryota; kingdom Viridiplantae; phylum Streptophyta; class Magnoliopsida; order Solanales; family Solanaceae; genus Withania; species Withania somnifera. The sequence continues at coordinate 15,797,522 of JBDJHY010000001.1, read as the reverse complement.
ATTTTTTAACCAAAAGTCAAGAAAAGACATCTTTAATCTATGTCTAATATTTCAATAATATTTTTTAAAGTGACTTACTAAAACCCACTGATATAGGAGTTACAATACTTCCTATATTATTTAAAATTGATATAAATATATTGTATACTCACGATACATAATTCGTCGTAGATATATTGTGGGCAAATAAATCTTCAGATACACAATAATATATGTAAGGTGTTCAGATATATTGTATCTATCTACGTGTATTTGTGTTTAGTTGTATATATTAGCATATATCTGAGGGGTACAATATGTATCTTGCATTATTTAAGTGTTACAATATGTATTCACGTGGTTACAAAAGATATCCGTGTATCTTGATTAATATAATATAATATGTAATTAATTTAAAATAATAAAAGAATAAATTAATATAAAAAAATATTTGGAAATTCATGTGAATTTTTCTTTTCATTATCCTTTCCAATTTAAAATTGTACCTTAAATTTGAAATATAGTTAATTTTGCTTAAGAACTTGGTGTATGTACACATGATATGTCTCATTAAATAATTCCTTGGTGTAACGTTGAGAAGCTTATGGTTAATAAATCCAGTATCGAATTCGAAATTCATAAAGGCATATCTCATAATTTTGATAGAATGCATTTGGCCTATATTGAGGCCTTCATACATACCAAAGTACAAATTGCCCTCTCTAACCCCCCCCCCCTTTCCAACCCCTCTCCCATTTTGCCTCTTTTCAGTTACCCTTTTCTATTTATACTTGATAACCTCAACCTTTAATAGATTAGATGAGTGATGCTTGTCCTTTTCAAAGCATCAAAAGCTACTACTGTTTGCCTTCTCACAACCCTTTAAAGCTCAAGAATTAAAGGGCCCTATTCAGACCCATATACCCCTTTTTGACACATGCACTTACATATATATTCCCTCTGAAATCTTAACATTTCAAGGAAAAAGTTTACACCTTTAACTGTTATTCTGGTGTCCCTCATCCTCTTGAAAGGGAAGGGTATGGCTCTTGTGAGTAGAATTCCTTCAATTTCATCTTCTTCTGCTACAACCGAATTGAGAAAAATCAAATCTTTTGGCATTAATCCTGTTTGTTGTATCAACTATGCATCACATTCATCTTCATCCCCTTTTACTGAAAAACATTCAATTGAGAGATACCAAAGGGATAGTTGGATTTACAAGAATGAATTGGAGCAATCTGGTTCTTGTCCAATTCTACCTGACCCCAGCTATGTTAGGGACTATGACATAGCTTTGCAGTTGCCAGAGCTGAAGAAAATGCTTCAGGTTTTGAGGGAGAAGAGAGAAGGAGAAGGAGGGTGTGATAGAAGAGGACCTGGGAATGTGTTCTTGGTGGGTACTGGACCAGGAGACCCTGAGTTATTGACCCTTAAGGCTTTGAGAATTATTCAGAATGCTGATCTCTTGTTGTATGATAGATTGGTTTCTAATGAAGTTTTGGATTTGGTTGGTCCTGGTGCTAGACTTCTCTATGTTGGCAAAACTGCTGGATATCATAGCAGAACTCAGGTTTGTTGCAACTTCACTGCTGTTTTTGAACATTTCTGCTTATGTTTCTTGATATGGGGATTTTGGAATCCTTAAAATGGACATTTCTACTTATGTTTCTTGATTTGGGGATTTTAGAATCCTTAAAATGGACAGAATTCTAGATATACAGTTCAAAAGTATGATAACTTTGGGTAAACATTGGTCCTTGGCTAGATAGTTTAGATCTTGGCTTGATACATGGATTTCCTTCAATTGGAAAGATGCTTCGCTGTTAGCCTGTCAACTTTCTGACATTTAGCATTCAAATTTTATGGGTGTGCAATCATTTGGAAAATGATTGTGATGGTTAGAAACTGAACTCACTTTTTGATGAAAGCTTTAAAATGCTTTTGGTGAAAACTTGGGCATTTCGACCATTTTTTTCAATGCAGGGTTTTTTTCTCAATAGGAGAGTGTGTGTGTGTGTGTGTTCCAATGCAAGAGTGGATTCTGATACTTCTATTGTAATGGTGGGAAATCCATAGCCTTTCTTCTGTTCTGTGTTTTAGGTGATGCCTGAATTAGCCTAGATATGAAATCGCATGGCTCAAATGATATAATTTAGTCAGTGCATCAATAGTGGCATTGATGGTTGAAAATCTAAATGCTACAAGTTCCGTAGCTGAATGTTCGTCTTCTCCGTGTCATCGTGATGACAAGCCAGCTAGCAACTGCTTATGACATCTGTGTACATTTTGCATTTAGCAGGAAGAAATTCATGAGTTGCTTCTGAGTTTTGCAGAAGCTGGGGCAAATGTTGTGAGACTAAAAGGCGGTGATCCATTGGTATGTCTTCGGCTTAGATGTTTGGTGTATGCTTATACAGTTATTATAGTTGATTTTTACAATTCCAGAGCTGAAAGTTTGGAGCATTTGTCGTATTATCAGGTATTTGGACGGGGTGGAGAAGAGATGGATTTTCTTCAACAGAAGGGAATTCAAGTTAAAGTTATTCCAGGTATGATAAGTTTGTGAATCCCACACAGAACTCGATTGAGCTGTCAAACTGCAAAACGTGAATCTTCCCAAGTGTCATTTAGTTTGCTTGGCTTGCAAACATCATCTCACTGACAATTTTCTTTAATCATGAACAGATGTTTCAGTTTAGAGAAGGAGTAGGAACATACTGGTAGGGAGAGTATATTTTCTTCAGTATTAATTTAGGGAACAAAAAGAAAGTCTCTTTGTATTAAGGCAACGTCAAGTAATCACATCTTTCTCTGTAAATATAATATGTCTTTGTGAGATTTTCCCTTCAGTATAGATGCCAAAATTTATATCTTGCCCTCTGTTGAAGAGGACATTAGTTATCCTGAAAGAAATTAACAGGTTCTCTCTTGAAAATCCTGTATCTTAACTTATTATGAGCTGATCTATAAGAGAAATTATGCCTTCTCCAAAAGGCGGCTATTGATGCATCTGCCAATACTCAAAATCACTTTAGCAGTTATATGTTACCAATATTGTGGTCACTGATTGTTCCTTATGTCGATTAAAGGAATCAATTTGCTGACAGACACCGCCTGCATTTTCAAGTGTAAATTTTTTACTGGTGAGAGTGGGCTAGTCAGTGTCATGTATAAGTAAATATATATAATGGAAGAGGTGCGACATACTGTTCAAAGCAAGATCTGATTCTGCCATACACAACTTGAGGTAGGCCTTATTCTGGTCATTTCATTTCAGGTATTACTGCAGCATCTGGGATATCGGCAGAATTGGGAATTCCATTAACCCATCGTGGTGTTGCAAACAGTGTTAGATTTCTCACTGGTCACTCAAGAAAAGGAGGAACAGACCCGCTTTTTGTTGCAGAGAATGCAGCTGACCCAGACTCTACATTAGTTGTTTATATGGGCTTGTCAACTTTTCCTTCCCTGGCCTCAAAGCTCATACATCATGGGTTGCCAACTGATACACCAGCTGTTGCCATTGAGCGAGGGACGACACCCCAACAACGAATGGTGAGCAAGCCCAGTTGCTTCATTTTCACATATTCCTTCATTATTTTCCTAGGTTGTTGCCTTTGTCAGCTACCTTTGAGAATAAATCAATTGTTATTTAGGGAGAGGATGTTTAAATGAGTGTTCTTTCTTTAGGAAACATTTCAACCCCTCTTGCTAAGAAATTAGATATGCTACTTCTGTTTGATATATTGATTTGATGGTAGTAGGTTACAAAAAGGTATTAGGACAAAATGAATGTTACAAAAAAAGTTTCTTCTGCGAAAAGGACCTCTACTTTTTGCCTAAGGGTTTGAGTTTTTCTGATGTTGACTTTCCAATTGAGACAAGACACTTCAAGTTGCACAGTTGTTGCAACACATAGTGCAAGGAGCCTTGGTTCCTAATTGGGGGGTATATTGGCATCATTGGGACCAATTTGATAGCCTCTTACAAACAAATTTAAGCTTTGCCATAGTTGATATAAAACAGAAAAATGTTACTGTTTTTTTGGCAGAATGCTCGTGATTGTCTTTGTCACATTGCCATCCCATTTCAGAGAATATTAGACTCAGCCTTCGCATTGAAACTACCACCTCTGTTCTCACATCATCTTCAACTTTATTGGTTACTATAGTCAACATGGTTGTGATAGCTGTTTGAAGTTTAGAAATTTGTTGAGAGGTTTTTTCAGATCTCTAACTAGAAGCTAAAAAAGGGCAGCTCGGCGGGGAAGGGCCCAACCACAAGGGTTTATTGTACGCAGTCTTACCTTGCAGAGGCTGTTTTCAAGGTTCGAACCCGTGACCTCCTGGTCACGTAGCAACAACTTTTACCATTTACTCCAAGGCTCCCCTTTCTAACTAGGAGAAGCTATTTGAAATAAAGCTTTAAAAGTGAATATAGATAATATCAAATTCTGCATATATAGTTTTTTTCGTGGGAAAGCAATAGAACGCTGGGTAACCTTCATAATCAGAGATTAGACTTAGTTATATTGCTAATGATGTAATATCTGAAACGACTCTAGGAAGTGTGTTCTTGCTAGTTTAGTCATGTTTTTTTTCTGCCTACTTAGGCATTCAACATGAAAATGATGTGGGATTGCATGGCTGATTACAGTGTCGTTGTAATTCATATAGGTGTTCGCAGAGCTGAAGAATCTTGCTGATGACATTGTATCTCACCAGCTAGAGTCACCAACCTTGATTATCATTGGGAAGGTTGTAGCTCTTTCACCATTATGGCCACATTCTGCAGAAGAGATTCCTGTCTTGGTTGAGACTAAATCTTCATCCAAGACATTGCAATAGGGCAGCCTCGTTGAATGGATGATCATTTGTGATCCCAAAACCTGATCTCTTTTCCTGCAGCAAAGCTGGACACTGCTGCATGCCAAATGATGTGTAACCTTACCAATTCTCTTTCAGATTGTTCAGGTGAAGTCTATTACAATAGAGGCGATCTTATTTTATGGTGCTATGGCAATATTTAGAAGGAGAAGCTGCAGCCAGCATGAACAGAACGGGATGGATTTGTACTCTCATTCCGATAACTTTGCACCTTTGCCTCTATTTTCAAGAGCCAACAAATGACACTCAGATTTTGACAATATCAGATTCTTTAAGCCAATACCAATCCATAAGTATTCATCAAAGAGGCACGATATAGCTATCGAATAATTGATAATTTTGTAAAATGAGTTGGAAGGATATTATGTTGATGGTCGTCTTGTGTATTTTTAGAAGTTGGCTATTTCTGTTTTAGTTTGTTGTCATCATTTTCATTGATTGCATCTCTTATTGTTGGCTAGTCTTGCTTTTCCTCTGAGGTGTTTCAGTTGTTCCCTGTATTCAATTTTTTTTTTTTTGGTTTTTACGTTGAAGCAGGCAAACCAAACTTGATATGATCAGGAGGTAACAAGTTTGAACAGTGAAAACAGCCTCTTGCGGAGATGCAGGATAAGGCTATGTACCATAGAATTTTGTGGTCTGGCTCTTTAGGACCTAATGTACAACCGGGGCTTAGTGCACCGGATTGTCCTTACATTGAAAGCCATCAAGTTTCTGGTCTTTATCCAAACGTGGATATGCAGAATTTTTCTCCTTTATTTCTGCTGTTAGTACCTCCAACTGAAATCTACCTTCCAATTTTTCTTTTATCCATTTTCCTTCTTTTATCTTCTCTTTCTATTAATAGCAAGCTTTCAAGTGTGCTATGAGAATCAATAATCATTTGAAGCATTAATCAATGAAGTTTTGTTAATGCACCAGTCACCTAGCAAGTAACAACCAAAATGTCTAAACCAACAGAGCTGCTTCCCTGTATTATATCTTTTTACTTTCTTTAACTAGAGAAGTTAACAGTAATCTCTTAAAAGCAGTCTCATTTGAAATAAAAAGTTAATTAGTAGCTTAGTGCTGTTCATCTTTATAAATTGTATCTTAGAATTTGAAAAGCCAACTGGTACCACTTCGAACAAGGGGAGACTTAAATATACTGAAATAGCAGTCTCTTAGAATTACTGAAATTTTCTTTTAGCATAAGAAATTGAATGAATTAGCTTATCAATTAATAAAATATAAATTATACAAAAAAATGCTCCTCCCTTCCCCTCCACCTCTCCCGACTCCAACTCCAACTCCCCTCCCCCCTTCTCTATCCCCTGCCACCTACGTTACTCCACCTCTACCCCCACTAGCAGTGGACCACCCTGGAGGCTTCGCCCTCTGCCCTGGCGCCTACACCTCACCCTGTTAGCCCCCGCTAGGGACATTACCACCATGGAGGCCCTGTTTTCCGTCGCCTTTTCCCTGCCCCGATGCCTCAAAGGCCCTTTGCTTTCTCACTCCCATCTGCTCCCGTATTCCCCCACCCCTCTTTCCGCCTCTCCCTTCTCCTCCCCCTCCGCTCCTCCCTACCCAAGACCCGACCCTGAACCTCCACCACGGGAAGTTTGGCACCCCCAGACACCTCGACCTCGACGCTCTTCTTCCACCACATGAAGTTTGACGCCCCCAACCCAATCCCCTAGCCCCCAACGCTCTGCCCCCACCACGAGAAGCTCGACACCTACCTTCCCTCGACCCCGACACTCTGATCCACCACGAGAAGCTCGCCCCCCGACCCCGATGCTTTAATCCACCACTAGAAACTACGCGCTCTCCAACTCTTTGCCTCCACCACGGAAAGCTCGACGCCCCCAACCTGAGCCCCAGGCCCACCGACGCTCCACCTCTACCACGGGAAGCTCAATGCCTCCCTCACCGCCCTAACGTTCCGCCTCCACCATTGGAAGCTCTCCCTCCCCTTTTGCCCCAACGTTCCGCCTCCACCACAAGAAACTCGTCACCCTCAACCTCGATGCTCCGCCACCACCACGAGAAGTACAACGCCCCCTAACCCCGACCTCAACACTCCGCCTCCACCGCGGGAAGCTCAACCCTACTGACTCCCGACGCTCCACCTCCACCACGGGAAGCTCGGCGCCCCCTTCCCACGACGCTCCACCTTCACCACGGGAAGCTCGGCACACCCGACCCCCTAAAATCCTGATGCTCCACCTCCACCACGAGAAATTCGTCGCCGCCAACCCCGACGCTCCGCCTCTATTATGGTAAGCTTGACGCCCCCTCACCCCAACCCCACCTCAAAACCGTCTCCACCGCGGGAAGCTTGACGCCCCCGATCTGGACCCCCTGAATCCCTATGCTCCACTATGGGAAGCTCGACGCCCCCTCCTCACCATACTCCGTCTCCACCATGAGAAGTTTGGTATAACCGAACCCCCAATGACTCCCGATGCCTCTTCCACGGGAAGCTTGACGCCCCTGAACCTGACCCCCAACGCTCTGCTCCACCATAGGAAGCTCGACACGCCTTTTCTTTCTTTTATCTTTTCTACGCACCTCAAGTAAGCTTCATGCCAGTCTAACTAAGGTAAGGAAATTCGTACTAAATAACGAGCTAATGAATCCCCTTATCGTTGTCATTGAACCTGCCAATTAAATTCATTATAAGACTCATAATGATCCCCCGACACTCGATGCTCGACGCTCCGCCTCCACTTCCACTACAGGAAGCTCGACGCCTCTTCCTTCCCCAACCCCCCGGCCCCGACTCTCCACCTCCACATGAGAAGCTCAAACCCCTCCCCCTGGCCCAATACTCTACCTCCACCAAGAGAAGCTCGGTGCCCCATTCCCTAATAAGAGCACGGGTAGCACTTACCAGACCCGGCCATTCACGTGGAGTCAGGCGTAGGAGTTGTAAGCATTGCAAACGACTATGCAGAAGAGAGACGCTTGGGAAGCCTTCGTCAAGCCATGTCGAGGAACATTCAATTTTTGAGAGGTGCAAGATGTGACAACTCTAGGACTTGAGGGGCCAAAATGAAGCTTCTGAAACTTAAAAGGCTTATGTGGAGATGTCAAGACTTTGGGGGCCAAAGTACCTTTTATGCAAACTTGTAATAGCTACAAATACTCAAGTTTGTAGCATTTTATTTTTAGACTTTGATGAAATTGAATGAACTCTATTGAGACCGTAGTTATAGCTTAGTTTAGCGTTAGGTGTAATCTAGCATAGCTTTAGTACGCAATTATAGGTGGATTGCCTTAGATGCAACCGTAACTTCTTTTCAGTATTCAATCGAAGGATTTTTCATTTTGTGGAATCAATTCTGGTTTTTATTTGATTGTGTTTTAGGGTTTTCAATGATTCACACGTTCAATTAAAAGGTGAGGGTAACCAGTCCCTTGTTGTTCATAAACCGGTGAGTTATTGTGA
>JBDJHY010000001.1:15760220-15774963 GCA_039654485.1 Withania somnifera | reverse complement strand
TTTCATATTAAAAATAAAAACTACTTTTTTCTGTTTTTATAATGAGACATTGGCCTACAAAGTTTCACATTTCTAGCCTAGGTTCACAGTTGCATATCAAACTGCACATGTTGCTATTTTTTTTTTTAAATCTATTCGAAATACTATTCTCAAAATTTAAATTTTATCGAGCTTAAATTTGAATATAAGACACCATGCAAAAAAAAAAAAAAAAAAATGAAAAACTTGTTCTAACCCCTTTTGGCAACTACACCATCTCGGCCACCACCACCATGGAACTTCAAACAGTAACATAATTTTTTCTATCTAGGTCTAATTTACGTGGCATACAATTTTTTATTTTATTGGAAAACAGTTTATTTTTATATATTTAGAAACAATTAATATTTTATTTTAATTTATTATCATATAAATGTTTCAGGCTACAACCACATGTTTGAAATTCTTGGTGTCCTATTTAAACTTCATCCGTAATGAAATAATATCACATAATTAGAAGAAATTAGTATATCTATTTTTAAGTTGATATATATAGATCTAATTTCACATTATTTTTGTTTTCCATTTCTAAAAGGTAAACATTAAGCGTTGACCAAAACTCCACTCGATTTGTTTTCTATAAATATTGATTATCTTTTTTTTTTTTTTAAAAATTGCATGTCAATATTTTATATAACGACAAACTAATTCATCAAGATGATTATTGTTACAGTGGAAAAGGTTTTATAAGTTTACTATTTTAAGCTTATAGTGAATTAACATAGCTATTTAAATATAATAAGACAAACCATTTTATGACTTTATTATTAGCATGAATAAAATTTACTCACCATACGTGAAATTAGCCCAATAATTGTTTGTAGAATAGTGTGCTCTTCAAGCAAACATTGATTATTATAATTTGTTATAGTGAAAAACAATATATGAAGTGCACCGTTTTTATGTCTTGTGACATTATTAATATGCTTGTCACACAATTTTGTTGGGAGGAACAACGCGTCCCCTTCGACATTTTAATTATCATATGCTCTTGTTTCTTTTTTTCATATTTGCTTGGGCCAAAGGAGGGACACTCCACACTCTGTACTGTGACATTCCCATTGTCTTTTTCTTTTAAGTTAAAAATAAAATTTGAATATAATATTACAAAGTAAAGTCTAAAAAAGATGATTATGGATCTTATCTCTTCACTGATATGTATTGTAATTGAAGAAAAAGTTGGGGGGTGAGGGGAGTAGGTATAATTGTGTTACTTTCATAAGACTGGGTAACAATTAACAAATAATAACCTCATTGTTTAAACACGTTAATAATTGTGCTGTATAGGTCATCAAGAAGTTAAGTAGTAAAAAGATATCCTCGAGGAACCATCATCCAACAAACTTATCATAATTATGGATTAATCTACAAGTAAGATTCTGATTAGACTAAGCCAAAAAGGCACTATCCATTCTTCTTCCTAAAAACTCAAACTATGAATCGTTTTTATCTTTTAGTTGCTTTTACTTTTAATGTAGAATTCAAACTAATTATATAAATTATCGAAAGTCAGAAAGCTCTTTGGCTGCTATAAAGATTGCAGTAGGTCCTATGCTGACTAATTTCCAGTCTTGGCCTTACCCAGTTACAGGCCAAAATAATTATATCCATCCGCTGTTTCGTTATCTATTTGGAATTATCAATAATAAATTATTTTTTTTTATCTAATTTAATTTCAAATATTTATAATGAGAATTATCCGAGACTATACAATAATTAAGCTTAGGAACTAAAAATTTCATTCATCCTCGAAACTTGGTCCACATCATTCATCCTGTAAAACTGTTTAAAAAAAATACATAAATCAGATGAAACTACAATTTTATACAGCTAGGAAAAAGATATATACTATAATGTTTAGCCATGTATAGGAAAAAAAAAAAAAGAAAAAGGATTTCACTATCATGAGACCCCATGTTTCTTTGAAAACGATTTCTTTTCCAAGCAGAGAAGCAAGTAAAATTAGTTATGTGAATTAGGTTGCCAAGGAAAAGGACTTCCTACTTTATAACAATTATTTTCGAACATGGTGATTGTTACAAGTCCAAAGGAAAAAAAAAAAATAAATAAAAATTTTTATAGATTTGAGAAATTATGACTAAAAATCCATTAAAGAAGTTGTGAATCACCAATGAAATTGTAAAGAGATTAGGCTGGACCAAAAAACTGCACGGAAGTTGGAGTATATTTCAAATATCATTGCTTTACTTTCTAATAGTTTTTTTAACTTATACGTTTCTCTTTCCACAAAATTTAGCCATGTAGAAATTATTATTCATCCCTGTATATGTTTGATTATTCTATTTTCTAATTCTGGATTCCAATTTCCATATCTTGTATGTGATTAACTCTGTCCATGCAAATTAAGAAATTATTGTGGAAAACTATGGTTTAATTCTTATACTTATTGGATGTTTCCTTTGAAATAAAACAAATTTCATTTTAGAGCTGGCAGTTCCAATTATTATCTATTGTCTTTATAAAACAGTTTCATGTCCAAGACATGAGCTACTAGTTTTATCTCGTCAGCTGCACATTTTCTAGTTTCGAGTCACCATTTTAAAAAAAATATATATCTGAAATGGCTAGGACAGATCAATTTTTCCATAGTTACAGAATCCTAAGCATCTCATTGACTTCTTAATTATTAACCATTCGCTAAATCAAAAAAAAATAAATAAATTAATCACAAATTTAATTTTTCAAACCTTATTGATAATTAAGCAATTATTATTCCAAGAACCTAGAGCAGATACTAATCATAGTGGTTAATTTAAAATTATTTGAAAATTAATTTCATGCATCCTTACGGGATTAAATGAAATATTTTTCTCATAAGGAGCTGGAGCTAGAATTTTAGAGCCAAACACAGCTCCTTAACCACTTCAATAATCTGTGGCTTTTAATAATTTAATCAAAATATGGTTCAGTTAATCTTCAGTAATGTTCTCCAAAAATAATTGATACCTAACTAATTATGCATAATCCATTTACTTAGGTGGATGTTTGGTATGTTTATGCTTTAAATTGCTGGCCAGCGACCACACCAACTTTTTACATATACTACTTATTATTAATATTCTTAAGACACCAATTTTTTGAAAGATTAAGCGTTAATTAATATACTTGATCAGATGAGCTGTTTTTTTTTTTTTTTTTGGGGGATTAATTACATGCACTTGCCTTCAAATTTAGCTATATGATGCTTAACTATCTATCACCTGTTCTTTTTCTTTGTATCCCATGTTTTTAAATATATTTTTTTTCTAAAGTGTGGCTTTATGAAGGTTAAACATCAGATATATTCGCCTCACGTTTGATATGGCTTGCCAAGACCAGCTGCGGAGTTTTGTGACTAAAGTTGTGGATTAGACAAGGCTAGAATCAGACATTTTCCTTGAGTTGCGACTTAAGTTTGCACGATAAAATTGAATAAAATTTCAGTTTTATGTGTTTACTTCTTCTTTCTTTCAATAAATAAATATACTTCTTCCTTCAAATTTCTAACAATCTAACGATTAAACACAAAATCTACTCCAAAATACATTTAACTTTACAAAATAAGTTTTATATATCCTAAAGAATAGACCTCAATTAAGCTCATTTTGTAATAAGGATAATTTGTTATTGTTTTCAGACCTATCCGTGTTATATTCATTTTTATTCAATTGCTATAAATACGAAAAATACTATATACCAAAGATAATAATAATTTTTGATGATCTAATTTTTTTCTACCTCTACTTAATTTATTAGTTATTATTGAAAATCGTGCTGATAATAATAACTAGCAAATATTAACCAGAGACGCCCATTTGCCCTTACGTTCCTACTTTTCTTGTTCAGTTTTTTCGATTTGAAATCAATACAAAATAGATTCTTACCAAATTTGTAAACCTAAAAGAAGCTACTGAACGGTTTATTTGATTCTATACTTGTATATATAATTTTTTTTTTATTTAATTAGCTGATGAAATTTGCAACTTCTGAACTAGGTCAACAACCTATTTTTATATAGCAGATACATCAAGAGTAGGAATATCTTAGTTAAAAAGAAAAAATGGATTTGATAGTATTATAAAAAGAAATAATTTATAAGGTCGTGTTATAATCAAATGTAGTTGTTATATTTGTTACGTATGATCAAATTATATATAATTGCCACCAAAATCCTTGAGTAATATTTGTATGATCAATGTGTATTTCAAATGATTTCATCCTTGGACTTTTATCGAGTATGCTCTCCATTCAACGCAAGAAATAAAAAGTTTGATAAGTAGTGACATTTATGATGAAGACCTTTGTAACTTGTTTTCCATAGACGACAATGTCAACTAAGAAAACGAACAATTAAAGATGAAGAATTCTAGAAGAAAATGATATTAATTTAGCAAATGAACGTGGAATAAGCGCAGTAAATAAACAAACGCAGCTAGTCATGTTTAAATCATGTATTTTTACTATAGCTAATTAGTTTAATGAGGTCATGAGAAAATACATAAATATCTATGTACAAAGTATATATGTAAATATTAAGGCGTGAGTAAGTTCTTACTTAACATCCTAAAAGAGGAAAAGCAGATGAAAAGACTGGATATAATAACTAGTTTATGTAGCTTTTAGGATGATTTAATTCTCTATACCTTTTTCTATTTATATTTTTTTTAGAATAAACTAAGAAGCAACCAAAGATGGAGTACCTTTCAAATTTTAATCATTGGAGTATTTATATGAGGAAATTCTTCAAAGAAGAATTGATCAGTAGTCCATTTGTGAGCACTCAAATGTATAGTGATGACTTTCATCTAGCTAAGCAATTCATTTATTGGATCTTGAAACTGATGATATAAGATAAGGTAATCAATACTCCTCCTTGTCCATTTTACATATCCTGTTTTTGCTTTACATGTTCCTCTAGAATTATTATCCAAAATAATTAGCTCTTTGGTCATAAACATCTAAAACAAAACAAAGTTTTTCGAAGTTGTGTTGAAAAAATAAATTTTGAAATTTAAAGTTACATGTGAACAGGTATTTTATATGAAATTCTTTAAAATTTTTATAAATGAAGATAAAAGAAATTTCACCCAAAACTGATATGGTCAAATTCTGAAATTAAAAAGAATTAAGGATAAATTTTCAAATTTTATGAATAAATAATTTTTCAAATATTTCTTAAAAGTTTACTCTCAAAATCTATGACCAATGGATAACCAGTTTTATGTTTTAGGCTTAGACATGTAAATTGAGGAATTTACTAACTCCTAAAAATTAAGAGGAGTTTTGACTAAAATATCACTAGTTATAAGTTTCTCTTCTTCGTAAGTTGACATAATCATCACTAAATTTTAAATAAGAATTTCAGGTAAAAATTTTTTAAAAAAATTGAATATATTTTTAAAAGTTTACTCTCAAGTGGTAAAACTTAATGTTTTAGGCTTAGACATGTAACATGAGGAATTTACCAACTCCTAAAAATCTAGAGGAGTTTTGACTAAAATATCATTAGTTATGAGTTTGATATAATCATCACTAAAATTTTAAATTAGGAATTTCAGATTAAAAAAATTTAAGAATAAATAAATAAATATATTTTTAATTTTATGAAACATTAATTATTTTGTACAATTTTAAGTGACTACAATACCAATAGTTTTGAATTGGAGAGAATAATAAAAAAAGGCTTTCTCACTATTATATTGTTGATTATATCTTCAAGAATAAGTAGTAAATATTTATTAAAACAAGGTCAAATTAATTTAAACAATCATCAAAATATGTAGTGTTCTTCCTATTTAGATTTCTTATGCTATGTAATCAACGTTTATCATTATTTTTAAAATAATTAATATAAAAGTTAAAATAAAATATGCATATCTAATTACCTTTTAATTTTATAAAATAATTATTGTTTTAAATCAACTTTAGTAAATATAATTACTGAAATGAATCTACTAAAATAATGAATGTGAAAATAACCTCTTATTATCATTTACTAATTGAATAAAATAAAATTATAATAATTATAAAAATAATCTTTTATTATCACTTACGAATTGAGTAGAAGAAAATTATTTTTTTAAATACAAATAAGAATATGTTAGTATTAAAAATAAAACATATGGAATGAAGTATGAAATTGTGTGTATTTTAAGAAGGGTTGAATAGGATAAGGTAATTTATAAAGAACAAGAAGAGGAGAATCTTTTGCTTGACAATAAATACACAGCTAGTGGTGTTTCACTCTTGATTTATTTATTAAATCCAGTCCTCTTAATTAATGTTACAAAATAAGAAGCCCATAATCTTCTAAACTAAAACTACTCCCTCATTTTGTATTATTTGGCCCCAACGCATTTAATATTTTTTTTTAATAAAAAATATATTTTACTAAAAATTCTTTAAAATTCTAATTTGATGATTAAATTACTTTTGTATGGAAATTATTTAATACTAATAATGTTATATAAACGAGTAATACTAAAACTTTTTGATTTGATAAAAAAAAAAAAAGTTAAAAATATATATATTTATTTTAAATATAAGATCAAGTAAAATAAAACAGAGAAAGTATTTTTGTGCAGTTATAATATATTGGTAGTTTCTTTCCCCTAAAAATTTCTTATGTGGATTCATCAACTGTTCGTTATCATAGCTTAATTAGGCCAAAGTGTGAACTTAACATAAATTTGATAAATATATATATATATTTGGAGTGTTAAACATATTGTTTCTGTTAGTAAACCTTTCTCTCCTGTTGAATAGATGGGGGGAATGAATGTCTCAACTTGAACAATTAATTTAGTTGATCTTGAATTTCAGCAATCAACAACCTGATTGCTGCCTTAAGATATTATGCTGAATCATTCATCTATCTAATAAGGGGTAATTAGTATTTTCTCCTTGTATTTTGTAAGATTCATCGTTAATACTTCTCAATGGGTAGAATCTTTGATTGAAAAGTCAAGGAACACCCCTGAATACTTGTTTGGTGTATTTATTTACAAATGACAGAATAAAATGTCCTTTTCCTATATGTGGATTTGCAAGTTTGAGGCAAGCAAAAAGTACGTCATTTGGGATATTCGGAGATAAAATGCCTGTTGAAATAGTTGATCAATGAAAGCATTTGAGGAAACTAATTAAATAAACAAATTCTATTGTCAGTGATTGTGATAGAGGAAGAGCATACACTCCCAAGTCCTTGTTCCTACCGCTGGTGTGTTGAGATTGTGGAACATAGCTCCAAGTTTCAGCTACCCTACCCGTTGGTTAATGGTGATCATCTATATCTCATACAAATGGAGCTATCTTTACTCTTTTATACTGCATTCTCCTCCTGTATGAGTGATGAGATTCTTGCAAATATTTTCCAGAATACATATAATTGCTTCATTTAAGCACCTGGGTAGCAAAAGTTATTCACCTTTATAATAGTATTGTTGTGCAGAGTGATAATAATTTTATATTGAAATCGTATAATCAAATTTTTTACTTCATTTAGCTAAACTAAATAAATATTATAAAAACAATTATTTTGTAAGCCAAGAATATTTATATTCTGCTAATAGTTTCTCAATCTTTTTGCTCGTCCCTAAATATTTTACAGTAATTAGTGGTTAGATTAAAAGTAGTAGTCATCACTATATATCACCCTAACAATAATGAAAACCCATAAGCCAGTCAATAGAATTGACAGTTATAAGAATGTCATACTCACTACTCCTACCTTGTTGATCAAAACTAACAAAGACATGTGTGGGTGACTGAATTCATAGTGTATAATATATGTTGTAACTAAAATAATTCACTTAAATTAACTACCGGTTTTCCCAGAAAAATAGCAGGTCTTGATTTTGAGCATGCATAGCTCTTAACGGATTTTTTTCCTTTTTGCTCACTTTTACGAGTTTGTTATATTAATATCTTTTATTTAACTTTTTTATTATATTAAAAAAAAAAATTAATTTTATTTATCCTCAACATTAACTACTGATTTCCAATCCTATCTCAAGTCCATTAGTAGCGTCATAATATAATATGCACTCACTGAGGAATTTGAATTTAGATGATGTCTTGATCTAATTAATGAAGCATTGTATTAATGTGATAAGGTAAGGAGAAAACCAGAAGAGGGAATGCTGTGAAAAGAGGAAACAAAGAAAAGAAAAGCCCATGTTTCTTTACATGTGAGTTAGTGTCCCTTTCCCATGTGCATTTATGTACTCCTTTCACAATCTTACAATTCATGACTTGGAGATTGGGCCCTTCACTTTTCTCTTAAAAAGTTGTGTACCTTTTGGGCCTACTTTTTGTATGCTTCATTTTAGAATGAATTTTTGTTGGTGGCGATGGATGATAGGGGGAATAGTAAAGAGGCGGTTTGTGGTGGAAATTTGATCAGACAAGATGAGCAAGGGGTGGGGAGCTCTCCACATTTCGGCAATGGTGGGAGGGAAAAGGAGCATTGTTTGGCGGTGGAGTTGTGGTGTCGTGTTATTTTGATGGTGGGTTTTCCAGTGGCTTGTTCGAGAAAACAAGGTAAAGGAACTGTTTGGGGCCACTTTGATGAAATAATGATTAGTAATATATATTTTTTAGTATATAATATATTTAATATATCATTGGTATATATTTTTAATATGTTTAATATATTTTTAGTATGTTATATATTTTTTAGTATATATAGCATATATTCTTAGTATGTTTAGTATATATATTTTTTTGTGTATGACATATATATTTTTAGTAAATAGTGTATCTCTCTAGTATATTTTGTATATATCGTTATTATATATTGTTAATATATATTATTAATATAACTTTAGTATATTTAGCATAATCTTTAGTATAGAATATATATCTTTATTATATATTCTTAGTATGTTTAAGATATATATGTCTCTAGTATATTTTGTATATATATTTAGTATATATTGTTAATATGTTTAGTATATATCGTTAGTATGTAGTATATATTTTTATTATATAATATATATATATTTAGTATATATAATGTATCGTTAGTATATTTAGTATATATCGTTAATATATAACATATACCTTTAGTATATATATATATATATTATTGTTATTAATAGCTCTTATATATACATACTAATTTTAAGCTATATAAATATATATTTGTATAAATAAACACTTTTTTTTTAAAAGATCACTGTTCATATGGATCGGGTCGATTTGAATAAAGCAAATTAGCCCGGACTGGATTGGCCATTTGTGACCGGCCCAATTAAGGCGAACCTGGAGCGACTCGGGACCGGACGGGACCAAATTTTTTTTTACCGGACCGGCCTAGCTCGGCTTATTGTTGCCGAGTACTAATTGTCAAAGGTTAGAGAAGTCAAAAAACAATTTATCATAAGCCTTTAGATGTATCTAGTTTAATCACTACATTACAACTAAAATTCTTAGCCTTATATTGTGGATGATCTCTCGAGTAAGAAGAATATTCTCAATTATTTGTCTATCTTTAACAAATTTAGATGGATTTTTGGAGATGATGTTAGGTAAAATGCTAATGCTCTTTAGACAATAGCTTATTGGAGAAATTGCTTAAACTTATAGGTCTAAATTTTGAGAAGCAATCAGGAGAGGTAACTTTAGGAATTAGAGCTAAACAAGCATGAGTATAAACTTAGTTAGTTCAGCACCTTGAAAAAAGGAAAGCACATAAGAGATTACCTCAATGATGTCCCAAGTGAATTGAAAGAAGTGGCCATTTAAAACCATCTGGTCCTGCACAACTGTTGGGATCCATGGATTCTATTGCAGACTTTATTTCCTCTTCCGAGGGGATAGTAGTCAAACTTGTATTGTCATCTTCAATGATTAGATTATTGCAAGCTCTTATGAAGTCTAAATTCCTGTCTCTGTGTTGTTCGGTAAAGACCTGACTCTCATGCCTTCTTGCACATGTTTACTGCAATCAAACATTGATTGTTGTTGATGAAGGATGCTGACGGAACAAATGTTAGAATGCAGTTTAACAAATTATTTGAAATCCGCTGAAATTTTTGACAAAAATGTTCAACTCGGAAGTTCGTGGCCCCGGACCCCATTCTTCAAACTTCGGACATGGACTAATTCGTTGGAACGAACTACTTTCATCGGCACGAACTAATGCTTTTGTTGTTGAGTTTTTGGCGCACAAAATACTTCCTGGTTTGAGGTAGAGAATCATCTTCTTCATTCATGTTTTTCTTCAAGTTAACTTTCTGCAATTGTCATTAAGTTTGTGGCTATGAACACACTTCATTGGCATGGACTCTCATTAATTTGTTGTCTTATTCTTCCTTTGACTCTCAATCTTCAGTTCAACTCTAATCTTTCTCAAGTCAATCCTTCTTCATCATAGGGTAACTCTTGAATGATCCCTTAACCGAAATTCAGCAAAACTAGTTTAGGCTATTAAATTATCCTTAGGGAAGTGTAAATCACAATATAATACAAATTAAAGAAAACCTTTTCCTATTTGATCTCAATTGAGTATAAACACACACATAAAACTTATCGTTATTCCCTCTTCCTTTGATTTTTCAACGTCCTCAATTGAAAGCTCCAAAACCTAAGATAAAGAAGTCGTGTCCAATACAACAGTAGGCAAATAGACAGTGATTCGGGGGGGGGGGGTTGGGGGGGGGAGGGGTGAGGAATGTGAAGCATAAGAAAGAAGAAACTTAAAATAGCATTAATAAAGAAATGATAGTGATGCGGTTCATGAGAGTAATGAGACGATGAAGTTAGCACTAATAATGAATCAATTCTTGAATATGATTGTTGAATATGTTGACTAAGAATAAAAAAGCTAAAGTTATTCATAAAGAATTCAGTTCCTTATATATATGCCAGTCCACCAAGGATAAAGAAGAAAGCAAAGAATATAACAAGATAGTGATAAAGATATTTGAACTTTGGTGACGTATGAGACGAAGAATCTAATCCCAATCACAAAAAATTTGATTATTTAAAGGACTTGAAGGATGCTGAAAGAGAACAAAAGGCTAGCTAAAGAAATTGCTTCCTTGAAGGAAGGACAATATGCAGCTAAAGAAAAAGCTATTGATAGATCAAGAAGTTGCCATTGCCTGCTTGACAAAGCTGGTTGACGCTCATAAAAATCGTTCCTCTATAAATTTAGGTCCCTCGATACACTTTTTAAGCCAAGACCACTACCAGTATATTCTATAATCGATGTCTTTTATAAATTTCCTAGTTTGTGTTCTGTTGTTTATGGCAGTTGTTATAGGATTATGACGCTATTTTTTTTTTTTTGTTTGGGCCATATAAATTAAGAGAATGCGTATACATAACATTCTCGTTTCGTCTTTGATGAGTTCTCATGATTGATTAATTTCATTAAATTCCTTAGTTTGTGTTCATAATCCCAGTTACCAGGAACGTGATATTATAAATACTCACATCTATCTTACTAAATATAATTTTATTTGCGGATTCCGAAAGAGAAAACTAATGAATGTTTGGACGCTAATCATTTTGATGTTCATTGATGAAGAGGAACCTGGTTCTTGGATTGACTGTGATGGAGATATCTAATTAATTAATGACATAATCAGTTCCCTGTCTAGAGTTATAATTTGACAGTATCAGGTTTTCATAACTTAGCCACCTATTGTAAGGGTGGCTACAGGTCTAGTTTAACCGGGTGGACCGGTCCATTTTGACCGGAACCGAACCGGATGGCCCGGTCACTTGGTCAAAATGGGCCGCTCCACCCGGACCGGACCGGAATTTTAAAAAAATTTAGACTTTAGGCTATATATATATATAATATATCTTTAATATATAGTATATATATGTAGTATATGTTAATATGTCTAATATATTTTTAATATATAATATATATTGTTATATATTGTTAATATGTCTAATATATCTTTAATATATAAATATATTGTCAAAATATAGTATATACCTCTGTGTATATCGTTACCTGTATTTATCGTTACTCATTAGTATGTACTTTTAATATGTTTAAATGTTTAATATATCTTTAATATATAGTATATATATATGCAATTTATTTTTCTTTTGTGTGTGTGTGTGTGTATATATATATATATATATATATATATATGTTATAGTACATACCTCTAGTATATTTCATATATATCGTTAGTAACTTAGTATATTTAGTATATATCGTTACTCGTTAGTTTTTATTTTTATATGTAAATATTATTAATAACTCTTGTATGTTCGTACTAATTTTAAATTTAAGTTATATAAATATATATTTGTATTAATTAAATGCGTTTAATTTTATTTTTTGTAAAATAAAATTACTATTCACAACGAATGGGTTGGACCGGTCCGAATCAAACATTTTGGACCGAATTGAACCCACCTAAAAATAACCCCCCCGGAATAGTGGCATATTGGCCCAATCCCTGGACCACTTGGACCGGACGAAACCAAACCGGATTACAGGTCTTATCTTCAACTTATTAAAACTATACCAACATCCCAAACACATACTACTACTTGTTAAATCAATCTCTACTTCTGACCTCAGCCACAATGACAGGCACCATCTTCAAATCTACAAGCATCCACCTTCTATAACAAACCACCCGTATATATGTCAATATGGACCACCCTAGTGATTCTACTGTTGGCAGAGAAATCAATAAGCAGTTATATTGCAAGAGATATTAATTGAAAAATATTTTTTCAAGTATACAGATTTAAAATGATTTTTTTTACTGAAATTCGAGACTATTGGTACTATATATAAATTAGTATCACGTGTATCAAATGTTAGTGTAAAGCATTGGATGAAATTCTATATTTTGTGTGCTTATAGTTTATATCTATGATAGAATTACTCGAAATAAAAATGTTAAGTTCATAATAATTATTTGTTAGTTATATTTATTTATATTGGTAGGGGTTGTTATAAATTAATGAAATATTATCCATCTATTTTAATATATTACGTTGATTTTTATTATCAAAAAATTTATTGACAGATATAAATGTGTAAGTAGTTTAATTTGAAGTAATAAATTTTAAAGAAAATTCTTTTCTTTGTTAATTAAAAGATTTTATTAATTACTAGTGTAAAACTTTACCAAACAGGGCAACTTCTTCGCTTCAAGAGCGTTTCAAAATTTTCAATCTTACTTTTAAGAAAATGTATGTCAATATTCATCAGTATATTACTTTTCAATTCTATTCTTCCTAATTTTACGAGTAATAAATGTAAAGTATTGGACAATATGAAGTCCCTAAATACATTATAAATATCTTGGTTAGCTTGCCAACCATTATAGTTTTGCTCTTTCAAAATATGCCCTTGTATTAATTCTTTTTGTTATTTCCTATACAAAAATATATTTTCAATAAAATCAACTTAATTACATATCCTTAGATTAACATTTTTGCAGGTGAAGAATGTACCATAACTTTTTATTATGTCCTGCTTTCTTTTTTTTTTATTTTTTATTTTATTTGGTAAATATAACATATTTTAAGAAGAGCACTCCGTCAATCAACTTTAAAAGATTAGATTCTTAGGAAATAAAAGAAAAAAGAAGCGTTTTGTTTAGTTTGCTTAATGAAGTGGGAATAAAAAAAGAAGAGAGGGGGAAGTGGTGGGTGGGGATTGTGAAGGTGTTTATCAAGTGATTAGCTTTTAAATCTCAAATTTATCAAATATGGTTGATGATCTTTTGACCGCTGATGTGGCAGGCCTGAAATGGTAATTATCTATTTTCTCCTTTTTTTAACTGGAGATTCGATTAAAAAATGTATGAATCCCCATTGGTACAGCTATTTTTTTTTTATAAGCTCTAATCTGCATACTCAAAGTTAAAATAATACATGTATTTTCAGTTGCACTTTGTTGCTAATTAGAATCACTCTCAGATCTTTGAATTTAGGACCCTAAACCTTAAAAGAGGCTTTTGAGTTGCAATTCAAATCAATAACTCTTGAATTTGTAAGGTCCTGCACAACTCTTAACCAAAAAAAAAAAAAAGGAATTAGGATATATTGGACTTAACTTTTTATTTTTATCACTCATAATTATTTTAAAATTAATCCTGAAAAATTGAAATGGTCATTATTCAAAAAAGTTGGAATTAAAGTGTAGTTAACGTAAAGAAAGGATAAAATAATTTTTTTTTAACATTTGTATTGAGAGGTGATCAAGTAGGTTATTTTGAACCACAAAAAAAAAAACCTCACATTTTCAGTTAATATGAGATGGGAGAGAACTTGTCGTCCTTAATATAAATAAAAAATTCATAATATTTGTCATTTTAAGAAATCAAGACATAACTAGTTGTTTGTTTACATTTTTATCTTTAGTAATAAATATGAAAAAATATTAATATAGTGCAAAAAAGGTGAGCATTAATTAGAAACCAGTAATGAATAAGTGTAATTTGATCAAATTTCACTCTAATTAATATATATATATATATATATATATATATTTCTTTTTAAGGAGAATGCAAGTCAAAAAAGTGACACGGGAAAAGTAATAAAAACATGTTTTGAATTATGTGAATGCGATTACCTTACAGGAGAATAGTTGGAGCAACAAAGACATTTAATGAGACTACAAACCCCACATAAGATCATCCAGTAATCCTATTTTTTTCCCTCATCATTTTCTCTATTTCTGATCATATGCCATCTATGATTTCACTACTAT
>JBDJHY010000001.1:15720097-15746765 GCA_039654485.1 Withania somnifera | reverse complement strand
TATTTAGAAACATACTAGTTTAAAATTTTTTATCTCTTATAATCTCTATAAGACATTCCGTTGAGAAAATTCTTTGCTCCAGTATGTTTTTTATACTATATGTTTAATTATAATTTTGATAAGTATAAAATTGGTGTTTATAATTTTATTAGAATTATCTTTATAGTAGTATATCTCATAATGAATAATGAATCTACTACTTAAAAAGAAAAATGAACAAGATTATAATAATATTTGTTTCCCTTATTAAACTATTAGCTTATTATGATTATTTACATACCATCTATATTCCACCATTTTTTAAGGTTAATAGATGATGAAAGATCCTTGTAAAAAATTGATAATAATAATAAAAAATCATCAGATTTTGATCTTAGACGTCGTGCGGACTACCGCCCACTGACAAGATTAAACCCGGACGAGAAGGCCTATAAAATTGGAAAATAGAATGTTGCTGGTAACTGAACTACAAAGGGGCACACTGTTTCTATGTAACATCTACAAGATGGATGTGTATTCTGTATCCAGCAGCTCGTCACATTCTGAACCTTTCTCCCACGTAGTGTACGCGAATCAAATAGACCAAGCCACTGTCTGGTGGATCTTTAACATCTCAGAAAAAGAAAAGACACGAGAAATCAACCCAAGATCCTCATAAGATGGCTACTACGATTGATTATCACCAACGTACAAGAATTTATAAGGAGCCTCAATCATATAGTGCAGCTTACATGAATCAGTGGGTATACATCGCGAGCCAGTTTACTTGACATGGCAAATATTGGGAACTCAACCAGCGCCCCAGCGTCAAAGGTAGACAACATGATCAGCTTAAAGGGGAGCTATCTCCCCTTCCTCTAACTCATCTTCCATTGGTAAAATGTCGCCCAGTAATGACCAATCCATTTCTCCACTCAGATCTTTCTCTTTCGCTATGCATGTATCACCAACTATGTCTAGCTCACCTTCACTTGCATGTCCATCAAACAATGATCTGGTGCCCTCGACAACTGACA
This sequence comes from Withania somnifera, assembly GCA_039654485.1. Classification (NCBI taxonomy): domain Eukaryota; kingdom Viridiplantae; phylum Streptophyta; class Magnoliopsida; order Solanales; family Solanaceae; genus Withania; species Withania somnifera. Next base: position 15,745,749 of record JBDJHY010000001.1, on the reverse strand, counting down.
ACGTGTCTGACTTGTTAGAGGTCTGGGGTGCTAGATTTAACCTGGCATAATTCAAGAGATCTGAAATGTGTGGATCTGAAGATTCATCATCTCCTATATCCTCCTCCCTAAACATCACTCCCTTGGAAATTGGACTATCACCGCAATCTAGCTCTTTAGCCTCAACTTTTTGAGGAACGGAATATTTGATTACTTCAAAATCATAGCTGTCTGATGGCAGAAAAACATAAATGACAGGGTACTCCAAAATAACTTTATTGGCTAGTTGCTCACGCAATGGAGCATGTATATTTAACTGATAGAAAGGTGATTTTGACCCCTGAAACCAAGAAAATATTAGAAGAAAAACTTTACTTAAGCGGTATCTACTATAAATAGCTGAATCAAGGACCATATATACCAAAAACATAAACAAAAGATAATACACAACACAAGAAGAAAAACAAAAACATGAAAAAAAAATTGTACCCGCGGGAAATAAATGAAGAGTAAACCAAACCACCCAAACATTGCTTAATAAACATCCAGGATCACGCAGCACATGCTCCAACAGATGTCATCATTATCATTAAAAAAAGGATGAAAAGCCAATCTATTCAAAAAGTAACAGTCCTTTCAGAGAAATTACATGACCAGCTTTTTGCATCAAAACTGCATGCAAAGAAGAACAACTTAATGGTTTTACACACAACACAAGCATCAATTTAGATAGAAGATTATGCACTTCCTATTGCACTTATAAAGTTATCACGCCTTGAATTCAGAACAGAGATTTAAAAAGGCAAGAGTGTCGTCTCTCTGAATGAATGTCTTTTATCCAGACGTTGGAACTTTGTACTCAAATATATGTAGAGAACAGATTTCATAAAGCAACTTTGACTGCATATTCAAGAACATAATCATATCAAACAAGGTTTAAAACAAAACAAAGAGAGAGACCTTTGGATGTTTGCGAATGAAAAGTTTAAGACAGTCCAAAGACTCTTCACAGAATTGCTTCAGTGGATGATTCCAGGGGCCAGGTTTCAAATGAGTGTTAAGCACAGAGAAGAGACTTGTGTTTTCATGTACTCTGCAACGAAAGTAATTACATAACTATACAAAGCATCTCAACGTGGTGCTAATAGTATGCAGATCAATATTATTTAGAACAAAATAGTAATACTCCATTAAACAAAAGGGATAAAGTTGGTCTAGGACATTTACCCATGGTCAATCAACACAACATCTGTTGAATTAAACTGCCATTCGATTGTCCAAGATATGAACTTTTTCCTGGGGGAGTACATAAAAGTGTTGTACATTAAATTCCGAAAATATGCTAATTCATAACAACATAAGATACTAGATACCCATATCCTTAACTCACAAGAGTAGGGGAAGAAGATGTCAATGAAAAACAAAGCAATATACTAATCGAAAAAGGTATAAATATATCCCCGAACAATCATAAATGATACAAATATACCCTTCGTTATACTTTGGGGACATATATACCCTTCCTGTTATACTTTAAGAATATATATGCCCTTGACCCTAATAAAGTGACACGTGGCATAATCTTATTGGTTTACCCTTTTTTTTTCCTTTTTACCCCCAAATAAAAACACATTTAATATCCAAGGGTAACTGGTAAAGTTGCCTCCATTTAATGAGCAAGTCACGGGTTCGAGCCTTGGGAACAGCCTTTGGCAGAAATGCAAGGTAAAGCTGCGTAAAATAGACCCTTGTGGTCGGGCCCTTTCCCGGACACCGCGCATAACGGGGGCTTAGTGCACCGGGCTGCCCTGTTACTATATTCTTCCAATTTTTTACATTTTTCATTGCTCTCTTTCTTCAAGTTTATTTCCTTATCAACTAACTTAGATACTTTTCCGTGGAAGTGGTTGATGGATGTTAAACTAGTTATGTTTTCTGTTTTTATTTTTATTTTGTTGCCTGACGTTTGGTGGATAAGAAGAAGAATGATGAAGGAGCGAGGTTTTAATCGTTGAAGTGAAGGTTTGGTGGATAATTTGGGTTATATTTCGGGTCTTGCTTGGGTTTGGGTTTGGGTTTGGGTTTGGGTTTGGTAGAATAGAATATTAAATGGGTGTTTTTTTTGGGTAAAAAGAAAAAAAAGGGGTAAACCAATAAGATTATGCCACGTGTCACCTTATTAGGGTCAAGGGCATATACGTCCCTAAAGTATAACGGGAAGGATATATTTGTACCATTTATGATAGTTCGAGGGTATATTTGTACCTTTTCGGTATACTAATTGTTGTCGATAAGAATGAGAGAATAAATCAACAACCAAATCTTAACTAAAGCGCAACTGTAGCAGAGATCTCCATCACCTAGAAAGCAGTCCTCTCAAGAATGTTAAAATTGAGAGAACAGTTACCTGGGATCAGACATTGCCTCGGTAGCAAGAGCATCATGCTACAATGTAACTCAGGAAAGTAACTAAAGAAATCCTTCACAGGACATTAGCAAAACTATAATATGCATCAGATTCCCTTATCAAAAGTAGCCATACAAATATCTATAGCTTGTTTTAGAGTTTGGACCACTAAAAGGCGTTTAGCTCGAAAAAAAAAAAAGCTGTCCTAAACCACTGAAAGGAGTTTATCTTTGAATTGTGATTTAGACTCAGCTTTCCAAATTGATGTACATCGTGTTTCCGAACTTGAAGAAGTTCAAGTCCTCCTTGCCATAATGATGGATGGGGGAAAATGTGGATACTTCCCATGAGCAACTCATTGTCGTCTTTTTTAGTTTACCACTTCATATGAGCAGCCACGGCCACTCTATTTGATAAGGCTGAAGAATAAGATCATAGTAGTTCTTAAAAGTTGGAGAAAGCCTTACAAATGCCATGATTGAAGAACACGAAGAGGTTGGAGAAGTGTCATATATTTGTCAATCCTTAGATAAGGTAAAAGAAAGATGAAAAAGTTGAACAAAAAAAGAGAACTTAGAAGTCCTCCTAGAAGCTACCAAGAAAGAAGTTGAAAAAGCCAAATAAGGAGCCTTAGTTATTGGAAAGGAGTAAAACAAGGAACTCCCAAACTGTGTTTAGATTAGAGCAGAAACACTATTTTATTTGTTTTCCCTTCTTGTTCCGTGCACTGTCACTGATTTTGCTTCTTTTTTATGTACTTCAATAATCAAGACTTGGTAGTTTAGCCATATTTTCCACTATGTTGGAAAAGGACCTTAGTTTTTTCTTTTAAGGTGACTGAACTTAGAATAAAAGTCTAAGCTGCCTGCATACCTCAGCGAAGAGGATCAAGTCATTACGGCTCTAAACAAGGAGAAGTGATATGACAAAAGATGGAAATGGAAAAGTCAAAGGGAGAAAAAAGTAGTAAATGCTAAGGTAACAGTTAAAACAAATGCCCATCGACAAACTTTGTACTTTTATGACATGGAAGACGAGAAGATCCAAAGTTTCATTTTCTGACCAAAAAAATACAGAGAAGTCCGACACAGGAAGAGGTTCTCCATTTCTTCAGTTTCTGGGATCCAAAATAAAGTCATTGAAGGGATTCATATTGAAGAACTGGTAATACTATAATCAAAGCAGAGAAATAAATACCATAAGTGTGATGGGTTGACCAAAGAACAGAATATCATTCAACTTTATGCATTTGAGATCAACAATTACCTATTGTTGTAATAAGTTTGATTTTTCTCTCTCTTCGACATTCCACTGGACAGAAAGAGTATTTTGGTTCGGCGACTGGCTACAGCTCTACGAAGGTTTTTGAGAGGGAAAGGAAGCTTAAAATGAGAGTAGACACAGAGCCTCTGTCTCCTTCTTCTTGCAGATTCAGTAAATCTCTTAACATCCTCAAGCATATTATAATCTGCAGCAGGAAAAGGTTCTCAAATAACACATCATAATCAGAAAAATATAGGGAGAAGCGTAAAGAACTAATCCTATTGTTCCATTGAGTAATAATGAATCTAAAGTAGGAGCACCGAATAGATATAATTAAACACCATGATAAATCCTACAATGACATTCTCAACAACATTTCACTAAATCTGATGGAAGGAATGTTTCAAGAAAAAATATCAAAGTAAAGCAAAGGACTTTTTCATCAATCAGAAAGAAAGAGACTTGGATAAAAATGTCAACGACAAAGGTAATCAATATTTAGACACTAGCTTCACCAAAATGGTACCAAGTAAAGAGTTTAACAGAAAGCAATGACATGGAAAAAAAAAGACGTGAAAAGCCCTATTTGAAGAGAATTCCACGAAATTTGGGTCAAGTTTGCATTTCACAATTTTGATAAGAACAGAAGCTCACATAAAGATAGGAGATAAAATTGAGAGTAAATGAAGATCCTATTCCTCAATCAAAGAGTGCAACTTTTATATGTTGAAGAGTAAAGACTAAAATCCGGCAGTTGAAATCCGATCATTCAGAGGGTAGAGAATATACTTGCAGGACAGTAAATGAGATAGTCCAAAGGAGGGAAGGAAATGCTTATTATGCACTTTATAGAGTATTCCTACAAATTATGTGTCCATGTTCAACGTACCTTCTATTGTTATAGGAAAGTTGGAAAGGTTGTAAAGAAACTTTCTTTGAGACGGGCGACGAATTTTTACTTAGTTCAATGGGAGACCATGACAGTTCCTAAATAGTGGGGAGTACTTGGAATTAAAGACTTGAAGGTTTTTTTTTTTTTTTTGAACGAGGTAACGTATCTTATATAAATAGTAAGACTATACAAAGATTGTATAATCTTCCATAATTACTGGAGTTGAAGGTTTTTAACAGGGCACTTTTGGGTAAATGGTCTCAAGGTGAAGGGAGAACTTTATAGAGAGGGCCGATAGTTGATAAATATGGAGTAATGGAAAGGGGATGTAGAACAAATGTGATTACCCTGCCTTTCGGGTATAGTGTGCGGAGGAATATAATGAAGCAGTGGGAAGCCTTTAATGATAACACTGCTTATAAGGTTGGGTTGGGAATAGAGTTAGTTCGTGGGAGCAAAAACTGGTGTGGAGGCGTGGCGATAAAGGATGATTTCTTGGTATTGCATAGGGCCTCTTGCCAAAGAGAATTGTTTGTTCAACAAGTTAGGGTGACACAAGGGAAGGAATTTTTTGGATTTGAGGTCCAAGACGAATTTCCTGGATTGGGAGGTGACCGAGCTACAGAGATTGCTAGCTTTACTTTACAAGCAATGCGAGACAGTTGACATAACTGATGCTTTGAGAAGTTGGAAGTAACAAAATGTACACTGTCAAGTCCTTCTATGAGAAGCTTCTGGTTAGGGCAGAGGATAGTTTCTCATACAATTCAGTTTGGATACCTAAAGTGCCAAAGAAGGTGTGCTTCTTCACGTGGTTGACGACTAGAAGGGTTATTTTAACAGCGGAGAATCTAAGAAAAAGAAAGAATTTTTGCATAAGTTGGTGTTTCCTATGTAAGGAGGCAGGTAAGAAATGTGAATCACATTCAGTTACATTGCAAACTAACCACGAGGTTATGCTGGGATATCTTTAGATCGTTTGGTATTAATTAGGCTATGACAAAATCTGTGAAGGAGTTGATGTTCAGCTGGAAAAGTGGAGCAAGGAGAAGAAGGTACAAGGCCCAGAATGTAATTCCTCGTGCTCTTTTGTGGTTCATTTAGAAAATAGAGAAATAGGAGCGCTTTTGAAGGGGTGGAGATGAGCTTTGCTCAATTGAGAAGTAATCCCTCATACTTTTTATTTTTCCTGATGCACCCATGTAGGTCATGTTTGTATAGAGTATTGGGTGTCATTTGGATAGAGCCATATCTTGTAGGCTACTTCTTTTTTGGTGTACCTTTTGTATACGGCCATAATGGCCTTGTCATTATGAACAAAATACTTTAATCAATCAAAAAAAATCTTGAAGAGTAAGATAATTTATGTGCTCAAGTTTCACCAAAACCTTCCAATTAACCGGTACCACGACAAAACCAAATTCTAAGCAATTTAGCTCTTGCCTGAATTACAAATCGCATACCTGGGTTATGAGTATTTGAAACAATATAAAGAATTCTCAAAATTAAAGAACTTGAACTACCAATAGTGACCTGAGAAAGTAATACTAAGCAATTCTTCAGAAAGAAACTACCTATAAAAGGTGTTTAATTGAGAAAGAGGATGTTGAATACATACATAGAGAAGATTTTCGTTACCTGATAAAAGGATGTTATCGTCGAATTGAGAAATAGAGAGGACGTTAGTGAGGGACTTTTTGCCATTGCAACAAGTCCTTTGTTTGTGGGAATTGACACAAGGGAGGCTACAAGTGCGTATAGCGCAACCTGGGCATTTGTACTTCCATGGATTTGACTTGCACTCTTCACATTCAACTGATGAAATTGGCTGAGCCTTTGATCCTTCTTCCTCCCCCATTACAAAGACAAGTTTTCTGTGTGTGTGTGTGTGTGTGTTGATACAAGAGCTTTCTGTTTTCAGGGTTTTGATATTAGGGGTCTTATGGTGCCAGCGGAAGGAAGTGGACTTCTTTGCAAATTGCAATAAAGTACCAATCTTCTCTAATCTACACTTCTATCCTTTTCTTTTAACTAATTGATCGTACGCGCTTCGTGCGTGTATCTATATAGGAGTATAGATTTAAAAAAAAAAATTGATCAATATTTTAATAAGAGCTTTTACTAAGGGTGCTCACCGGACTGGGACATACCAGTCCTTTCGGTTCGGTACAAAACGGGACGGGATGGGTTATACCGTGTACCGGTAAGGGACGGGATGGGACCCGTTTTCATCCCGGTCCGGTTTAATTTTAAAAAAAAATTGAAAAAAATAGCCGTTGGACAACGGCTATATAGAAGTTTTAGCCCCCTACCCCTACAATTTTTTTCTCTATAAATACTATCATTTTTCACTCATTTTTCATCAAAAATCTCTTAATTCTCTCTACTACTCTCATTATTTATCAATCTTTTATTCTAAATTCTCCAATATTCATTTATTACTTACCAAAATCTCTCATTTACAATTAGTTATTGTCAATTACTATTTTTTGTAATTACAAAAATCAATGATTTTAAATAAATACTTTAGACTTTGAAATAATAAATATACGCGATAGTTCTAGAGATATTTTTATAAGGTAAATTCTTGATAAAACATTATTCTCTTACCATATATTTTAGGATTTCTTGATTATTAATTCTCCTAATAATTCTTAACATATATTTTACACTTACAAAATCTTTTAGGACTTTTAGCTATAAAAATATATTTCTCTTACCAGATGTTTTAGGATTTTTTATTTTTAAATATAATTAAATAATAATTATAAAAAAATATAGACCATTTTATCAATTAACATGTCTTTAAATGAAGAACAAAAGGTTCAACACTTTTCTAAGGATCTTCAAACTTTGATTTAGTGAGGGCTTCAACAATAAGAGATCATTTAAGAATATATTTTAATATAAAATAAAATTCACTTAATGTGAGTTTAAGATATATATGGCATATTTTTACCAATTTCTTAAGGTTTTCAATAAATATTAGATGTTGGTTTGTTATTTTTTTGTTGACATGAATAGTTGTAACTGGTTGCAGTCAGATATATACAATAGCAGTGTAACTAGTGTTGAAGCAAAACCAATTATTAATCATCAAAAGACCAGATTTTTTCAATTCTTGTGGTCATTGAATAGAAGTAGAATTTCACAAACTAAACACTACATACCTATACTGTCTTGACTAAAATAACTTTGTTGATTGAGTGTTAACACGGAAGTAACATAAAATGTTGAGCCTTGTGAAGCCTATTAATCTCTTTCATTTAAAGATGTATGGTTACAAAACTGTAGTCCTAATTATTCTTGTTTTGTCTCATTTTGTAAGATCATTATCATTCACTAGTGAAAGTATAACTTTCAATAAATTCTGATGGATCTTAGACTTTGAAGATAGATATTGTATTCGTCTTGTAGAGTATTTGTTTAAATTTGTAAAATTTTGATCTCTACATCTAGAAAAATATTTTCATATAAAATAAATAATTATCTTATTTATTTTTTAATGTTTGGTACGTAAGAAGAAAATATTATCTCAAGAACATTTAGGTATATAATTTGAAAAAAAACTAATAACACTAGATCCGACCCTGACTATAAAATCAACACGGGATATTATTCCCGACCCCGACCCAAGATTCAAGTCCTACTCCTGACACCCAACTGCCACTTTGGACGCCGACCCTGATTTAAAAATCAATTCTCAATCCCAATTCGAGATTTGGGATCCAGGATCTATCCTCGACCCAAGATTCAATTTTCAATTTTCACTTTAACATCGACTCGTGATTTAAATACTGATACCAACTTGTCTTTTCTAATCCTGATCTAGAATTCAACTTTGACTCTCAAATTGAGACTTGACTCTACTCGAGACCTGACCCAAATTCAAAGGCACAACCTTGACTTTCGACTCGGGATTTGATTCTCGAACTGATATTTGAGCCCGAATCCTGACTCGGTATTTGAACCCTGATCCTAACTCTCGATGTTGTACCTAATCCCGATTTAATATTTGAAATTTATTTTTCGTCCTCAACTTAGCACTTGACCCCAGCTCCCACTCGAAGTTGACTCCCAACCCCAGCCTCTCTTATATCCTCGATTTTTTTGGGACTTGATCCTGACTCTCGATAAAAGATTGAAAACTGACTCTCAACTTGAGACCTAACCAGAGATTCAACCTAGATTTTTGACTCATAAAATGATCCATGATTCCCATTTTTAATTCAAGACACGACCCTGACTCCATACGTAGGACATGGCCCCTACTCTCAACTTAGAACCAAACCCCAACTCTCCATTCAGTACCTAACTCCAAATTTTGTCCCCAACTCGGGATCTAACTTTTGACCTAGAGCTCAACCCCGACTCTCGACTTGGAACCCAATCTTGATTCCCAACTAAGGTCTAACCCCTGACCCTGATTATTGATTTGCTATTCGACCTTGAATCTTGATCTAGGACCTAATCCTGACTTAAGATCCGATGGTCGACCCCCAACTCTTGTCCCGGGACTCGATCTCGACTCTCGATCCAGGACCCAACCCTGACGACCCGACCTGACTCGAAATTATATGAATGCAAGAAAATAACACGAATCAAAATCAAAAGAAAAAGAAAAAAATTAGTTTATCAATATTTTATTAACACAAGTAACCCTCATATAAACCTAAAGAATTACAAAATATTTGAAATATTCCTAGTGCGAAGTACTTTTATTGAAGTTGGAAGTGAATTTTATTAGAAAAAACATCCGAAATGTGATTCCTATGTAAATTGAAAGTGGAATATTACTTCTATTTATCGAAGAATAATTTTTATATTTGGTGCTACATATAATTAGAGTTTCTATATAATAGTTGAATATTAAAGTTATAATGGATTTTAAAAAAACAGCATTGTCTAATGTAGAGCCTTTTACTAAAGGATAATTTTTTCTTCTAAATATACCATTTTACATAATCAAACAAGAAAAATATGATTCGTATAGGATACCAAAACTTCTCCACTATTATACATACATACACACACACATACACATATATATATAAAGGACACTATGTAGGTTAAATTCATGCATATGATTCCTACAAATTTATCCCTAATATAGTATACATCATTTAATGAAGGAGATAGTCAATATGCACGATTTTTGTTGATTTTTTAATTTTTTAAAAATTAGAAAAATGGTAAATAACGATTCTCTTAGTGAAGAGAAAAAAGTTCAATCAACATTTCTAATCGTCTTTCCACTTTTAATATTTTATTTGTGTGTGTGTCTCTTGTTAATCAATAAACGTATATATAAGAAGAAAAGAATTATTAACGGTTAGCAATTGGTATTAAAGTAAATAAAATGTCTATTTAAATAATATAGTTTGACACTATGAGTTATTTATTATAATTAAAAATTACAAAAATATTAAAACTAATAAACAAAAAAAAATTAATGTATAACAACAACAACAACAACAACAACAACAACAACAATAATAGTAATAATAAAATAGGTCTTAATTTGTAAGAGTTTAAAAAAAAAACTTTAGAACTTTGAAATAAATATATATACATGATACATCTAGAGATATTTTTATTAGGTAAAGTTTTAATAAAATATTTTTTCTTATCATATATCTTTAGGATTTCTTAATTATTAATTCTCCTAATCTTTTTTACCATATATTCATATATTTTAGGATTTCTTAATTATTAATTCACCTAATATTTTTTACCATATATTTTGCTCTTTCCACAATTTTTAGGACTACTAGGTTTTTTTAATTTTAAATATAATATAAATAATTAAATAATAATTTTAGAAAAAAATAAAAAGACTATTCTATCTATTGGAGGTCTTTAAATAAAGGGCAAAAAGTTTAAATCACTTTTCTGAGGGCCTTCACAACGATCGTTTCATTAAAATAAGAAAGATTTGATTTGAGTTCAAACTCCAAAATAATTTGGAAAAACCACACAAATAGATCATTTACACAAAACAACTATATTTACATAGCTCAAAAATAAAATTACACCAAGTATAATATAGTTTTGACTCGGTATATACATATTTATACTATTTTAGACAATATTTTATACATTAATTGTACATAAAGTTATAAACGTGTATAAAAGTATTTTAAAAAAAAAGGTGTCTAGACACATTTTTAAGTTGTTATACAAACTTATACAAATTCATATAAAACACTTTAACATTGTTATCCACTCTATACATAATTAAAGGACATATGTATAGACATTGACATTTATATAACAACCATCCCTGTCCACCAGTCTACTCCTCACTCCCTCGTCTTTGTCCCTGATCCTTTGAAGCAATACCTGATAAGTCTCAAAACTTACCAAGGTAGTGATATGACAATGCTCCGTCTAGTAATAATGAATCACGGGCGTAACCTGCAAAACAAAGCCCAGGGTGGTCCCCGGGGTCGTTCTCCGATGCTTAAGTTAGTCAATAAGCAATGGGAGAATTCAAGAATATTTAGTGAGTAGTATTTAGAGCGTACCTTTGCCTTTGAACTTACTTGGGCTTATATAGATGTCTTTGATGCCTTAGTAGAAAGAAAATCGTTGCTAGAGTGATTTTCGGGATTTGATGTAACTACATATGGTAATCCTACCATAACTCTACCACTTAGAAATGGTGTTACATTCCTTATATGATTCTTCTCCTATTTAGGAGTTCTTTATTAAGGTATCAATTACATTATTATACCTTTACTTATGTGGGCCATATCTCTTTCTTCGGTGGGCCACTGCAATTGGGCCCATATTATTTAGGTGGACCAACGTGTCCTTTTAGCCACATTCCTACAGATTTGTCTTTTATAATTTGAGGACACAACCTACTCATTATATCAGACTATCAATTACTACTTCGTACAAGTAAAAGAACTTTTAACTTTCTTATCATAGAAAAATATATAAAGAAAAAATTATTAAAATTTAAAAACAACAAAAAATATCTTAGCAAGCTAATATGTTGTTTTTGGAATAATGAGTATGTCTAATAATCTATTTGATCAAACTTTTATAATATTAAAAATATTATTTTTTAAAAAATAAGGTATCATTTTTATAGTCTTAGTTTTTTTTATAAAAATTGTTTTCTCAGAGATAAATTAACATTTGTATTAATTATATTAAAGCAAAATAAAAAGTTTCTTCTTTTTATATAAAATTAATTATTATAAAATATAAAAGTATATAAAATTTTAAAAATACACTAATAAAAAAAATACAGCAAACAAAATTAAACAGAAAATAATAATAAAATAATCAACAAATGGGCCCGGACGAGTACGGCCAGTGACATCTGCTAATAAAAAAGCGATGCACTCTGTACCTCAAAATCCATCCGAATTGGCGTCTTCCAATTTTCATTTGCTCTGCCATTTTATTCTCCATCAGCACAAACAGCCTCATTTTTTCCGCTGCCATCTGTTGCTCAGAGTTCATCCTTTGACTGAAATGTAAGTCCCAATTCAGAGCATCAGTGTCTGCCTTAGAATTAAGTTTGCTATGTTCTGTTGTATATGGTTAGCTTTTGTGTTTTGTTTGTTGGTGTGGTTAGGGAACGGGAATTGAAGCCCATGGATGCAGAGCAACTGAGAGTGTATGGTCACAAGATGGTGGATTTCATTGCTGATTACTACAAGAACATTGAGAACTTCCCTGTTCTCAGTCAAGTGCAGGTTTTATAATGACCCATCAATTTCTTTCTTCTTATTATTTCCCACCCATGCACAATCTTGTAACTCGTCGACGCTTTATTTAGCTTTCCACACTAAGGATTGTGGAGGTGGTTCGAACCTCAACCTAGACAACTTTTTTGGTGAAAAAATAAAATACTAAAGTAAAAAGGATTGTGGAGTATTTATAGACCTGTTCAAAATGATAATATTGGTTAAGCTCACTCTTTTTGCATACATTCTCTTTGAGCTTGAGGACTCCTAGTCAGGCTAATCCAAACTCTAATATACTCCCAATATATGAAAATCAAGTCTAAAATGCCGAAAATAATCCAAAATCTGGTGATACAAGCCATCAGCTGACAAAGAGTAAATACTAATTGTTTCTCAAAAGTACATCCTTGTATCTTGGGGTTGCACCAGGGTTCGACTCATTCTTATTTGCCTTGGTATGGATGATTTGACACGGCGAATCCAGGGTGAGGTGCCTTGGTGTATGTTATTTGCAGATAACGTGGTTCTGATCGATGTTACTAGTGGAGGTGTCAATATTAAGTTGGGAGACCGACCATAGAGTCTAAAGGGTTCCGGTAGAATCAAGACGGAGTATTTGGAGTGCAAGTTTAGCGAGGCGCTGCTTGAGGATGAGGTGGTAATGAAGCTGGATAGCCATTATATAGAAAATCCCTATGCTAGCTGATGACTGTTGTCAATCAACATGTGCACTAAGTAACCAACGAACTAACTCGGTTATTATCAATCTAACAGAAGGCTAATACAAATGCTATTCCAATACTCTCCCCTCAACCTGGAGGGTGGAAAATATCTAGAATACCAAGCTTGGATAAAAAAAAATGTTGTTGAGCAACTCCTAATCCTTTTGTCAGCAGATCTGCCAGCTGTAGAGATGTGCTAAGATGGGCAGGTTTGATCAGTCCTGCTTTGAGCTTTTCCCTCACAAAGTGACAATCTATTTCAATATTGTTTCGTGCGTTCATGGAATATAAGATTAGCAGCTATCTGGATAACCTCTTTGTTATCACAAAAGAGGTCGATGGGAGTAGGAACAGAAACACCAATGTCCTTCAATAAACCAACCAACAAAATTACCTCAGAAACACATGAAGTCATGCTTCTATATTCAGTCTCAGCAGAGCTGCGACTAACAGTATGCTGCTTCTTGGATTTCCTAGAAATAACGAACCCCCAAGTTGTATAACAAATCCTGTGACTGATCTCCTGGTGTTGGGATAGGTAGCCCAATCAGAGTCACAGTAGGCTCTCGGTTCTAACTCTGAATTCCTTTTCACAAAAATCCCCAATCCTGGAGCATTTTTCACATATCTAATCACTCTAAGAGCAGTTTCCCAATGAAATTGCTTGGGTTGTTGCATAAATTGGCTCTACATTTGCACTGCAAAGCAAATGTCAAGCCTGGTAATGGCAAGTAGATCAATTTACCCACTAGTTTCTCGTAGCGGCAAACATCAACCGGTAGAGGATCATTTACCTTTCCCACATAATCATCTTGTTAACTTGGTGTTGGCGTCTAAAGGTGTAGAAGCAGGTTCAGCACCACTCGGACCAACCTCAGAGATTAACTCCAATGAATACTTTCTCTGGTTGAGTAGATGTTTAGATCTCAGCACTTCAATTCCCAAGAAATACTTCAGCTCACGAGTCTGACTTTGAATTTGCTATGAAGATGCTGCTTAGCAGCCTCAATAAGATCCTGATTGTTCCCAGTTATTAGAAGATCATCTACATAAATGAGTATGATCACAATGTCTGCTCCTTGTTGTTTAATGAACAAAGAGTGATCATGAGGACTTCACTTGTAATTATCAGCTAGTAGAGCTGATGTGGTTTGATGTTCCACTGCCTGGAAGCCTGTTTAAGACCATATAAGGACTTCATTAATTTACACTCTCTAGTTTCCCCGTCTATGGAATCCCAAAGGGAGTTCCATATACACCTTTTCATCTAAATCTCCTTGAAGAAAGGCATTACTAACATACATTTGAGACAAGACCCAATCTTTAGAAGCAGCCACACTAATAACAGTTCTAACTGTAACCATCTTAGCCATAGGGGAGAAGGTCTCATGAAAGTCAAGACCCTCATTCTGACTGAAGCCTTTGGCCACCAACATTGCCTTATACTTATCAACCTCACCATTTGCTTTATGCTTGATCTAGACCCATTTTGCACCAATGCGTTTCTTACCTGTTGGTAAAGTAACTAGCTCCCATGTGTGATTAGCTTCGAGGGCATCTATTTCTTGTTGCATTGCATCAACCCAGTGAGGTCTTGTGAGGCTTCCTGGAAAGAAGTGGCTTCCGTAACTGGAGAAAATTGCTGCGAATACACCTGATAGGCAGCAGATGAGCGAGTGTAGGAGACATGCCCAGCAATGGGGTAAGCACAACTGCCTTTTGGTTACATAGAGAGACATAGCCCTTCATCCATAAAGGAGGTTTCAAAGTTCTTTCGGGTCTAGCTAGTGTTGAATCAGCCTGTGTGATGTCAACTAAATCTTGCCCAGAAACCTCTGACTGTGCAGGAACGATTGAATCTGATAATTCCTCATCTAAAACTGGGCCTGACACTGTTATCTTCTCCCACAGCATCAGAAGTAGAGATATCTGGTTCAGGTGCAGACATGACTGGAGAAGTGGGAGTATTAGTGGTGTGCACAGGATTAGGGAAGGATTGTTCACAGAAATCAACTTGAGTGGTTGCAAACATGTCTGAATTATCAAGGACTCCTTCTGATTTGAAAGGTTGCAAACATGTCTGAATCATCGAGGACTCCTGATTTGAAAGGGAACACTGATTCCCTGAAGCTAACATCTCTTGCCACAAAAACAACCTTGTCAGCTAGATCATAGAGCCTGTACCTCTTTTATGTTTCAGAATAGCCAATCAGAACAGCCTTTCGAGCCCTTACAGCAAACTTATCTCCGCTGGGCAGTTTGCTAGCATCACATAAACATCCAAACACTTTCAAATGGTCTAGTCTAGGCTCCTTACCATGCAACAATTCATTAGGTGACTTCCCTGCTAACACCCGAGATGGTGGCTTATTGATCAAATAAACAGAAGTCCTAACACAGTCTCCCCAGAACCTAATAGGTAATGCACTTTGGAACCTGAGTGCTCTAGCTACTGTAGGATATGTTGGTGTTTCCTTTCTACAATACCATTTTGCTGAGGCGTACATGGGCAGCTGCTTTGATGAATGACACCATTAGAAGTTAATAATTGAGTGCACTGGGAACTAAAAAATTCTGTACCATTGTCAAACCTCAAGGTCTTAATGCAAACACCAAACTGATTTTGAATCAAAAATAAGAAATTCTGTAGCACAGTAGTAACTTCACACTTAGATTGAATCAGACAAATCCAAGTATATTTGCTGTAATCATCTACAATTGTGACAAAGTAGTACGTCTTGTCACATGTAGGGCTTTTATATGGACCCCACAGGTCTACATGAATCAACTCAAAACAAGCTAATGATCTATTGTTGCTAGAGGGAAAACTCAACCTGTGTTGCTTTGCAAGAGGACAGATATCATAGGTGTCCTGAATGTTGTTGCTAGTCAATTTATTGATAGAGGGTATATGCCGCATAACTACTGTTGAGGGGTGCCCTGACCTCAAATGCCATAGAGTACCTTCTCTACCTTCTCTGAGAGTTGTTGAATTTAAGGCTTTATTGCCTCCTTCAAAAGATAGAACCCTTCACTTTCTCTACCAATCCCCAAGACCTTTGCATTGTAAAGTCCCTGAAACACAGAAAAGTTAGGAAAAAATAGGACAACACAAGACAACTCCTTTGTGATCTTAGACATCGATTTGAACTTGAAATCTGGCACATGTAGAACCTTCCCTATCTGAGAAGCCCCTAATATCCTTGCCTTTCCTGCACTTGTGATTTGTGACCTCCCACCAGTTGGCACTTGAACTTTGCTATTAATTTGATCTTCTAATTTCTTAATATTAGCTAAAAATTCTTTACTAGGTGTGATATGGTGAGAAGTACCTGAATCTACTATCCATTCACAAGCAGAGACATTGGATAATAGTGTTCTTATACCTTCCATATTAGACACCTAGGTAGTTGCATCTTTCCTTTCCTCTTTGTTCAGCATCTCTTGATATTGCTCCTCTGTGGGAAAATGTCCTGATCCTAAGCTTTGGTGACTTCCTTCAACTAAGTTAGTAGTTGTGTTAGCATAAGGCCTGAAACCACCAGATTTTGCAGGTTGAGATGATTTCTTTCTTCTCTTGAAATCTACTGGATAACCAACCACCCTATAGCTGTTATATGTAAGATGTCCCTTGTATCCACAATGTCCACGGGGAACTCCAGCACCTCCTTGCCTTATTCCAGCATTTCCTGGTTTCTTGGGCCTATATCCATGTGTTCTTCCAGCTAACTTTGTCAGGGGATCCTTTTGTGCATTCACAACTCCTAAACTTCTGACTCTTCTCTTCTGACGCCGTTGCATAAGCCTCATTCACCGTTACCATTGGAGTTTTGGAGAGAATATTACTTCTTATGTTGTTGTAGTTCTCATTCAATCCCATGAGAAATTGCAAGAACCTTTGAGATTTCAGATGATCAATATACGCACTCGACTCTGTACAGCTACACGATGGTAGCGAGACCAATACATCTAATTCATCCTATAGATCCTTCATCTTTGAATAGTAACTTGTAACAGAATCTGTTTCCTGACTCAAACTTGCAATCTCTGTCTAAATATATAGTAGATTCTGGTTAAATTTAACCTATCAAATCTCTTCTTGAATTCAGTCCACACTTTTGCTGCACTCGATGCATACACTACTTGGCAAAAATTCAGTGGGAACTGTACTCCCAATCCAGGACAAGACAATCGTGTTGCACTCCTCCCCTAATTCCTCCAGTTTCACCTTTTTATTTGCTCCTTAATACAGGTTGCATCAGCAAACCCTACCTTTCCATTTCCTCGCAACGGCAATTTCATTGTTCTGCTCCAAAAGCCATAGTTTTTCGGTCCCGGACTTAGTACTAGCCCTGGAAAGTCTGAAGGTTGAAGCTACAGTGGGTGGTTACGATCAATTGTTGAATTTTGCTCATCCACCATTGTTGTCGAGCTTGAGAAGCAAAAAAAAAAAAAAAAAAGAAAAAAAACTCTTGTAAACTTGATAGCTTTGTGATACGCTGCTGAAATTAAGATCACAGCTCTGATACCATGTTAAATTCTACCCTAATCTATACATGTAAAGGTAGAATCCATATGCTTCACATTTCTGTGAGAAGACAGTAGTGAGAAGAGAAGATATTTTCTTATTCAACTTGAGTATTGATACAGGGCATTGTGCATTATATAGAAAATCCCTATGCTAGCTTTTGACAATTGTCAATCAACAAGTGCAACTCATGTGCTCTAAGTAACCGATGAACTAACTTGGTTATTATCAATCTAACAGACTCTTAACAGAAGGCTAATACAAATACTATTCCAATATATGTTCAGTGCATGACTAGCAACTGAACCATGTAATATGACATACAATTTTAAAGTAGTATGTGAGAATGCACAAGTCATGACACAAAAAATAAGTGTGTTAAGCATAAATAGCAATATATATATATGTGTGTGTGTGTGAGAGAGAGAGAGAGAGAGTGCACAAGTTATGACCCAAAAAATAAGTGTGTTAAGCATAGATAGCAATATATATATATATATATATATATACCTGTATAAGCATCTATATCCAAGGTATCCGCATATATACTCATACCCTATATATGCGGTAGCCCCATATATGTAGTATATGTAAACTGTAAAGGCGGTATCAATTTTGGAAAATTCCCTTATTGAGCCCTAAGCCTCAACTTACCTCGATCGAACCAAGCTCTAATGCTCTATCCTACAAGAATGCCTTTCTCAAGGTTACAAATCCACCAAATTTCGTCAACCTATCCAAAATAATACTCAACAATGTCAAACAAAGCCATTAAACTAGATTTCATAATTTAAAGCTAGGTAGAAGTCAAAGTCAACCAAAAGTCAAATCCGATTTACCCATACCCTATTATTCCAATTCTAAAATTAGATTTCCATTTCGAGTGCGTTCGATGTTCAAATCATCAACTTTCTATTTTTAAGGAATCATATCAAATCTCACTTTGGATTCCAAGTTTTAGGTGTAATATTCCATGGATTATAGAGATATGATCACAAGAGAGTGTTCTCTTACCCTCATTTAAATATCAAAATCCTTGCTCAATATCACCATTTATTTAAATATCGAAATCCTTACTCAAAATCACCATTTATCGAACTCCAAACTTCCAATGATGGTGAAACAAGTCTGAGATCCCCAAATCTGATTTTTATATTCCAGGGTGCCCTTCATCGCAACCACGACATGGACAATCACGATAGCAATTCAACTAGCAACAGAGTTGTGTAATTGCGACAAGTTTCTCGTGTTTGGCAAATGGTGAATGGCCTGGACCCTGCTGACCCTGTGACCACGTTCCATCCTCCGTGATAGCAGGCACCAGATTACAGCAGAAAATCTGTAATTTCAAAGTGTCCCAACATGTACCGAAACACACCCAAGCCCCTTGGGTCCCGACCTGAACCATGTCAACAAGTCCCAAATGGTATAATTGACTTATACAAGGTCTCAAAACATGAAATGGATTGTTAAAACTCAAAACGAGGTCGAATTGTTCCACATGCATGTCTACTATCCTAGTTGGTCACCAGATGACATATTACCATTCATCATAAAATTTTGAATAGTTAGTAATTTGACCTCATTTATTGATTGTTTCCATGCCTTGTCTTTGCGTAGCCTGGTTATCTTCGTAAGCTTTTGCCTGAAACCGCACCTGCTCATTCTGAGACATTGCAAGACGTTCTTGAAGGTGAATTATCTAGTTTCCAGTCTATTTTCTGTTTCCCCATTTTCATATATTTGTTAATTTATTTATAAATGATTCTCTTCTTTCCTCACCCCTTGTAATGTCAGACTCAAAATGGATATATTGGTTAGAATATTTTCTACAATTCATTTTTTTGACTTCTTGCATCATCCTAACAAAGAATGAACCAGACATTGATGAGAAGGATGCTAATGTGTGTAATTTGAATCTTGGTGCCGTTTGATCCAGATGTTCAAACAAAAATACTACCAGGGGTGACCCACTGGCAGAGCCCAGATTACTTTGCGTATTTTCCTTCAAATAGTAGTGTGGCTGGATTTTTGGGGGAAATGCTCAGTGCGGGGATTAACATGGTGGGCTTTAGTTGGATAACTTCTCCAGCAGCGACAGAACTCGAAATGATCGTTCTGGATTGGCTAGCTAAAGCACTTAAGTTACCTGATGAATTCCTTTCAACAGGTAAACATAACTGTTTGACATTAGCTGCTTGTTTCTCCAAAAAGCTACGTACCTTTTGTCTTCCTCTCCAGTAGTCAAAAAAGGTTGAATCATAGATTTATGTGCGAAAAATTTGTAAGTTTGAATACTTTGTTGAGTTCTTATTGCCACAAGCTAAAAATTTGAAATTAGAGGCAAATTGTTCTCTTGGAGCTCAATGAATTTTGAGTTTTTGTTAAAAGTTGTGTACTAGAATATTCAGGTAAGTAAAAAGTTAGGAGAGAGAAGATAGAACCTTATGTTTATAAGCTGGTTGAAAGATGGATGATCTCTTAATATGTCCCCTGTATTTCCTTTGCAAGAGATATATTTGCCCAGGGGAGCTGATTGTCCACACAAATTGGTTTCCTTTTGTTAAAATTGACTTACAGGTCAAGGAGGTGGAGTCATACAGGGAACAGCAAGTGAAGCGGTTCTAGTTGTGCTATTAGCTGCTCGGGACAAGGTTCTGAGAAGAGTTGGAAAAGATGCAATCAGCAAACTTGTGGTCTATTGTTCTGATCAAACTCATTCTGCTTTACAGAAAGCTTGCCAGGTATATGTTGAAAATGATTGAAGTTGTGTGTGATTGTTAATTTACTTGACTAAAACTGTGACAAACAAAAGTAGAAGATGCTCATGTTCCAAACACCAATATTTATACATCGAACATATGAAGAAGGATGCTTTCTGCCAAATAAGTTTCTTTTTCTAACCTATGGAATTCGTCTCGGAGATTAAATTCTCTTTCTTTTTTTCTTGTGGCAGATAGGAGGAATTCATCCTGAGAACTTTCGGGTGCTGAAAGCAGACCCATCCAGGGATTATGCTCTCTCTCCTGATGCACTATCAGAAGCTGTATCACATGACATAGCCACTGGTTTAATACCATTCTTCTTTTGTGCTACTGTAAGGGAAGTAGAAAAAGAAGACACCATGTCCATCTCGCCAAACCATATCTTTCAATGTATTAGCAAAAGAACTTTTTCTTGGTTTTACTTTTTAGGTCTCTTTCATTTCGGGTAAGATACTGCTTAGTCCTTAGGACTATCTCACTGACAAGATAAGTGACTTCTAATTCCTGTTCTAGAAAGAGAAAGTAGATCATTAATTTAATGAAATCATATTGTGATTACTGTACCTTGTTAGGAGATAAGTGTCTTGAATTTAAAACCCCAGTTTGAGACTTTTTAAGGCTGTCCTAACCTCTAGTGTTCATGTTTTCTTTCCACCACATTTAATGCATTTTTTATATTCATTTTTTCCGTAAGACATTTATATCGGCTTGTCTAGTTGGCATAGAAATGATTTGTTGTATTAATAACATCTAATAAGGACCTTTACCATTGTATACAAAAAGTAAAGCTTATCTAGGTGATTTTCCATGCACAGTTGTTCTTTTAATTTGTTAATGTATCAGTAAGTTGGTTAATATAAGCACTCTGAATTGCTAAAATGTGAGACATCTCAAGTGTTAATAGGCTCCAGTATATTAGTTTAAAGCTTTAGATGCAAATTGTTGGTATTCAGTGCTTGTTGTAAAGTTTGGTATATAAGGTTAATGTGTAATAGAAAATTAATGGATTCCACCTTTAGAATTTTTCTCATTTCTCTTTTGCTTACTTTTGACCTGGAATTTCCTTGCTCTGGATTCTAAAATGCTAAAGCGGTCTTTTGCTATTCATGCACAGATTGGTACAACATCTTCCACTGCTGTGGATCCTTTGCTTGAACTGGGAAAGATTGCCAAGGTAAAACCTGGTGAGGCATTTGGACATCACAAGGAGAGAATCTGTTTGGGGGTGGGGGGATGGTGGATAATTTTTTTAACTTACAGACGAAGAAAGGAAGTATGACCATTGCTAAAATTATGCTCGGCATTTGGTTAGTTCAGTTGGCTTGGTTTTATTCGTTCACAGTTTTCAGTTTTTAGATGGCAAACTGAGAAGTTTAATTTTTTTCATTTGTTTTGTTTTTTTACTGTTGCATTTTTAAATGTTGGTAATTGTCACTTTTGCTGTAAGTCTTTTCCTTTGCTTCTTTCTTATTTTACTTTTGTGGACCAATATGGTTTATTTACAGTTGAACTCTAATAGATCTCATATTGTATATTAAGTGGAATTGTGTTTTGTCTCTCTTTTGTTGGTTTAAAGAGGTAGTTCTACAGAATTCAGAACAGTTTATAGAATTCTTTGGATCCTTCTAACTGTTACTCTTCCTGTTTATCACTTTTTAAGGTCCCCAGCATCTCCGTAATGCTGAAGAATACAGCATTACCATTTTCCACAAAAAAAAAAAAAAAAGAAAAAAAATAGATCCCTTGTTGTACACACTTAGTCATCAATTACACCATTCTTCATAGTTCACGTATACATTTCAACTTACATACTCCCAAATGTATAATTGTAACTTTGTTTATGATTTATCATAATTGTTATTCTCTGCTTTGGGTCAAACAAAACTTCTAAGTTTTAATGCTGGTCAGTCTCTCTCTTTCTCTCTCTCTCTCTGTTTAGACTGCATATAACTCACCATTAGCTCAAATGTTAACATAAAATTTTACGTCCGAAGCTATTTTCTGCTCCAGAGTGGAGTTATATTGTTACTTGTAACTGTGAAACAACAATGCCAAGTGTCCAACAAATTAAATATCGCGTCATTCCCAATATTGTGATTGAAATTCTTTCATGAACATGTATTTGTTGCTCATGACATGGAGCTGTTATAACACTGAGGACATGACCCAAAATAGGAAGTTGTGGGAGACGCGAATTAGGGTGGTAGGTATGAGTTTCTGCTGGTAGGGTGTTTCTCGTGCTAGTAGTAGGGTTGTGTCCTATCTTTCGCATTGAATTGAGGGTTGCTGTTTAGATTGATTGTTGTGTTGTTTTCTACGTAGCACTGTTTTTGTTATTTGCTTGTCATTTTCAAAATTTTATATTGTTTCTTGTTGTACTAGAGTGTGGTGTTTGTTGTGAGCCGAGGGTCTTCTGGAAACAACCTCTACCTCACCTATGGGGTAGTGGTATGGACTGCGTACACTTTACCCTTCCAGACCCCACTTGGCGGGAAATTATTGGGTATGTTGTTGTTGAATTAGTTGCTCATCACTGGGTCAAGTATTCACAATCTTCACTTCAAGACACCACACTTGGGTAAAGCCACGAATCATTGACAGCTGGGTTTCAGCCTCACTGATGTCAAGCACAAACCATAGAAGTGATGCCCATAGAAACATAAAGTGTAACCTGTATTTGTTGTGGACTAAGCGTATGGAAGAATCATCTTATAGACTTGTACTTCTCTGTCCCACTCCTGTAAGCCATTTAAATTTTAATGAACCTTCCGATTGAGGAACTAAGTACCTTAAATATCGATCCAATTTAATCAGATGTCTTGTAGCAGTATACCTTAGTTATGCATATTAGTTGATTTCCTTGTTTAATGAGTCCACCTATTCACTGTCAAGTCCATATGGATCAAGATTAATTCACATGAATATTTGACAGAGTAATAGCATATGGTTTCATGTGGATGCGGCCTATGCTGGCAGTGCATGTATCTGTCCGGAATATCGGGGCTATATCAATGGTGTAGAAGAAGCTGATTCTTTCAATATGAATGCACATAAGTGGTTCCTGACAAACTTTGACTGTTCAGCTCTATGGATCAAGGTACAGGGTTATCTTCTGGTGTTATTCCATAAAATAAATTAAATTGCAGGCCATCGACTACTAAATGAGGACCACAGTGCATTTCCAAATATCTCTTAACTAAATACCAGTGTATATTATCTTAAGTGATGCTGGAAACAGCTTCTCTAGATGACCAGGTTTCTCAGAGCTGCTGCTTTGATAACTCATCTTCTTAGTGCATTTACTGGACGCATGGTTTACCAAACACAGGAGTTAACATGACTTTCTATATTTGGGAAAACTGGATTTTATGGTATTTGCATCTGTTCAGGACCGGAGTGCACTCATCCAGTCACTATCAACAAATCCTGAGTATCTAAAAAATAAAGTAAGTATCCTTGGTTCAATACTTGTATTTTGACATTTTCAATTTTTCTTATTAGTAATAAATAATTATCTTATCATGGAACACAATATTATCCCACCGTCTGACACAGATAAACGAGGGCTTATTTCTTGTTTATTCAAAGTATGAAAACAGAAATTGATTTTTTCTTGATATCCTAGAAATCCCCAAGGGTCAGTGATGCACTGTTCGGAACTAGGTGGATAATGGGCCCGCTTCTTTAGCCTTCTCCACTTAAGTACCAGGCTTTTGGCTGCAGGGTTCGAACCTGTCACAGCACATAAACACACGTCATACGATGCACTCTTACCATGTAGATCAAATCCCCTGGGGTGACATGACAATTAGATTTATGAAATGTAATCACACATAGGTTACTTTTAGCTTCCCCTACCGATAATAATCCATTCTTGTGTTGTTTGGTGGGTGTTGAGTAGCGGCTTCCTTTTACCCTTCCTTGCAATGATGCTTCAAACTCTATATCTGTTTTCTTTAGATCAGTCTTTTCTATGTATATCATTATCTTTGACTGAAAAGAATTCTCTGCATGAACTGTAACTTAATTTTGTTTTGCAAACTAATTATTTTGTGCTCTGAGGCATCCATTTCTGTTCGAAGAATCTGATAAGCAAACTTCTGATGGAAATGGCGATAAATTATTATTGAAGTTCAATATGTAACATCTTCCTTTTGGAGTTATTTTCAAAAGTTTAAATGTTACTTTCTAACTGGTTGAATTTTCTATTTGGAACTAACATTGTCAATAGTTTGATCATCCATTTGCTTGTGAAAATTTTGGTTTGCCGTATAGTAATGCCCTTGATACTCCAGGCCTCTCAAGGAAACTTGGTTGTGGATTATAAAGATTGGCAAGTTCCTCTCGGACGCAGGTTCAGGTATGCCATTGAAGTCATATAAAGTTAGCTAGGCATATGCCCATTGGTGCATGTTGACTTGAATGCCGCCCATCTAAATAGTTGAACTCTTCGAGAGGAGACACAATTTACTTAGTTACTTAGGTCGGAAACCGTGTGACATAGCTGTTTAAGTGAGAAATGTCTTTAAGCGAAATGATAAATAATATAGAACACTGGATGGCGAAAATAAAAACCATCTGCGATTTAGTGAGCTCACAAGTGTTGCTGCTCCAGGTTTGAAAGAATTAACTGTAGAACCTGTTTACTCAGCTACTATGATGACTCATGAAAGCTGGCCACTCAAGCAGGGTTTATGAAATACCTTGGTCTTTAAAAATGAAGATGTTACAGTGTTACGACCCGAAAGTCGAGTTGTGATGACATCTACATCCACCTGTAGACAAGCCTGGTCCTAGTCCAGAGCGGATAGCGGTGAGTCAGTAACAAAAAATCCAAAAACCAAAGAAGAAGAGAAGGAAGGCATAAAAGAAATCTGAAAATATAAGACCCATCATAAAATAACTCCCAAAACCTGGTGTCATGGTTGTAGAACATCTATATACATAAATGGAAAAATACAACCCTTGATGGGCTAAATACAATTATAGCTATCCCCGACTTGACTAGGATAGCCCTACCAAATACAAAAATAGCTATCTAAGACTCGATTAGGATAGCCCCACCACTGAAAGGAAAGCCAGTCAGCAAGGATGCCAGTTGCTCACCGAATCTCTAGAAAGTATCAGCTACTGCGCTCGATCACGACCGTCGGAAAAATTCGTACTAATACCTACATCAGGAAAAGATGTAGAAGTGTAACATGAATATCCAAAGGTCTCCGAAATACAATGGAGATAATCAAAATATAAAGCTGAAGAGAAACACGATCAAGTTGCACGCCAAGCTCACCCTGAAACTCTGATCTGAGAAGGAATGAACGATCAGCGAGCTGAATCACGAACGAGGACCTGTACTCGAATCTGCACAAGTGCAAGTGTAGTATGAGTAC
>JBDJHY010000001.1:15408203-15418493 GCA_039654485.1 Withania somnifera | reverse complement strand
TGAAATTTTAAAAGCTAATACACTTTAATTTAATTTTGATTTTACAAAAAATAATCAAAAGAACCGATAAGTATACATACATATATATATATATATATATATATATATATATATATATTAATTTAATCATGAACTTAACTTTAGCATTTCAGTGAGTTCTCAAGTCCAACACTTTAGCCAATTATATTGCAACTTGTAAGTTTTTGGTAAGCATTATTGTTTTATTGGTGATTGCATCTTTGCAAAACATATACATTTGCGGTTTTATCATATAGGTAGTATTAACAATACTTATTATTTTGGTATTTGGTTTACAAATTTAAGGGACAAAACTATTGTTAGAAATGCCCAACAAGATTAGCTTGTTAAAGATATTTGTTTAGCTTGTTAAAGATATTTGTTTAGTTGGCGTTATTAGAACTTGCATCTAGCCAAGTGTTTTCATCATTGTCATTTCTTATACAATTATCAAGGCCAATTTTTCACAAATACCACATGTTTGAAACCTAATTACAAAGAATGCAATAAGTTTGCTTAATTATAATTTTTGTGTGTATCTTGGCCTTCGTATCTTAGATATGCCAGGGGTAATTGGTTTATTTAAGTCAATTGATTTTATTGATATAACAAATTAGTGTGAATTGTAGAGTAAATCAAGAAAAATAAATTTGGTAATTTATTCTAATCTAATTTGTAACCAAATTTAAAATACAAATCCATATCTTAGATATTTTAAGGCTTATGTATCTTAAATATTTTAAGAAACTGTGAGACTTTTAATTTTTTTATTATGTATCTTAATATTTTTTATGCATGTGTATCTTTGATATTTTAATGCCCGAAATCTTAATTTTTAAATCTTATGTATCTCGAACATTTTAAGGTTCTGTCTATATTAAATGTTCAAATGTCTTTCTATTTACATTTATTGCATTTGTATCTTAAATATTTTAATGTCTGCAAGATAAATGTGAATGTGTTCAGTATCAATTTCCATGTATCTCACAATTTTTCACTGAAATCTTAGTACATGTACCCATTGTACCAATGTATTTGTGCATAGAAGAAGATACATAAAAGTAATTTATAGCCAGTATCAAGTTTTATGTATATTACAATTTTCACTCAAATCTCAATAGAGGTACCGACGTATTTATGCATAGAAGAAAAAGAAAAAGGGTACATAAAAATAATTTGTATCATGTATCAATTTCTATGTATCTCATAATTCCACTTAAAATCTCAACACATGTATCCCATTTACCAATGTATTTGTGCATAGAAGAAGAAGAAGAGGTCGAAGATGCATAATAATAATTTTAGCTCTATGTATCTTTCAGGCTCCTCCTGCTGCAAAAATTCGTTTATTATCCACCTCCGAGAACATACATGTACCAATGTATCTTACATATTTTAAGGCACTTTCAATCTTTAAATATTTTTACCTATGTATCTTAATATTTTTAATTTTCACGTATATCACAACACATTATTAATGATATGTATCTCACAACACATTATCAGCCATTATCGACGATGACAGTACTGGATCTGAAGTCACCACTAACATCTGTGTGGAGGTAGTCTTTGTTGGAGTGACAGAACTAAATCCTACCATCTATGGTGCCAGATATGAAGCGGCCACTAACATCGGCTACAACGATGGTCTTTTCCGATGGTTTTGCCGGAATTTGATGACTACCACCACCTTCACCAACTACAACACCATTATTTCACCTTACTCCACCACCAACCAGTTGAACACTACCGAAAAACTCACAGTTCAATCACTACAATATCATCGTTTGGAGGATTCTCCGTCATTTTTAAGTAGAAATTAGTAATATTTTATTTTAAAATCAAAAGATACAACGATGTTATATATATACTGAAAAAAGCTTACAAAATTACGATAATGGTGATAATGACTATGGTTATGAGGTGATAGTTTGGAATAATGAAGAGGTTGGTAGATTATGAGAAGAAGTGGAGAGAATATCTGAGATAATTATTGAAATAGATATTAAGTAAATTTTTTTTTAATTGATTTTAAGGTTAAAATAAAAGCGAGTGTATCTTCATATATAAAAGTTGTAAAACATAAACTTGTCTAAATTTATGTAACTTTTTTAAAGTTCATCTAAAAATATAACTTTTTTATGTAACTTGTATTATTAATTTATCATTAACTATAATTATAAACCAAAAAAGTTGAATCAAATCGAACCAAACTAACAATAACCTTTTTGATTTGATTTGATTTGATTTTAAAATTTATTAAATTAATTTGATTTTAATTCTGATCAATAACCTATCCAAATCATAGTTGTGCTTCCGCGTGTGATGACATGTTGACGTTATCACTAATAGGTAATCAAGAATAAAAAAAAAGAAATAATTTTCTTTGCTTACGATACGTATTTATTGCTATTGGTAACTCAATAAAAAATTAATCCTTTCTTACCTTACGATACATCAAGTACAACGACTTTGCTGGCTGCAGAGTTTTCTGTTGACAATAATTGATGAAAATATCTGAAATATAGGATTTTCCTCCCCACTTGTTAGCAGTGATTAAATTCATTATTTTTTGAACAAATTGATTTATTTCCACGTCGTGTGAATTCATTGCTCTTTCCCACATTATAGAAAGTATATAAATCAACCTGTATTCTTGTAGTATATATATATATATATATATATATATAGCTGTCAGGAAAGTATTAGGGTTTACGCACTTGGTGCAAATTGATTTAATTTAACTAATCTATGACTTTATGTTATACTATTCTCTACATCTCCTAGTGTTAAAAAATTAAATCCCCAAAATTCCTTATTAACACATTATGATGTTGTGAAATCCTAAAGTCTTGCAAAGACTTACAACTGCAAAAATATAAATTATCATTTTTAATTACATCAATGTGTACTACTATTGTATATACAATTATTTCAAGGAAAAAGATGGATGTTTGAAACATTTATTTCCCCAATTTTCAACCTAGATATTATTGTTACTATTCTTTCTTGCTCCAAATTTACAACTTCAGACCATAAGAAAACATTGTACAATTATTCAATTTAATTGAAATTCTTGAGGTTAGAATACCTACCTACTGTTGGAATAATGCCAACATTGATGACAATCAAAATTCTAGATTCTCTTTTAATTAAATTAGAGCAAACACGTAATTATTTTTCTTCCTTAATCTCCCAATTTATTAGATAGGATCAATAGAATGAATAATTAAGATGACTAAGCTAGGAAGTAGGAGACAAGAACTGATAATTCATTTGATATTATGAAAGTATAAGATCAAAGAAGTGCTTTGCACCTCCAATTGTAGGGAAATAATAAAAAATTTATATCATAAGGAATATTTTAAATAGGAAATAATGGTGATTTCTTTACAAAAATAAATAAATAATCTATGGATTTGTTTTGTAGTAATAAAGTTGTGGCTGATGTTAAATCAATACGTTCTTGCCTTTCTGTATTTTTGTTATTAATTAAATCTACATATATTGCAAGTGTATCGATGAGAAGTAGAGTGATGGAGGGAAGGTCTACACGTTCTAGGAATTGCTACTAATTTTAAATGAGAGAAAACCTTTTCGGGAAAGATCATGTACAAAAGGAGTAAGTTGCAATTTTTTTCTATTTTCGTGTTCTATATTTTTATTAAAGCCAATCAAATATATATTTCATTGCAGGCCCATCTTTTGGGGTGGTGCTCGACTACCAACTAGCATATATATATATATTTTTAATTTTAAGAACTTAAATTTGAGATTTTTAATTAAAGGGAGGGTTGGGGGCAGGGGGAGGGGAAATTTCAATCACCACATCACAATTTATGCTAGGTGTTAAAAAAAAAAACGGAACTTTTTAATGGCATATAGTTGCGAACTACCTGCAAAGGTTGGTCCAGCGTGTATTTTTCGTTCAAAAATTATATAATAAATAAAAATTAATTATTATAAATATATATTTAATTTTATATATTTTTAATATAATTATTTACATACTCTTTATTTATATTCCTGACTCCATGCTAATGAGGTAGATCGTCAAATTAGTTAAATTGGGCAAAGGTCGTGATGAATGAAAGCTTTGGACATTGGCTGCATATATTACAGAAACAGAGAGAAATGAAAGAAAATCTCCTACTAGATGCACAATTTCCATTAAAAAGACAAAGAGTTTGGAAAAATATTATCGATTTATTTGAAATATGCTTTTAGTTACAATATTAATTTTTAGCTTAATAGGTTGTTTAAATTTATGATAAATTTAAATTTTAAATTAAGTTATTTTATTTATTAAGATAATTTACGATTTTAAATTTTAAATTGTGTAGACTTTTAGTTGTAAGCTGGCTATTTGAAGCCTTTAATATACTTAATAATATTATTGAGAGACTTTCTCCAATTAAAAAAATATTGAATTATTTCAATCTTTTGAGAACCATTTTAACTCTTGTTTTTAAAATTCTAATAAATTTCCTTGTTGGATTGATCAAAATATTTTGAAAAACATGCTTTCTAGAAAAATAATTTTATTAAAAATCAAGAAAAATAACTTTTTAAATAGAATTAAAAAAATTAAATTCCATAAATAATGTTCCACATTGATTATCTCTCCTCTATGTATTCAACCTTTGATTGTTAATCACCCTACCTTATCCTACACCCCTCATTCCCACCCTATGATATTTGTCTAAATATATTCAAGCTTCTTATATAATTGTACAGGTGATTTTTTATTTTATTTTATAATATAACTGTATGAATATATAATATATCGATATGATATAAATAGTTATATAATATATATGTAACATATAAATATTAAAAAAAAATAATCAAATATATTCTCAAACTATGAAAAATAATTTATATACATCCTCCATTATATTTTGAGTCCATTCGTACCCTTATAGGCATAATTTAAGTATAATATACCCTTAAAATTAATAAAGTGCCACATGTCATTTAACACTTCTTTTATTTTACCTGAATGAAATAATCCACCAAACCCACTAACCCACCCTCAACCACTTCATTCTTTACCATCCTCATTACTTCTCATCTTCAAGTGTGATAAAGCACATAATCCAATCCAATCCAATCCAATCAAATCAAGAGAATCTTCCCTTCTGTAAAAACAAGCAACAATAATTTAGAGGTATAAAAGTATGTTTTGGATCAATAAATGTAGCTATTCAATTTTTTTAGTTAAAGCTCCAAATTTGGGATGGGAGTTTGGAAGGTTAAAAAATTATTTTTTTATTTAAAGTATTGTCGGAATGCTGATTAAATGAAACTTCTAAATTTCTTTTTTTGTCACAGGTACAATATCCGTAATCAAACTATCAAAATTGTTAACTTTCCCAACCCTATTTTGCAAATTCGACATATTCTCCTCCTATCTAATAGGGGTTTTTTGCAAATTCATCGTCCCCATAACATTCTCCATCGTTTGGCATTGAGAATTGTCCAATCGGAGCTCCGACAAAGCTTCAAAGAACTTTAATGGCTGTCATAGCCAATTTGATTAAAAAATTAGTTCAACCCACTACCAAATCAACTCAAATTCAAACTACAAGCTCTTTTCAACAATGAGAACAAACCAAAAGCAAATTTAAGCAAAATAAAAGAAACCTCGATTCGAGAAAAATTAAATTCCACCTTCAATCTTCATACGAACTTCAATGGAATTCTATAAATTTTCGAACTTCAATGGAATTCTATTAAATTCTACAAAATTAATTTGCAAGCCTTCCTATGAAAATAATTCAAAATAAAATTAATTTGAATTATTTTTATCATAATGAATTATAAATTATTTACTAAAAATTCGTAATTACACTTCATTTTATTTCGTAATTTCTTATTAAATACTTATTTAATTCCTCATGTTAAGATTACATATACTAAATAAATTAAATTACTAGCGAATTTAATTTAATAATTAATTTCCTTTAAGTCCTGCTTAACTTATTTCATATGTTAGATTCATAAATCCACCAGCCAGGTTTACCTATGAAAACTTATAAACTTCTCATAAAATGTGTATCATCAATCTCTACACAGAGGCATATCGATTCATCTAAGAATCTCACCTTTTAATAAATCAAATTGATAATCAATATATATAGCTCATAATAGTTATATCAAGATTAAAAATATAAGTACACTTCATAGTTCAGAGAATATGTTTTTATCAGTCAGTCTAAAACATCAATCTCTACTCGGTCGTATTTAATACATACAAAATGCACTAGCACGAGAAGTTAGAACTATACAATTTTCGTAATCAATATAAATTACATTTAATCTCGTGTTACAATCAATCTGATGGGTTGTCCAAATTCCCATCTACGATTGTGAGCTATCAGTTTAACTTATAAGAACCGATGATTTAATCTTCTATGTATAAACTCAAACTCTATACACTAAATCATATACAATATAAGTTGAGGACACATATATGAAAAATGATCTATGTAAAGTAATAGTTTATTGATTTGAATAAATAAATAAATAAATAATTATTCAATAAATAATGTTATATCAAAACCGCATTGTTAATAATAAATCGTAACATATACATATTTTATACAAACAATGATATATTTTTATACAGATCATAGCAATAATTATATAGTTTTCAACACATTTTATACAACATTTAGCTGCAATAGTTATTAAGATACATATTCTATACAACCACTATATATACATATATGTATATATAGTGTTTGAATAACGTATTTATATGTATAAGTGAGTATAAAATAAATTGAAGAAGAAAATTATCAAATACAAAAAAAGTTATATATAAAATAATATACAATATAAATGAAAGTTGGCCCAATGTGTGAATGAAAGATTGGAAAAAAAATTGATCTAATCAGCCGTGTGAATCAACCCGAATCCGCATTAAGAGATATAATATATAATTTGATTATAATATTTAAATTATTAGAAAGGAGGAGACACAATGACAAGAGTCTCTCTTCAACCAATGTATCGCTTTAAGAGCAATAAAACTCTCGGCACTTCTTCTCTCAAAAAATTAGACGAGTCTACCTTATTCTCTCAATCTTTCAAGTTCTTGATAAAGGATTTCATTGAAGATTCTTTTTCAAAATAAAATTCAAACTTCTGTAATAAGTATGTGTTTATAAATTATGACTATTTTGATGTTTTTTTTTTTTATAATAGATGATTGCACTATTAGACCAGTGAAATAAATTTTGATAATGTTACAAATTATGTGTTTGATTTAATGTACCACCAATTCCACCAATGTTGTTTTTCTTCCTAAAGATATCATCAGTGTTTAGTTTGTAATGATCTAAAGTTGAAAAGGACCATTGAACTAAGCGCACTTGTTTTATCCATGTCAACAACAAGAAGCAGCCAATTCTTATGGTTCTTTAAAATCATTTTGATTTTGGTTTAGCCATAAACCAAATATGCAAAACGAAGAGTTGATCCCATCCTAAACGATTATCTAGAAAGTGGGGACTGACATCATTTATTAATTGAAGCCACTGAACTTGAAGAATGGGTAAGAAATGGAGGAGGAATGATATTTATGATACCTTCAATAGTTCGTTGGTTACAACCTGAGTTGCCTCAGGAACGTGTATACAAAATCAACCCAAGGATAAAGGACTCTTTATGCTGGAGGCTTGGAAGGGGCTTTGAATAAAGGTTTAAAGTTTGACAACATGTTAAAATTTAAGCACTAGAAACCCCACCTTGAAGACCACATGGAATAGGGAGAAAAAGGTTAATGTATGCTAAGAAGTTTTTCTTAAAATACAAAGCCCTCATGCCTAGGAAGATGATTGTTCCATTGAAGATATTTTTATACTAGTTATTTCAGTCCTTAATATCGAGACTGCTATAAAAATTGCACAAATATCGAAAAAGTCATGATTAAATGACCGACTGAAGCCAATAATACCATCAATGCTAGCTTTTCCTTTATTTTTTTTAATTAGAGACTCCCATCAGTATTCACTTTGATTTTGCCTTGAGGAGACTTGCTTCATCAAACTTGTCTTCATCTCTGTACAGGTCTGACTCAAAAATGTGGATTGCTCTAGTCAAAACAGTCTTTACATTCCAAATGGTTTGATACTCAATTTTAAACTGGTATATCTTCTTTTGATCACCAGATTTATATGTGCACCTCTGTTTCCAAAATTTCCATTAGATAAAAAGAGGTGTAATTTGAAAAAATTTCTTGTGAATTCTGTTAGCAGGTTTGGTATTCCACCAATACTGACAATAGGTGGGTCGTTGTGTTATATTCCTAAAGGATTCCCAAACACCTTCCAGATTTGTTTCACTGCTCTCCTTCACCGAAGATATGTTGAATGGTTTTCACTTGTGGAATCCTACAACACAAACAATCATTACTTAAATCAGTATTACACTTGTTAAGATGTATTTAAGTAAATTAGATAGATGATGAAGTGTAGTGAAATAATACGGGAGAAACTTTTTTTAAAATATTTTATATAAAAAATTAGTTTTATGACCTTATGACGAGTTATTTACTTTTTACATGTATGAAATCTGAAAGGGCCATTTTTTTGAATTCATTGTGTAAGAGGACAAAAGATCTTATTTTCTCAGACAATATTACTATGCATTTGTCCATGCATGTCGACCGGCTCTAGTTGGAGTTCTGTATATTCAAAATATTGTTATTAATGGTTCTAGTCAACAATTATTGATCAGACAACTTTAAACTATATAATGTTGGGTTTGGTATGTTTTGATGATTGGCAAATATGGAACAAGTACATGGAACAGATAGATGTACATGCTTCAATATTCAGAGTCCAATTTGTGTCAGAACTCTCCGAATAAAAGGAGTTTCAAGAAGAAATGATTATGAATCTACACAAAACTTATCCAAGATAGGATTTCAGTACTACACAAACTCAAGAAAAAAACATTGTTGTTTATATGCACTAGTATAGTAATCGATTGGTCTTTAGGAAAAAGATTAGAACAAGAGGGTCTCATAGGTTTTTTAATCCTACTTCTTATGGGAGGCATGCCAACAAAGAGAGGAGTCCTTGTCAGGAAGGAATTCTTAATGGACTGAGAAGCTAAGAACCAAGATTCTTGTTGAAGTTAGATTGATTTTGTTGATTGATAGAAATATGAAACATATGAATGAAATAGGTTTGTCTACTTATTTCACTGTGCTGAGTTAAAAAAGCCTATAAAGAAAGGAGATTAGAAATTGAAGTCTAAAGAGGATATGAGTCTATGCACGAAAATAAGTCGACATATTGGGATATATCTAGAGACTCCAAGATAAAAAAGGAGTCCTTGTGGAGAGAGAAGTCTACAATAGAAAAGAGTTCACATAGTTGGAAAGACCAAGAAACATCAAGAAAGAAGGGAATTCTTATGAAAATAGAAGTCTACCTTGATGAGAGTATCAAAAGACAACTATAAATAAACAAGGCCTCCCCCATAAATAGTTGTGCACTCATACTGGTAGAAAAAGACAGAATACGAGCAAATAAGCAAAAATAATATTTGAGAAATTTCTATCTAGCTATCAAGTGCAACCTGATATAAAGAAACAGATCGGCGGACCTGTTCCATATGTAAATGCAAAACAATTATTTATTCTTGTTTGATGTATTAGAAAGTTCTTATTCAGTTGTAATTTATTGCTTTCCTAAAATTGATATTTAGGAAACGATATTGATTTGAGTAAACTTCAAATTGGGGGCAACTCGAAGTGAGGTTCAATAGTCAAGAGCAATTGTTGAACATTTAGGAATTAGAGTTAGTTCCTATGAATGTAAGATTTGTAATATGAATAAACTTCAAGTTGGGGATAACTTGAAGAGGGTTCAATAGTTAGGGGTGATTGTTGAACTTAAAAATTAGAGTTAGTTCGTAGGATAGCAAAACCTATAATCTAAATGTTACTTAGGCTTATTGTTTAGTGAAGTTTGAGATAAATTATGCAGGGGTGCAGGTCATGACTTTTTTTGCCCTTTTGAGCCGGGGTTTTCCATATTAAATATTGTGTTATTTACATTACTGTTTTATTTACTGTTGAATCCTAACTAAGAAACTGGGAGGTTGACTTATTTTATTTAACTGGTATGAGCGCATAACTCTACAATTGGTATCAGATCATGTTATTTTGTTACAAGTCTATGTTGGACCAAGGTTGGTTCAAGAGAATCGTCCTTCTACGTTTTGATTGATGACTAAACATTAAGTCAAAGATTT
>JBDJHY010000001.1:15343580-15355645 GCA_039654485.1 Withania somnifera | reverse complement strand
TTTTTTTTTAACAAAAATGAAAAATTTCGGTTTTTCAAGACCCGGTTTTGGCCGGTTGAACCGGGTTCTTGAACAGGTTTGACCGATTTTTTCCTTTCTGTTTTTGGCAAAGGACCGGACCGGTCTCGTTACCGGTTTGCGGTCGAACCGGTCGAACCGGCCGGTCCGACCTGAGTTTAATAACAATGTAAAGAATCACTTGTTAGTGAGTTTTAGGAATTATTTTGTCTCGTAATACTTATACTTAATGTTTATGTATGAGGTTAATGTTGGTTGATAAATGATATTTACCTTGGATAGTTGATAAAATAATTTAAATTCAACTTAGGATTGACCAAATTAAGATGTGCATTTAGGAATTTATTGAATTAGAATGAGATTATGTTACTTATGGGTAGTAAACTTTTACTATTAAGTATTACTATTTCATATGAATTTATTTATTTATGTTGAAGAAATAATAGAATCGATCTTGTTTGTACGTTGTAGTCTACGTCAAGCACCATTTATGTTTCACAATTTGTGCTTTGTGAAAATGCATGACTTATATAAGATGTGCCTCTGTCACAACTTTTGTTTCATGAAAATGCATCATCCACACCCTCTAATTCATATTCAGATGAACTATTGGGATATGACACACCCCAGTGTATTGTATGCGGTCTTTAATTTATAATAAAAGTAAATTATTTTTTATTATAAAATGATTGTGACATTTGACAGAAGACAGAATCTTTTCTTAAATTTTGTTATAGATTCTAATAATGATATTTTTCTAATTTAGCTAATTCCAAGATTCGTCCGTTGGAAGGCCCCCACATGGCATGACTCATTAAGAAATGCAAAAAAAAAAAATCCCAATTATATCTCCTAAAATCTTGAAAGAGAAGGACATGCAAAATTCTGAGTCTGTGGTGGAAAATGAGATCAGAAGAGTAAAAAAAGATATCCTTTTTTATTGCTTTCCTCTGAAGTGCCACACAATGTTAAAGGAGGCGGCCTTCAACTTTCAATATTCCAATAAGCGGTGGCACAGGCAGTGCAGGAAGAAAACAACAAAAAGGGGTTGGTTTCCCCCTTTCTTTATGTTTGGTACGTCAGATCACGTTTCTTTACATGCCCAGTAACTAGTTCTACTTTTTGATTGGTTTGTATTGCAAGAAAGTATATCCTCCTTGCTATAAATCATGGGTTTTGTTTCTTCGTTTCTTCAGCCCAAAGCAAAGGTATAATTTTTATATTTTTCTTCTTCATTTTTGTGGAAACTTAATAACTTTATTTGTTTCCTTAGCTGCTTTGTTTTAAAATTTAAATGATTATATGGGTAGAAGGGAGTAACCCTTAAAGTTGTTGCTAACACGGGTTCAAGCCTTCGGTTTCTTGTAAAACCGCAAGGTAAGGCTGCGTATAACAAGCAATTGTGATCTCAACCCTTTCTAGACCCTGCTATTGTGATCTCAACCCTTTCTAGACCCTGCATAGCAGAAGCTTTAGTACGCCGAACCATCCTTTTCAATGATTATATGGGTAGTAAAAGTTGTGCAAGCTTTTTGTGGTTTTAGACAAGCTTAGACGGATTTTTGAATCTATTTTCTTGTTTCCTTAGAAGTGATTATTTTGACATGAAGAGAGGTTGACTTTTTCTATGTGAGAGCTAGGGTAATGTTTGCGTATACTCTAGCCACTCCATACCCCACTTTGTGGGACTACACTGGGCATATTGTTGTTGAGTTTGAATTTCTGCTTCTTGGGCTGATTTCTTGATCCCTGTATTTTCGAAGGAGATAGGCTTTGGGCTAATCAAGATTTTTCTTTGCTGCATCAAATCATGACTAGTATAGGAGGATATTATAAGCAGCTGGTTAAAAGTTCAAGCAATGTATAACCATGTGCTAGGTAATTGAATTTTCATAACTTCAAGAGTGTTCCTTAAGAATTTACGAGTTCTGATTGATACTTATAAGCAAGGACTAAGCAGAGTCAATAGTTTGGTAATGATTTATAAGCATTAGTATTAATTTAGTTTAATTGCTCTTGTCATGCTGGAAGGAAAGGAAAAAAGCTTTGAAAGATGTAGAAATGCAGTTTTCAAAGCGTCAACATCAGTTAACAAACAGTTAGGATATCCCGTAATTATTCAAGAGTTAATAGGAGGCTATTTAAGTAATTGTCATTGTTTATTAATTTATCAAATTTGGAGTTAAGTATTTCCTCTCAATGTCACTGTTAATAAGAATAACGAAGTTTCTTTCATAGGCTATGAATTCACTAGCTAATACCCTTCTGTTGCTAAGACTTGGATCAAACATACTTGTGTCTCCATCATGCATCTAGGGTGGTTCAGTTATTTGAACTCTTCACTTATCGTGTGATTTTGGTTTCGTGGTTATGCTATGTTTGGTGTATATACTGTATTGTTCAACCATCAACCTTGAACAAGATGTGTTAGCATCACTACTTGTGTAAGATTGCAAGATGTACACTTTCTGTTTGCATAAGAAGCGAGAATGTTGGAACACTGTGTATCCTTTCCTTTCTCATTTTGTTGATTTTGTCATGTGGTTCAATTTTCTCATGAATATTGTGTGTGGTTAAGTCAATGTAATTTTGCATCTGAAGCCTCATCTGTTGGCTTGCAGGTTTCCCATTCATTGAAGCACCACCAAACCTTCTCTAGCACTATGGTTAATCATATTGAGGATGATGAATCCTTGACAAAACCCCTTGGAAGGTGTTCTGTGTTTTATTACGGAGTTGGGCATATGCTCAATGACATAACCTCAGCCTGTTGGTTCACTTATCTCTTAGTCTTTC
Organism: Withania somnifera; assembly: GCA_039654485.1. Classification (NCBI taxonomy): domain Eukaryota; kingdom Viridiplantae; phylum Streptophyta; class Magnoliopsida; order Solanales; family Solanaceae; genus Withania; species Withania somnifera. Next base: position 15,352,831 of record JBDJHY010000001.1, on the reverse strand, counting down.
TAACAGATATTGGACTATCCCCAAGGTTTGCTACTCATTTTCTCGCTGTTAGGTACTCTGATGAGCATATATCTCTCAATAATCTCTTTAGTATTAAGACAAAAAGGAATAGAAACCCTTCTTGCATCTTAAAATTAACGTGCACCTCTTTCACTTTATTGTGATGTAGCTTGTCTGCTGATAGCAGTCTAACATACGGTTACCTTTTTGTCAATTTTCAAGTTAATTCTTACCACAACTTTATGTACTTTATTTTGTGGATACAACCATAAGGTATATCTGTAGCCTTGATTGGAGATACAACCCTCAATGGGCATATGAAAATTGAATTGAGCAGTGTCCTGTCATGCTGCTGTTAGCATGTCGCATCTAACTAATGCTGTATGGATTTTATAATGACAATTGAATTAATTCCATCCTACTGGTTGGTAATGCAATCCAGACTTAAAGGGCTCACTGAAGGACTCTCAATTCTAATAGTGGAATATCATCCTTGATTCACCCCATTCATGTCAGCCGTTATTGCACGTTCCCCAATTTTGTCAAGCATGTGACTTCTACTCCATCTCTCACGTTCCATTACCCCCCTCCCCCTTCTTCCAAATAAACTCAAAAGGGAAGGGTATATGCTATATAGGACACCTTAGTTTGTGGAGCAGTTGATTGTGTATTCATGTGTACCATGTCTTTTTCTCAGCGATGCTGCAGTTGTAATGCTCTCAGGTCAAGTTGCTGATGGACTGACCACTGTATTTGCTGGGGAACTGGTATCTCCCTAGAACATAACTACTACTTAAACTTGGTCCTTATATCACTTCCTTTTTCAAACATCTACACTTGCTATGATACATGTATTGCTCGATCTTTTGAGTATAAACTTAGCTTTACAATCTTGAATTCAAATATCATGAATTTTTCTCACTTTGATTACCTGGTGAGTTTAAAGCATCTATTGTATTTTTCGGGAAAATGGATGAGAGGACTTAAGAAAAACATGTTAAAGTATTTTAATTTCATTTCCTAATAGAGATCATGAAGTCATCGCTAGATGAAAACATGCTCTACTATTTTCACCATTTTTCATCTGACAATTTTCCTGCCTGTTATAAAATGCATAGTTTTTCTTTTATAAGTATTCCAAATGTACTTTTTGTGAAGTCATTTTCTTAAAAATATATTGGTTGGTTAAATGCGATAAGTAGCTTTTGACATGAGCTGCACATAGTCTTTGACAATTAATAATAACAACTACGCCTCTATCCCAAGCTAGTAGCACATACAATTTTTTTTTTCTGACATTATTTTTTAACCTTCTAACTAATATTTGTTGTTTTACATGATAGATAGACAGATTTGGGCGTTTTAAAGTATGGCATCTTGCAGGATCTGTCTTGGTTGGTGTCTCATTTTCTTCCGTGTTTGGCGGTTGCTTGCCTTGCAAACTTATTGGTTCCAATTCGGCCATGCTGCAAACTATTGGTTACAGTGTGTTCGCTGCAATTTTCAATGTGGGATGGGCTTCCACTCAAGTATCGCACATGTAATGTCTAATCTTATCTATCTTCTTGTGCTAAATATTACAAGACTGTGTCGGGTATTCCAAAGATTTGCCATTTACAAGACTGAAAACCTTCTGATGGCAGGATTAACATGTTAGACTGTTAATCCACTATTTTGAAGACCGTTTTCTGCGACTAAGTAAATGATCTAGATCCTCCATCAATCCTTTTTGTAAAAGATACTAGCTATTGGGTGTCCTCTTCCTCGTCCTCAAGTTATCGGCAATAAGAATGGTAACCAATGTAGCTTTCCAGCCCCAAAATTTATCTTTCTCCATGTTCATAAAAAAGGAAACACTCCTCTCCTATTCCCGCAGTAAACTAGTGACTAGATAGTGATCTTTCTCTGAGAATGACAGATTTATTTCATGAGCTTGGTGAGTACAATGAAGTCAGAAATTCCTCCAGCTTCGTCATTCGACAATCCTGGACGACACCTCTAAATTGTAAATCCGAGTACCCTGGTCCTGCTTTGTAACACCCTAGGCAAATTTCACATAGGCAAACACGGGAAATATGTATAGTATATGAGAAAAAAACCCAGACCCTAATGAAGTATTGTAAAGTCGTGCGGACCTAGGCCCAAATCGAACAATAAAACTAGTGGGCTGAGCTGAAAAATAGTATTAGAACCGTACTCCTTCTGATAGGATGGTTGGCAAACCTAAGATGAGGAAGCTAAGTCTGTAAGGGGGTGTATGTGACGGTCATGACGGAGCAGGCTTCTATGTTAGCAAGCTTCCGAAGAGGGGGCGTATTCACATCTTAGGAAAATAAAAGAAAACATACTAGGAAAATATCACATCCTAAAGGGAGAGAAAAGTGAAGTGCTATACACTACAGAGGATATGTTCACACGGTACATGTACTTTTGGACTCTATATGAGTTATCCAAAGGACAAAGTTGTCAGGCCAGTTGGGCCAAAGCAGACGATGTGTACCATGGACTTGGACTGTGATACATTATTCCCTACTTTCATTACAATAGCTTACTGATTGCTACGGATAGTAAACTGTATAGAGCTGGTGAATATTGCTTGCTCTGGACTCCTCTCACGACACCAGTGGTATTCCCTAATAGAGCTTTTCCCCCTCCCTAGTTGAACTCAATATTTTTTGGAAAATGTCTGTCTGTCTCTTTATAGTTTCTTCTCAAATAGCAGTGTCATAAGGACAACATGTGTTCATCCTTTACTGCCAAACTTGTATCCCATATCTAGCTCCTTTGATCCTCCGCCACCACTGCCTTCATCCATTCAAATGTCTGCAAGACCACACATATTCTTCCGATGACCCTTGTGTCCCTAAACCTGAGGCCACCATCTTTAATTGCAGAAATTATCACTCTCCCGCGCACCAGCTGGAGTGGTCATCATTTTTCTGCACTGAAGCTATGTAGGATCGTGATAATTATCATGAAGTTACCACCTTAAGACAAGTAATTGCTCTGCTAACATGCTAAACTTTTCTCAATTTTTTTTAATAAATGTGGTGTCTGGGCCATCTTCCATGCACCTCGACCAAATCCACGGGATACCTATTGCCTCCCACTAGCAATAGATACCGGGCAACTCGGTCCACCAAGGCTAGGATGAATGCGACAAATCATCTAGTGTTCTTTTGTCTCTGCTAGGATTTGAACTTGAGACCTCTCATTCTCAACACATTTTATTCACCACCAGGCCACACACTTCATGCAACTTTTACCAATTTTATAGATCACAGGTAATAACTAAGTTATTATAACTTTAGTAGGACAACTTTAATTTCTAGCACATGAACACCCTATGAAATTTTACCAAGCACAACCCAAACATCAACTGATAGTTCTTTGGAATTTTATAAGAATGTATATTTTGCTTGCTGTAGGTCAATGGTGAACTACATTACACTGAACTCGACAAGCAGAGTAGTTTTAGCTAGTTGCCGCAATGCATTGACAATGGTTGGTAATCTCCTCCATGACTTCATGCAAATTTTCCTTATAAATGTGAGCAGTCATTAACTTTTGGTTTGTTCTCCATTTGTTTGAACCTGATGAATTTAAAGGTTGCGAACCTTAGCTTATACGCAGTTGCTTTTGTCGTGTTTAATGTCGTCGGAGCAGGGACGCCTGCTGCTGTAGAGAATCAGGTGTGTGACTTTTCAGTTGTTACTCTATTAAATCTAATGCTTTCTTTTGGCACTGAGTTCTCATTACTTTTCGAATGATCAGTATCGTTTGATTGCATATATATCAATTTTCATCGGAAGCTGCTTTGTCATCGTGTTTGCTCTCGGAACCAGAGAGCCAAGGTATGCACATGTCTAATTTTTGAATGAATGCGCTGGCTGCATTATTTGCTCGAACTGAACTTTAATGAAAATGCAATTGCTTGCTATTATTTGATTGCCTGGGGAAATTGGAGATAAAATCATTTTGTTTGAGAGTATAGATGGAGCTAACCACTAACAAGCTTAGGTATTCATCAAAGTTGTTCAGCTTTTCTTTCTCCATAACAATGTACAAACCCAGTTGAAAAATAAAATTCCATCCTGAAGAATAAGTTGGGTTATATAGAAGAAAAAAAATGAGAATTTGCTAATTCCGAAATGGGAGATTGCTTTCAAGTACCATGAGGGTAGCTCTTGATAATTATCTTCTTAGATGTTAATCTATAATTGCCTTTCTTGGCAGATTGAAACTAGAAGCTCGTGTCAAAGGTTATGTTAGAATTTCCTGGATTTATTGGTTTAAGAAGATTCTATATCACCAAGTTGCTCTTGTTTACGTGCTTACTAGACTTGTGACTAATGTTTCCCAGGTGAGTGTTATTTCTTTTGAATTTAGCCCTTTTCAATAGATATTACAACAATGACGTGGATTTCATTTAAATCATTTTTCCTGAGAATTCATTTGGTTTTATAACTGATAGCTCTTGTAATTGTTTGTGGCGCAGGCATTTCTTGCTTTCTACGTGATCAATGACCTGCAGATGAGTGTATCTTCAAAAGCTTTGGTACCTTTCTGAGCATTGTTTCCATTTAAATGGAAGACCTTTTATTTGAAGAGAAGGGAAAGGGAAGAACTATATTACTAATTCTTGTTCCTGTGCTTAATTGATGTGCATAGGTCCCTGCTATCATCTTTGTCTGCAGCTTCATTGTATCCGTCCTGCTACAGGTCCATACAGAACAGAAAAATTTTCATCAGTTTTATCTCTGAATTTTCAAGAGTTTTTTTTTTTTTTTTGCCTGTCTGTTTCTCTGATAGCTATATTATATTCAGGAGATTAAGTGGACAAGCCAGCGATTGAAGGGCTTTTATACTGCAGGAGGTCTACTTTGGGTACTTTGTGGCACAGGAATACTCCTGCTTCCAAGAAACATGAATGCATTTATGTATCTCTTGTCAGTATTCATTGGCGTAGCAAATGCCTTGATAATGGTAGATTTAATGTTTTATGAGCTTAGTTTTATATCAAGTCTTGAAAGTTCAGCTATTGTTTGCATTGAACTTGTAAAGAACATGGATGGGTGGTTGGTCACTCATTAGGCATAAATTATTAAGTGAGTGAAAAGCTTAAAATTTGGTTTATTAGTCCATATATTTCTTGTTTATTTCTGCTGTCATAGGAAAGAAAGGTGCTCCGTGCAATACATTTATCAGCTATTAGATGGTCAATACTTTCTAAATCAAAGCATGATACAAAACCGTTTTGAAAGAGCTCAGGCTCTCATTAGGCGCAAAATTATCATAAATCATATGGACCAATTACTCCTTTAAGCATTGACATACTCACTGTGATTAACCTAATTGTTAACTTATATATGTGGAAGTACCATTCTCCTTAGAAAGGACAATTTTCCATTTTTTCATAATGATATTTTTTAACCAAGGAACTCTATTATTATGGTTTTTGGCTTAATTTTTGGCACTTATTTGAGGCCTATGAAGTTCCTAACTAGCAACTCACTTGTTTAACTGGAGATTGGGGAATTTGGTTCAGCTGCATGCCCTACATATATGTAGATAGATTCTGTTATTCCATGAGGAAGCCTGGGTTTTGATTGTCTCATGGACCAGAGGAAATAGTGAAGAAGTGTGATTTGTCATGTTCTTTTCATTGTAAAACATGCATTGTAATCATAAAGCCTTCAATTACAATCTTCATGTTCACCTCCTTACATTGTGATTTGACAGGTAACTGGAGTGGGCATGCAAAGTGTCTTGGTTGGCCGAGATCTCAATGGCTGTGCTTTTGTGTATGGATCATTGAGCTTTATGGATAAAATGATATGTGGGGTGGCTTTGTTCATTCTCGAGTCATATCAGAGTAAGAATTCCATATATCTCTGTTATCTTGGTCAATGCGCTGCTGCAATGTGAATCCTTTCTACTTTTCAACATCCATTGTTGAGCGTATCTGGGAAACTAGTGAATTAGCTCTACCTAAATTTCATCAACGCCTTTTTATCTGCCAAGAAGTTTTTGCTTCACCCTCTTATTTTCTCTCTCCCTTACAAATTTCTAGCACGGATACTTTTACTTTACTATAAACTTGTTTACCTGAAAGCTTCTGTTAAGATCTGTTGTAACGTGCAGAATTCATTTCCCTTTTCTTAATTAGATTATCTGTAGTTCCTTTCATCAGATAATTCTTTATTTACTTTTTTCACTTTTTTATGCAGAATCCTCTCCAGAACTGCACAACTGCAGTCTTGGATACTCTTTCTTCTCCCTCAATCGCTATGCACTAGGTCTCGTTCCTGCTGTTTGTGCACTCCTTGGAGTGATAGTCACCTGCAGTATGAACCTCGAGACACCCATATTGGTGCCTCTCGAGGAACCTCTACTGGGGTAACACCTAAAAGCTAATGATCATATTATCAGTCATATGTTAAAGAAAGAGAGATTCAAGCCTTGCTGATAACGTTTTATACAGATGAAAATTTTTCAGCAGACACAAGTTAGCTCAAAGATCATACTGAACATTAATTCCATTGATACTCCGCTTAGCTTCTTTCCAAGCAATTTCAACCAATTTAGGATCACTTAGCTAATTATTTGTACATATTCGAATCTGTATCAGTACAGTTATATGCAGAAATAGTCTTGAAATTAAATTGGGAATAATGTAGAGAGTAAGAAAGATGTTCTTACTGTAGAACTCTTGAAGCATGATGGAATTAGTTTTCTTTTTCTGGCTTTATGTTATATGTACACTTCCTTTTATGTTAAGAAAATACACTTGTATGAAAGACTATTGAAGTGACATGTTACTAGAAACTACTTGTAATAATACCTAGCAGATTTGCTTTTCATGGAGAGAAAGTGATTGTGCTGACAAATGTCACTAAAACTTTTGGTCATATATGCATGTAGCTTTCAAGAAACCTATGAGACTGCTGAAACATTGCAAGTTCTTGCTCAAGAATCCTATTCGATTTTTATTGGACAAAGAGAAGTGAATGTCACTCAATATTTGTTCTGAAAATATGTGAAATTATATGTTCAGTTTAATGTTTTTCTGGAGAATAAAATAAAGGAAGATTACAAGAAGTGTCTATTAGAAAAAGTTTATTACGTGTCTCACACAACTGGCATTGCATTATTATAAGGATCGTTGATGGATAAGTGTAATGGAAAAAAAAAAAGGCATTGAACAGATTGTTTTGTGGGGGATTGCTATTCATTTTTTGTTTTTGTTTTTTAAAGTTGTGATACTCCTCCATTCATAAGATCTTGCTCATATTATCGATTTCAAGTCCAGATAAAGAGTAAAGTTACTATAGACTAACAACTTGCATAAAACCTGCTAATGCAATAGAAATTATTATAGAACTAAGACTAAAGATAATTCAGATTGTAGAGGTAAACGAGTTGAACGAGGACTATATTGCAATAAGGATTGTTTGGGAAAGCCATCAATGATGTCGATGCAAAGCTAATGTTAAAAAAATATTCTAATATCTTAAATGAATAAAAATTATTTTTTAGAGCTATATTTGCTATTCATTTTGGTCAAGTATTTACTAGTAGGAACATTCATTTGCTATTATTTTTGGTCAAATAACTTACGGCAAAAACTCCTATTTAAGAGAGTAAATTGCCTTAATCAATTCATTTTGCTGGATATTCTATCAGTCTAGAATCTTTGTTAGATTCTAATAGTTTTATAGTAAAAGAAGTTGTTTAAATAGTGAAATCCTTAAGAAAACTGTCTCAGGCAAAAATGATTCAATATTTCTTATGAACCACAGGAACGGAAAGAAGAATTACGACTCATTTTCACTTTAGTTAATCTACATGTGTGTTAGTCATGACATGTCCAATAATTAGGAAGAAGAGGAATACGATGATGTGGTAACAGAACATGATTGAATCCATAGGTGAATGTTACTTATGTTTCTGGTGTCCTTTAAGGTATGTCGATGATGAATCCCAAAAGAACATCAATAATTCTAATATGAAATCTATCTTACAATTTCGAGCAACAACAATGATTCTTGGATAAGCCCCTGCAAAACAAAGTCTAGAGTGGTCCCTGGGGTAATTCTCCAATGTTTAAGTTAGCCAAGAGTTTTTAGGACAGAATACCAATAATATTTTAGAGTAGTATTTTGAGCGTATCTTTGCCTTTCCACTATTTGGGCTTTTATAGCTGGTTCTTGCCTTCGCAGTAGTTATTGTCACTTTCTTTGTAACTGTCGTTGCCTCATTAATGGGGAAAAATTCCTTCTACGGTTGTCCCCACATTAATGGTAATTATTTTACTATTACTCTACATTTATTATGTTATTAATAGTACTTACTAATTACTACTAATTCCTTGATATACGGTTATTCTATAGTAGTCCCTCCTCCGGGAGTCGAAGTGTGTGTTTACGTCATTCGACTGAAATCGTAGAGCAGGGATCAATTATATTCCTCTGAGGTCTTTCCCCAAGGTCATTTATAAAGCCAAAGTGCTCTGGCTGTGCTTAATGATTCACCTCAGCTGTCTTACCGAGGTCGATATTAAAACTACAGTAGCGCTGAGATAACACATGCCTAGGTGAACTGTGCACCTGTTGTCTATCAGCCATCTTGTGGATGAGGTGCCTGGACCGAAGTGGTATTGTCCGAGGTCGTTATGACCCTTGCTTTTAAGCGAGGAGTTTTTGTCCTTGCCTTTGCAAACCCTAGCTGAGCTAAAGTGAGCGTGTTACTTCGAGTATCTTTTGAGGAAATGGCATGGGTAAGAAGTTTAACACGTCATCTGATTTTCCTACCTCTTTATTTTCATCATTTTATTTCCCCTGCTCTTGCTTTCCACGTGTCGCAATCCCTTGATGGATGTACACATGTTATAATCCCTCTAATAGACGCGTTATTTCTGGTACTTTTTACCTAGGGAATACGCGATATTTACTGTACCGTCATTTTATTTCCCCCTCATTAATTATCTCTTTTCCTTATTTTCTGACCCTTAGAATTCTACGTCATCCTTTCATATACGTCTCCTTCTCCTTCTTTGCATATTTTCTTACTTTTGTTTATCTTCTTGCTTTCATCGTTCCCAGACTCTTTCTCCGTTTGTTCATAACTAATTATTCAATATCAGTATGTATATATTCTCCTTCTTCTAGTACTTATGAGGCATAAGTCTATTGTGTAGGTAGCGATACCCTTTACCTCCAATCTTTGACCATATCTCCTCATAGTTTTGA
>JBDJHY010000001.1:15298400-15312287 GCA_039654485.1 Withania somnifera | reverse complement strand
GTCTTACTCTCCACCACCTTCGTGTAAGCTTCCTTCTTCGCCTCTACTTTCCCTTGAACTTCTCCATTCCACCACCAATACTCTCAACGTCTACCAACACAACCTCTCGAGACACCCAACACCTCTTTAACTGTGTCCCTAATGCAACTGGCAGTCTTATCCCACATACTATTGGTATCCCTAATACTCTCCCAAGCCCCCAATTCATCAACTTCTCCCTTATATTTAGGCACTGGCCATCGTCAAGCATCCCCATCGGATCGTAGGAGAATCATCAACAATCCTCCTCTTCCTCCATTTCTTAATCTCCAAATCCATCACCAAAAGCTTGTGCTGACTTGAAAGGTTCTCACTCGGGATGACTTTACAATCTCTACACATACTCCTCTCCCCCTTTCTAAGGAGAAAAAAGTCTATCGATTCTTGGCTACCGAGCTGCGGAAGGTAACCAAATGCTCCTCCTTTTTCGGAAAGCTCGAATTCGTGACCACTAACACCAAGGCTCTACCAAACTTCAAAAGTGACACGCCTCCTTCATTTCTTTCTCCTAACCCAAAACCTCCATGCACCTACATAACCTCCGGAAAACACCCCAATGAATGATTAAAATGCCCTATTACTGTCCAAAATCCTACTTAAAAGATCACAAGAAATTGTTACAGTATCTAATTTGTGATAATAAGTTAGTTACTATATTTATCAGGATATCAAATAATGTTTGGTGTAGAGAATTACTTATAATTACCCTATAGGTGATATGTATAATAGTAACTAACTCAATAGTATTACTAATGAGAAAATTAGAGAGTTAATTTTCACAATTGTCACTATACTAGTTTTGGTGACTCAGTGTTACAATATAGTTCAATGACTTCATTATTATAAAAAAATAGTTTTCCAACACTAGCGTTATTAAAAAAAATTAAATGATCAATAGTGAAATTAACCCAAAAATCAGAGTAAATAAAAGGGTAATTACCTTTAATTGTGGTGATAGATGGAATTTCAGATCCTTTAAGGACATATTCATTGTCCGAAATTGGAGTAATGAGATCTTCATCCAATAAATCTTGCCATACATATCCTGTTTTGTATTTCCTGCATCACAAATTTTGACTTCCTCAATTTTCTTTTCCTTTTTTTAGGAAAGAAAATCTCGACTTCCATATCATATATTACCAGCAAAATTGATCGAGAGATTGATTTTTGAGGTGTGATATAATTGACTGTCACTTCAACTTGAGGATCAGAGCATTAAATTTTACTTAGTCATATGCAGGAGCGGCTCAAACTAACTCGGCACCTAAAGTCAAAATTAAATATAGGTCTTAATTTTTTTTTAAAAAAAAATTAATATTTTTTTTTATAAAATTATTTTTCTAACTCTTTAAGATATAAATTGTTAGTAACATTTATGTAATTGATCTTTCCTAATATCTTTTTTCATTGATAACGTAATCAATTCATATAATTTTTCATGAAATCTAATTTTAATAACTCTTTTTTCATATGAAATATTTACCTTTTCTATAAATAATATTCAATATATTTATTCAAAAAAAATCTAAAACCTATTATCGTTAAAAAATGAGTGCTCCTCAAATTTGGACCCTAAGGCATATACTTTTTCTTTTACTATATTGAGCCGGCACTGGTAATATGAGATTTGTACCCCTATTGTGATTGTAATAGACAGACAACATTCAAATTTCCAAATACTATCATGCACTCGAAACTGTTAAGCCATATATATAGAAATTTTTAGTTTTGCGCATTATGCATCACTCTTTATTTGAAGTCTAATAACTATTATTATGTAAGGTTAATGGGTTCATCTTCCTGATTTCTTTTTTACAGAAAATTATAGTATCTATATATGGTTAATTAATTTTAATGTACATATATATTTTAGATGTTAAACCCCTTTAATTTTTTTATGTGTCTACTTTTTTATATTTGAACCTCATGCTCTACCATTATAAACGCCTCGATGTCGATTAATCACTTTTGTTACTCTTCAGAAGCATCCGCCTGGATAAATTGTCGGGGAAGCCATGGGCCTTCCTGCTCAAATTCTCAATGTGTGTACCAAGTTACGGTAATTTATCATTGTAGATTATTGAGGAGAAAATATATAGTAACAATTAATTAGTTAAAATGATAAGAATGTATGCAAATAATTCGTATGCCATGTGACTATTGATTTAGTAAACACTGAGTGTGAGTAAATTTTTACGTACATCACCCAATAATAATCATCCTTTGAAATTTTATTCATGAAATTATAAAAGAACTTGTACTAACCTCTTGTATGACCAAGCAAACGATTCAGGCATGTCTTTTCCTCGCAATTCTCCCAACCATCTCTTAACATCTATAAGTATCCAATAATTAATCAAAGAAAGCCCCATCCATCCATCCATCATTAATTTTAAAAGGAAAAATAATATAAAATATAATAAGATTAAAGAAAGGAATAAACCTCGAAGACGAATGCCATTTCTAGAGAAATGATGAACTGTGATGAGATGAGGATGTTCAATACGACCTTTTCTACTCAGAAAATATATGATATGAAGTCTTCTCACTTCTTCACCTCCTTGATTATTTTGTCCTTCCATTAATCTTCTCCTAATTCATTTTACGTTAATTAATAAATAAACAATTAATTTTAATAAACTAAAGTGAATTTCTTCTTTCTAAGGCATGCCTTAATGTAATATTAAGAAATTAAAGATCAACAGTATGGGACAAATCTGTGTCTCTATTGTATAGGCCGGCCTGTTCTAACAAAAGATTAGAAAAATAAAAATAAAGGGAATAACGAATTTCATCGTGCTTTTAACCAAGAACTTTAACAAATTATAAGTAATAAAATAACATTAATTTAAAGAAACATGTTTGTAACTATATGTAAATATGTGCAGTGCAGGCCTAGTTCAAATTAATTTTAAGTGTACATATATATATATATATTGTAACATGGAAAGTTATTGAAATGATAGAAATTGTTACACAGTAATCAAAATGAACATCATTGGATTTGGAGATTACCTTAATGCTTTGTTTCTTTTGAAGAAAGAAAGAGTGGTGTGTATGTTTTTGATGAAGAAGTAGATCTAGAGTTTCTAAACCATATATAGAAGTAGAAAAATTAGGTATTCCAAGAAAGTTTTTATCTGAATTTCCCGCGATATGCTCAACTTATATAAGGAAATGGAAATTCAATATATATACTATGTATTTAATTTGTGTGTTTGAGGATGGGGTGGGGTAGCAGCTTTTTGTTCTACCTAGAGAAACTTATATCCATAATTTTGTAATGATCTGAATGAGTATTAGTTTAGTATACCATAAATATTTGGTTAACAAACATTTATTTGATTTTGTATTTAATTCCATATATATCATCTAACCCCAAAGAACCATTTAACCTATGATAGGAATTGTTTGTATTTCTTTTTCCTATTTAAATTTTTTTACAGGGAGCAGCAATATGTAAAAAAAAAAAAAAAAAAAAAAAGTAAAAACATTGTCATCAAACAAAACAATAACTGTTATTTTCTATGTTGTATTATTTTGGCTCTGCCTTTTTTCTTATATTTTACATTTCCGTAACCAATAGACGATGCATATAACTTGAAAAAGATAATTGTTGTATTTTTGAGGCTTAATTTCATTTCCAACCTCATATTTTAGGAGTATGGGAATTTAATATTTTGTTGGTTTCAAAACTAAAATAATCTGATCATTTGATTAAAAATTATTAACTAATTCACTTCAACTACTCACTAACTCTCTAAGTAGACACAGGTAAAGAAACAATTTTATAAGTACGACAAACAAACAAGAAGTCATAATTAACAAGTCATGGAGCCATTTGTAAGATTGCTACGCAAAAATGGAAAAGATAAAAGCACATATGTAAAGTTTTTTATAATAATAATTAAAATAGAACGAGGGAAATAAATTTAGAAAATCTAAATAAGAAAATGATTTTTATAGTTACGGAAAATAGCAAGGGTTGGGTTATCTTCTTAATGATGTGTAACAACATTTTCTTATGTGTCTAGCATTACCTTCTATTTAATTATCTTCTAACTACCTATTCAAATGATAAATGAATTATTCAAGGCCATTCTTTTCCCAAGGGTTGTTAAGTTTGTTATGATCTTAAAGTCAACAACAAATAATTAGTGAGATAGAAGTTCAGTAAACAACCAATCAAATGCCATAAACTATCTCTAATTAGTGACAAAATTGAGTATTGACCTTTTCGTATAATGTGCTTATCTACAAATATACAAAAAGCCAAGTCTTCCTTCTAAGGGCAGAGCTGGGCGGGCAGCTACCGTTAATTCAAATTCTTTATTGAAAAACTATATGATATATATAAAATTAAAATATTAAAAAATTTAATTTTTTTATCGAGGAATTCCTGGCTTGATTCGATATATTTTGAATCGAATTATTCCAACAACCCGACCCGTTAGATAGATCTACGTTGAGCTAATGCCTAAGAATCACATCAAACTAGAAACAATTTTTTTTATGTAACCAACAAAAACCATTCAATTTTTCCTAATTAATTATCCTATAAAATGTATCTTTATCTTTCCCTTGAATTATATTTAGAACACAAAAAAAATATTATAATAACTTAATTACTGCAATAAAATAAAAATCGAGTGACCCTTTATAAAATCAATCCAAAATACTATAGTCCAAAAACAAGAATAAACTTCATTCCCTCTCTCATAAACTAAAACAAACTTTCACACTCCCCAGAAAAAAAAAAAATAAGCAGAAAGTACAAGTTAAAAGGTTGATAAATAGCATAATAATGATAATAACATTTTTTTTTTCTCTCTCTTTTTGCAATTGCAGCGGAAAAAACTGTATTAATTACTTGATGAATGATGATTTAGGATATTCATTTGCTCATAAGCACTAATATAATTAGTTAGCTAGCAGTTAGAATGTAAATTATCGTGGCCTACATAAAATTAAAAATAAAGTATCTTTGTTTTTTGGTAACCATAGAGACTCACTTGATGTTGAAATTTAATTTAAAGCTTACATTATAACCATAATTAATCTGCGTGCCGTTACAGGTGAAAAATATTAGTGGGGTTGTTTATTTATTTGTTTTTTTAGACTAGCTGGGATGATGATACTGATCAAACCATGTCATCTACCTGCATTATCTTCTGTTTTTTATTTGATTTAATGTTAAAGGTTTGGTTGTTAAGATTCACATTAATAATACCCCGGCTCTTATGATACTAACTCATTGATGTGATTGCACTAGAAAAATGCTTGGTGCATTCATCCTAATTTTTTAACTTTATTATTAAATTTTATGATAATTGAGTTTTATTTTTTTCACAGAAAATACAAATCTTTCCCATTTGTTAACTTTCTTCTAGGAGAAAAACACTTTCAACAATATCATACACAATATAATCATTAAAGAATCTCGTTTATGAGAAATTATTTTTTCAATAATTTTTATATAGTATTAATTTTCCTTATATGTAGTTCACCTCACCAATAATATTGTAAATATTAATATATTTTTAGTAATAATTTTATTTGTCGTTTGATTTATTGCTGCTGCTAAAACTTGTATTTGTTAACTTTGGGTTTTAACTGCCTTGGCAACCCAGAAAGGAAGGATTAAAAATTTTAGTGAACAGGTATCTGGTTAACGTTGTACGTCAACCCACTCTCGACAAAGCCAAATATATGCCTCGTGCAACATTAAAATATTTGAATAATTTTATAAAAATGGCTTTACAACCAATACCTAAGAAATGCAGAGGACTTATAGTTTTCTCAATGACCAATATGCAATATTATTAACAATAATTTCTATCTAAATACTAAACAAAAAGTCATGTCAAGCTAAGGTAGCTAAATTTTGTTAACATTTTAACTAGCCGCCTGCTGAATAAAATAAAAACAAACAATTGACGCCGGCTACATCTCTTGTATATCATTTGCTTGGCTTGAAATATTCTATTATTTCTTTCCTCTCAAATAAAGTAAAAAAGGTGTATAAATATCAAATTAGATAATAATATTGATATTTTAAATCAAATTAGATCAATAAAATTTGTTTTTTTTTGAATTTTTTAGAGTTTTTTTTGGGTAAATATTTATATAAACATATAATTCACTTGTACTTCAAATATTTATTTATTCTTAAAAATATACCACTAATTAAGGTGTTTTTTGAAAAAAACGAATGACACAATATATGAAATGAGTGATAAAAGTAAAATATTCAACAAAACAAAATTTACATAAAATAAATATTAGATATTGATATGTCATAATAAAGATAATCATAATTAAAAGTATTAAATCATACTAAATAACTCTAATAAGTACTAATTATATGACTAAATATTAAATCAAAAAATAAATTAAATTGTGTATTATGCAAAACTAAAGAATAGATATCTAACATTATTGTTATTTTTAGTGTTGAATTGGATAATTTTGTTAGCACTATTGTTGATTTTGGTTTCATTTGACTTACTAATATATATGAGTTATAATTTGACCATTCAAATGTTAAGCTTAAACTTGAAATAATACGTTAAAACATAAAAACTATGAAAAAGTTATAGAAATATTTATAAATTACGTCAAAATAATTTTTTTTATGTATAAAATACTTTTAAAATAGTGTATATGTCATATCGGATTGGTTCAATTTAGTTTGATTTATTTTAGTTAAAGCCAAGCCCAATTATAGTCGTATTTTTTTCAACACCAAATCAACTCGAATCAAACCATTAATTAATTTTTTTTCCGGGTTTAATTTAATTTACGATTCAATTTTGTTCACCCCTACCAACAGCTAGACTAATCTTGTAGATACCAACTGGTTTGTTATTCTTGTAAATCGCCTTAAATTTGCAAGCTTTTATACATATTGTCCTTATCTTGAGATGTTTTTTTAATTTTTTCGCTTACTGCTTATTTAATGAAAATTTATGAACCATTATAACTTTAATGATGACCTAATTTTGCAAGGCAAGCCTAAAAATGTTTATTTTGGAGCATAAGTTCAGTATTAATCCATAAGGTAAACCTTATAAAAACTTTGTCCGGGACATTCATAAGTTTTAGTAGGAATAACTTGTACCTTGAGGTATAAATTCAATAATTTAAATTTCTTAAGATATAAAGTATTGAAACTGAACTTACGGCTCGCAAGAAATAATTTGTGCCTTGAGACAAATGGCATAATATTTTAACACTGAACTTATACTTTGGACATGTGCTTTGGAGCATAATGTTTTAAAATTAAATAAATGTCAAACTGTGCCTACAAATTTCTTTTGTTTTCTTGTTTGGTTTTCACTTTTGTGGAAGCTGAATTGTGCTTAAATTTTTGGGGTCCAACATAAAACTTTGCCTTTTTAATGAAAAAATAAATTAACAGGTATATTTTAAACTTTTTATTATAAATTATGATAATAATATTTAATAATTATAAAATAATATTTTAATTATAAGTAATCTTAGTTTTAAATTTTTAATAATTAACTAATTATTTTTAATATTTCAATTAATTTAAAATAAAACTCGTTCAGATAGTGATTCATTTGCTAATTAATGAAGAACATAATAATTATATTTAAAATAAATTAGAATTTGTTTTTTTTTTAATGGAAGTTTTCTTTTTAACTTATAGGGCTACTTTTTTTTTTTAATCGTATTTCTTCTTTCTTTTTTACATAATTAATATTTTCCTCTCTCTTCAATACGATTAGTACATTAGTAGATTTTTCCTCTTTCCTATCAACTATATTTCATTTAAAAAATAATAATAATAAATTTCATCATTTTCTCTCCTTCGTTGTTCTATTTTTTTTTTTACATATATTTACTTAAAAATTTCATGTACTATATTTGTATGAATATTGTACTAAAGTTTATAATGTTCTTGTATCAAAAATTTTGAAAATCATAATGAACTTTATACAACGTATTCATACAGAATTTATCCATACTTTACACATAAATTATGAGCAAGATTCAATGTGTGATTTTTTTTATAGAAATCTAATAGGAACTTTAACAAAATTTATATAGGTATATACATGTAACATACCCATTTTATACGACGTTTCTATACAAAATTGTGAATAAAATACTAAGTCTTACTTTTGATTTTATACAGTTCTTGTACATGAAAAATGAGATATACAGGGTTTATATCATTTTTATGTAGTTTTTCACACACAACAAAATATGAGCAAAATTTTAAGTCGTGAGTGAAGTATGCATATTATATACCAATTATATGTAATTTTCATACACTAAAAATGTAAGTAAAATTTCTAAGTCTTGAGTGAGGTATACATATTTTTCATATGAATTTGATACAATAGTTATACATGAAAAATGAGAGTAAAGCTTCTAAGTCTGGATCGTATAAAAATTTTAAAAAATTATATGAAAGAATAAAATTTGATTCTTCTAAAATGGAAGAGCGTAAAAGAAAATTACGGTGAAAAGATGAAATTTTAGTTATATATGGAGGATTTTGCTTGATTTACCGGAGATATATAAAAGTTGTATGGAAGAAAATAGAGTGAACAAAAGAAAAAATAATGAATTTATATAAGAAATTAGAGAAAATAAGAAAATATTGGAGAGAGATATTTTAAGAAGAATATCAAGATCCTTTATATTTTGTATTATTCATAATTTAATTATATATAATGAAAATTAAAATAAATTGATATGACTCGTAATAAAGACGCTCTCTCTCTATATATGTGTGTATGTGTGATTTACTCTTTTTCAATTTATCCCGGCTAACTAATATTTTGTATTAGTGTTTATACGCCCTCATATATTATTATGCAATATTTATACCTTCTAAACAATATATTTGTATGAAAGTGTACAGTAATGTAAAATATATTTATTTGTTATAAAAATGTATAACGTGTTGCTTAACTACAAAAATGCTTCTTATGCGACTTACGTTTTGATCAAATCTGTCCAAATTAATCTCCATGACTTGGAAGAATAATTTTAAAAAATAATTTTATAAGGACAATCAATAAACCAAATACACCTTTCTATCCCACGCATGTGTTGCATTGGAAAAATTGCTTTAAGTCCAAAATATTTGAGATAGCTTTCCTATCGTTAGGATTATGAGAGATATCACTTGATACTAAACTTATTTACTCATCGACAAAATGTGATAAAAGTGAAGTGTAGAATTGTTCTCCAATTTTGTCCATATGATAGAAACAAATATAAGCTAAAGAAAAATATGTAATGCATGCATCTCAAATTAGGTGAGCCTTTTTGGTCATAGATTTCAAATATTTTTCACATTGTTTGGAACTTGGAAGTTATAGAGTTTGGAGTTGAAGATAGAGTAGTGTTTAGTTATATTTAGAATAGTATTTATATTTGGATGTAATTAAACACAACGTCAAAAGTGAATTAAAAATTTAAAACTTTCGGTAGCAATTAAAATGAGAAAATACGATACAACGGTGAAATGGATATTTGATGATACAAACAATGGTTAATCCCTTTCATCACCATTCCACATGTCCTTAAACTTAGGTCCTGTAGGTCCTTCCTCACCCAAAACCTCACTTGGTAGACTTTTCACTAGTTTCTCAATAGCCTTTTTGAATTTTCCTGGCAAAAATCTCTCAATTTTCTTGAGCTCATTTGCAAGATCATAACTAATTTTTGGACCCCATTCTCTAGCATAGTTCAGCCATGCAGGCTCCACAATTTTCAAATATTCACCAGCAACAATTGAATAGTTTGCTCCAGTGTCCATCACCTGCCCCTTATCTGTGTCATTTCTAATACCTATATTGTTACTCCCCTGCATATTTCTCCCTGGTTTCGCATAAGAAGCGTGACCATGCAACGACGAATAGGCCACGGGTTTGTTACCATTTTGGAATTCAAGCTGAGGTGCACTAACCCAATTTCCTCCACTATGTTGGGAGAAGTACACACCTTGCAACTCTCCATTGAAGTTACTAATCCTTAACGTAACGTGTTCCCAATCGCCAATATGTTGTCCAATTTTCCCTAATGGAATGGTAAGGAATTCGATTTTTGCTCTTGCAGGGCCGTTAAAGGGGTAAAATAGCCACAAAGCAATGTCAGTGCACGTCGCGCCAAACATTGGTTTAATGTGCAAGTAGGAAGTGGCAGTCTGGAAGTCCCCATTCTTCACTCGATCTTTTGCTGAATTATCAGTTGGCAAGTCCAACCAATAAGCACCATCATTTGAACCACCTTGAGGAAGATTTGAACCATCTGGCTGAACAACAACTGGTGAAGATTCTTGCCCTTTAGTATACAATAATACTCCATTCTGGAAAAACCAATTGACAGAGGAAGGGTAATATGGTTCATCAGGGTGGAAATAATACAAAGGAGAATAGGCTTGAAATAGTGCTTGAACTTGGTTTACATTTGGCATAGCAGAAGAATTTTCTTTGACATTTTTCAAACAAGCTAGTGGATCTACTGTAGCTCCATTATTTGAAGCCACAAAAGCACCAGTACACACTCCTAGACTCTTGATTCCTCTGTCTTTTGGTCTTGATGAGTACACATTAAAGCCATCATTTCCCCAAATCCAATCATCTGTCTCAGATACATCGGTTAAATCAGAACGAACACATCTGATTTTGTCAAGAGCAGGCTTCTGAGCTGATGTTGTTACAACGTGGCCTACGGATTTGTAGCCCTCAGGAGGAATTGGCAGCCAGATATAGCCAACACCATCTTGTTTGATTTTCAAGTTTTCACTACTCCATACAAGGGTGTAGTCAGTTGGTATTTTGAGAGCATCTCCTGATGAATCTTTCCCAACAAGAACCCATCCAAAGAGAGGCAAATTGTTAGGTTGGCTATAGGATCCAAGGATAAAGAATCCATTTGGTACATTTGATGGTTCGAAAAATGTAGCTCCAAGATCATCTGGCCCACCTTCTTGGCTAGCCCATACTTTAGTAAATGATGATATGTGAGACACTTCTAATCCCCCAAGATCAATGACTCCACTAGCAAAGCCTTGACCTAATATTTACATAATCAACATAAACAAAATAATAGATCAGAGAAGTGAAAAGCCCAAAATAACACCAAACTCTATTGGAACTTCTAAGTGCAAAACGCAAAAGCATGTGCTTTAGCAAAGATAAACCCCAATAGGTCGGGATTCAAGACATGGAATTAACCGTTGTGTACATCATATCCCTGCCTCTCTACCTGACTTCAGGTAGTGGTATGGACTGCATACATTATATCCTCCCCGGACCCCACAGTGAGTGGAATATACTAGGTATGTTTTTGTTTGTTGTTTGACATCACATCCCTAGGGATGTTCCCTTCCCCGAACCCTGTATGTGAAAGTGGGATGCACCGTCTACCAAACTGCTCTTTTTTTTACATGTAATGCAAGAAACAGTTAACAACAATCACTTAAAATTTAGGCAACGCATTTTCTGAATAACTGACGTATCACTTTGTCAAATATATTTGTTGTCTAGTTCATTTATGATGCTCTTAGAGAAAAAGCCCATCCCTATCACCTAGACACATACACTAAAGCGCCAATTAAGCAGGACGAAGCACATAACTTGGCTTCATTCGAAATTTACGCTTTAAGTGAGCCTTTAACAACTCTGCAATTGATCACATGCAAATAAAGCAAAAGCCATAATATGAGATTGCACATTGATTATCATAAAGTACCTGAAGGCCAAGTGGGCAATGGAAAAGGAAACCTAAAGGGAGTATCAATTGGGAGGGACACATTGGCATCATCCTGAATTGAACTTCTACTTTTGATGTTCCCCATAGTTGAATCTTTCAAACAATGACTTGAGGGAAGAGCAGGGAATAAAATGAGGCAAGCAACAAATATATTCTGCAAAAGAGAAGTTGAATAATGTGAAAGAATAACTAGCTATATATGGTTAAAAGAAGAGTTCAATGGGTGAACCGTGCAATGCAACCTTAATGTGATGGTTATATATATACTAAAACAATTTTCCTAGCTAGCCTTGACAAACTTATCTTCCTAGTTGTTGAAAATGTCAATATAGAGCATACCTACCAAAAACTTTGACTTTTCTGTTCTGTTTTACAAGTTAGAAATTTATATCTGTTAGTTTGCGTTAGATAGATTCAGGGACCAAGGAGTTAATTCGTATCTTCTTCCCTGAAAAATTATGTTATAGATATATAGACAATCAAAATTTTACTGGATTTAAATGGGCCTCAAGGAGACGAGTTTAATCCATGTTCTTCAAATTCTAAGATCTGTTAGAGTTTTTCGTAGGAATACTTTACTCTAAACCCCAACTCGCACATGTAAAAGGGCTATATTTTCCCTTGAAGAAACATTTTAAATATCCCATAAACCCTTGGGTAGATCAAATATTATCTTTTTCTCAAAGCCAAAGTGATCAAGAGGGTTCTTCCTTAAGATACACTCGAATGATCGAAGTGCTATCCGACATTCTTAACTATCAAATACATCTCAAAGAGGTCCAAATTATAATATGTTCGAGAAATACATTACTAACGCCCCTCAAATCATGAAAAAAAATTCAGGAAAGAAGAATCAATTAAATACACAGAATAATACTCACAAAGATTTATTAATTGAACTACCTTTCTTTTATTTTAGGTGTTTGCAGCTGTTTTTATATTTTCTTGAGAAGATTGCAAACAATATATAAGGTCTATTCTTTGATATGCCTATAATAAATGTTAAATCTAGTAGCTTTGTTTGTGCATTTACTGTTATTTAATTTGAATCTTCTTAGTGAAAATTACACCTTATGGGATCGGATTTTTCTAAACACTATTTGAATATAGAATATTTAGTGTACCAATCTACTTTTTAGCGCAGTTAACAAATTGTACATTAGTGTAATGATCAGAAGGGTAGAAGTAATGCTTAATAATTTCCCAAAGGAGATAACTTAAATCTTTAAAAAATACATTTCTTGATCTTGGTTTTAATCATATAAGGTCAACAAGAATCTACATCGTACAAGCAATAAATATACTTTAGATAAATAATGTTCTACACGTTTTAGAATATGCTAAATGATACTCCTATTGCGTTCAAAGTCCAAATACATCATAGACATTTTTTTTAATGTGTCAGAATAGTATATATTTTATTTCCATGAAAAAATCAAATGAGACCAACATTTACTCTTGTACTGTTGTACAACCCTTTCACCATTTTATTTTCCAAGATTAAAAAAATCCTAAAAAAAATCAAAATAACAAGTTGTACGCCAATTAATTGTAGATTAACAATCGATAAAACTTAGGGGGAGTATAAATGCAGTTTAATTAATTGGTCCAGAAGGCTTAGAAGTAAATTAGAAGGGTCGCCATCAATAAAATATTGGAAGTCAGAGGAAACTCATTAACTTAGTAAATCACTAAAATTATAAGATTAATTATTTTTTCTCTTGGCTCTTGTCTCTTCGCCGAAAGCCACGCAAATTATACCATAATTTAATGATACGTCTCTTCTTTAATTTATTATGGTTGTTACTTGTGATATTGTATTCTGTTAGTCATATAGTATATTTGTTTTGATTATTACTTAAATTTTATTGAATCGGACGAAAAGTTATTATTTATGTAAGGATAAACGACCAATTACCCTGTTTTTTTTATTCTCATTTTATCTTTGCTTATTATTGAATAATTTTATTTATTTTTTATCCTACCTTTTTATAATAGTTCTATATCATAGTTCTTTTTCCTTGTAGGTTTGTCTTAAATTGTTGGTTTGTAGGGTTATATGACGAAAAATGATACAATCTATACAATATT
>JBDJHY010000001.1:15245557-15259171 GCA_039654485.1 Withania somnifera | reverse complement strand
CCGGACCGGCCCGGAGCCCGGCCGGTCCCTGGAACGATCGGTCCGGACCGGACCGGACCGGCCCATTGCCAGGCATAATTAATATATATTATGCTTGTTTGATAAGAAATCAGCCTCATGAATTAAAAGTAAATTATGAAGAAAGGAAAATGTATTACAATTGTGTTTATAGTAATAATAATTACTATAATTTTAGTACAATGTTCAACCACCTCCAAGTCCCATCACAAACAACAAACAACCATTCCATCCACTTTTCTTTATTTTTTCGGCCAAACACCATCATCACTGCTGGAGCTTCGACTCAATTTTAAAACAAGAAAAATCTGCTGCTTTAGTTGGATCCCAGATTTCTTAATATTTCATAAGAAAATGGTTTGTATATACCACACCGAATTTATTACTTTTTTTAATTTACATGTTTTCTATTTGGTAGTTTCAGATGGTCGATCTAAACATGTTTGCATTCTCGAATTCGTCCAACTCTGTTGGCTTTATGAGGAAGGAATTTGAGGAGTCTAATATGGATGTTTTTGTTGATGCCTGGATTTCAAGAGTGCTGAGTGGTGACCAATAGGAATTAGTGTCCTGAAACATTATTATAAGGGTCCATGAAAAACTATGAGAATGAAAATGTTCTCATAGTTCCAACTTAGGAGTAATCTTGTGAGAAGGAAATTGAGAGGAAATTACATCCTATTTCTGTTTTGGACTTTATTACTGAACAAACATTGATCCTATATTCTTCATGTAGTAGTTTGAAACGATGCTGGTGGAGGTACAAGTGAGGGGAATAAAAAATCCTAGCGTTTGATTTTCAGATAGCACATTGTTCTGTGACTCTGTGAGGAGAGTGTGAAATCCATCAGCAATTTCAACCCTTCTTGTTCTATGCCTTTGTATTCATTGATAGCATTTTTAACCTTTCTTTATTCTCAAAAATAATTGAACTTTAAAATTCTTATTATACTCTAACAAATAGAAATTTATAAAATATAAATATTAGCTTGTTTTAGATTACAAATTTTAAAACTACTTTTTCCTTTTTAAAATTTATTGTAGAGAAGCAACACCTTCTCGAAAGTCATATTCAGGAGTATCTTCAACTTGGTTGTTAATTCAAGTATTTCCCATGAAGATTTCTTCTTCATAACTTGCGAAAATATAAGTAGCAAAAGAACATGTCTAGTGGTTTCCAAGTCAAACCATCATTCTTTAGATTCCCAAAAAGACTGCATTCAATGAGCATGACACAAAGATCTTCAATCTTATCATTTGCTTCCACTATGTTTTTCTGATTCTTCTTCTTGTTTCACTTTGAAATCCGACAATTCGGAGCCTTGTGGCCAATTCTGCCACAGTTATAACAATTGCTTTTAAACCCTTTCTTGTTCCACTCCTTATGTTGTCTAGAGCAGTTCTTCCTCTTCTTAGTATTTGGAGTCATATCTTCAATAAGATTTGCACTCACAATAATAGACTTTCCATGCAATTTCTTTCCGCTAGTTTCCTCATGTTCTTTCTAAATCATTGCAGGAATAAGAGTTGAATGACTTGATAAAGTCATGGTTGTTGTCATACGGCCAACACCAGTCATAACAGAATCATATTGTAGTTCCGTTCTAGTTATCATTTTTTTTCTTCAAATCCTCAACTTCTCAAATTCTATAAAATTTGATGCACCACATAAATTAGTAAATTGATGAAGTTTTCATATTCTTCTAACTGGCTAAAGAAATTATTTGGTAAAATTTTTATACTTTTTCAACCAAATAGCCAACCATGTTTCTTAATAAAAATTTTATATTTTCTAAATTGAGTAAACATGCTATTCAACGAGGATTTTATATTCTTCAAGCAGAATAGTCCAACTTATTCAATCAGTGAGGTTTTTATATTCTTCAAACCAAAGAATACAATGGTGCTCAAGTTAGCAATGAAGTTTTTATATTCTTTGAATCACTAACAACAAACTTTAGATCTTAATGAACTTTTTATACTCTTCGAATCAAGATAAAGTTCAATAGGATAAAAAAAATCCAAGCCAGGATTAAGATGACCACAACAGAATTTATTTCTTACCAAGTTATTGTTCGAGCTAACGATGAAGTTTTTATGTTCTTCCAATTGCAACCGGAATGACTTGAATATTCGAATGAAGTTTTTATACTCTTCGAATCAGAATATAAGTTCAAATAGAGTAGGAAACCACAAAGGTTTCAATGTCCAAGAACAAAATACAAATTTAAAAAGAATAATAATTTCCTTAAGATTGTTATCTTCGGGATATAACATAAAATCTATATTTAACAATATCAAGAACAACATGCAAACATGCAAAACTTCAAATATAACCAAAGAAAGAGATGAAGTTAGAAATGATCAAGTCCACTGAATAACAGTGTGTCCTTAAGGAAATTATTTTCCTCATTTGCTCGAGGTTAAGGAATATATCCTTTCAGGATAAAATGATCAACTTCTATAGAATAACCGTACCTTAAATTCTGTAGAACTACGAACCACTCAACCGATAGCAAATCACACTAGATTTTGATTGTAAGAAATGTAGAAGAAAAATAAATTTTCAGAGGAGAAATGCAGAGGCCATATGCGGTTGTATATGGTCATATACGGTCGTATATGAGCCATTGAAAATGTGAAAAGTTTCTGGATCGCTATGCGTAGCCATATGCGGCCGCATATGCCCTACGCACATGAAACCAGAAATTGATGCGTCCTTTCAGAGCATATGCATTCCGCATATCAACAAATGCGACCGCAAATGGGGAAACATTGAGTTTGATTTTTTTATTAAATAATTAATTTTAAATGAATTTTATCGAAAAAGATCGATCATTCGAAGTCGAGCGAGCAAGGACGAAGACGATGCGAGGTTCATTTTCTTCTTAGCTCATCAAGAGCAGCTGAAACGTAATAGAAACACCAAGAAGTTCCTTGCTCCCAGCAAAGAGAGAGAAATGAGCTTTCATAAAGTAAAACTTAAAAAAATTATTTTCCTCAAAAATATTTTGTATTGAACATATATAAAAACCCAACGAAATGTCGGGTGAATTAATATGAAGCCGTGGTGGAAGTACTAATTAGAGATATCTGCAATATGGGAATTATATCATTTATCCCTTAATTTGAATTGGATTACTGAATCTTCCTCTCACAAGTTCTGGAATGAAAACTTAAAGCAAGAAACTAAAAAAAAATTGTCATTTGTAACTATTAAATTACTTAAATATAATATCACATTTGGTGGCAAATTATAAGTTAAGTTACTCATGTACGAAATTAATACGGTGTTTGATTTGCAATTTAAAAACCCACATAAGTAATGCATGTATAAGTTACAAGTGAATCAAACTATTATTTTACTTAGTAGAACTAATACTCGCATAATACCAATACATGCATAATTAACCCTGCATAACTAATTCTTGTAAGAAAATGATCCATTGATTCCCTCATAACTAGTCCATATATTCATTAGTATAACTAATACTCGCATAAACTAATCGACCACCAAAGACCCCTTAGTACTAATCCAGATCTGGTTAGTGACAATAGTAAACTCTCTCAATCTCAAGAAAGTCCTTCTTCACAGAGTATACACCCTCAAATACGCGAGGATTCAAGAAACAGTTCCTACTTCCCAACTCCTCTGTTACATTATTATATAGTGGTACGGGAAGGGGAAGGGGAAGGGGAAGGGGAAGGGGAAATGGAAGAGGGGATTACAAGGTGGGAAATCGACCTCTCCCTAATAAGGTAAAATTTCAAGTAGTCAACCAAGTGAGCGACTAAGATCTCCCAGCTTCCCAGCACCCTTGCAAACATAACTAGATTTTGATCAGTCCCTGTATTTCCACCAAGGCGTCCTTGTCTCACCTTCCTGCTTGATTGCATAGGAGCTGAGAACATAAAAAGAATAACTAATGAGAAATGGATGTAAACAAATTCTTCTATTAAAGCGCCGAGGGCTTCGTGATAACCTATATATATGGGAAAAAGCTGCATAGAACAACTTATTAACATCATATGAGGTATCAACACTCCATCTTTGACAGGATTCACGTGCAATGATCTGATCGCATTTCATTCGAGTATTGATGATCTGACATGTTATCAGAAAGGGTGAGACTCTCCCTCTCCCAAGAGCTAAGTAGAGTGCCCAGTCCAGAACACCACACAAATCTTTAAAATTTATCGGAGATTACCAACACCATTATCACCAGTAATCACCACAAGAACACTGGCCACCACTAAAATGGTGAAACCGATATGGATCCCTCAATATGATTTCCCTACTAATAATGCTGCTTACGAACTTGAAAACCGAATGGCAATCACCACAGACTCTAAGGTTCTTAAATATTCTAAGAGCTGAACCTTCAGGAGTACTAATCAAACCATATGCCAGTGCAAGTCTTTCGCTATGCATCCATAAATTGTGCTCCTTCTGTTCTTCATCCATGTCATGCAATGCAAAGCTGGTATCAGCAATATAACCAACCTCCTGAATCTTTTTTCTGAGTTCTGTCAACTTCATGTATATCTTCTCTGACTCCGGGTGAGACAAGTCCCCAATCCCAAAGGTGCAAATTTGGTTCTTCAACTTGACCCAACTGCAAGCAAGCTGCTTTTTCACTTTATGTGATTCCATTTCAGCTCTCACATTCTGAACGTCTTGCCACCTACCAGAAGTTGCACAAATATTTGAATAAAGAACATAAGCCGAATCATCCGATGGGTTAGATCTCAGAAGATTTTCAGCTGCTACCTTTCCTAGTACTGTATTCCCATGCATCCTGCATGCTGCCAACAAGCTTCTCCATACAAAGTCGTTTGGTGGCACTGTCATGTCATTAATAAAAGCTATGGCTTCAGAGAGCCTTCCAGATCTTCCAAGAAGGTCTACTATACAAACACAGTGCTCTATGCCAGCCCGGATTCCAAATTCAGAAGTCATAGAAGCAAAATATCTAAGACCTTCATCTACTAGACCACCGTGACTACAAGCTGATAGAAGAGAGACAAAAGTGACATGGTCTGGCTTTAACCCTTGCTTTACCATATCATGAAAAGTATCCTTAGCTTTCTGGAAATATCCATGTCTGGCGAAAACAGATATTAATACATTCCAAGACAATCTTGGACGCATGCTTTCTTCAGGGAGTATTTTCAGCACATCATTCATTTCACCACATTTCCCATACATATCCATTGTAGCATTTCCAACAAACGAATTTGAGTCAAACCCAAGTTTAGTAGATAAACAGTGAATCTGTTTTCCCTCTTCTACGGATGCCAAGTTTGCTGCAGCTGAAAGTGCAGCAGAGAGACTGAATTGGTCAAACTCCAGTTTTTCCCTTTGCATCTGCAGAAGGAGTTTCAACGCTTCCTCCCAGAGACCACGACAAGCATTCGCCGCAAGCATAGCATTCCAGGTCACTGATGTCTTATTTAGTAGTGCATTAAAGATAAGATTACTTGAAAGGAGATCACCACAGTCAGCATACATTGTTATGAGAGAGTTCCTGATGTATTCATTTGTCTCAAAACCAGTTATAATTATATGTCCGTGCAACGGCATGCCATACTTCTGCAGATCAGTTTCAGTTGAACAAGAACCAAGAACATTGATCAAANNNATGTAATTTGGAGAATAATCTTCCTCTCTCATTGACTTAAAAGTTCTCACTGCCTCAAGTGTGTCCTTGTTATCTGTATAACCACCAATCAATGTATTCCAGGTGACCAACTCTCTGTCAGGCATTTTTTGAAATATCTTTTTAGCCTCCCACATCATACCACACTTTCCATACATGGTGACTAATGCATTACCAACTACTAAATTGTCATGGAGCCCATGAGCAATTACAAGAGCATGAATAGTTTTGCCTTCATCAAGCAATTGACCATCTGAACACGCAGCCAAAGCACTAGCAAAGGTCACATAATTAACTGTCCTTTGCAAGTGAAGAAGTTCAGCCAACACTTCCAAAACCTTGAAGTACTTACCTGCTAAAACATAACCAGCCATCATGGAGTTCCATGAAATCACATCTTTGGCTGGCATTGCCAAGAATAGATTTTCGGCTTCTATGTCCCTTGAAGCCTCCAAATACATGGAGAGAAGAGTATTTGACACACAAATATTAGAATCCCATCCCAATTTCAACGACAAACCATGAACACCTCTCCCTAAGTTTAGACAATCAATAGTTCCACAAACAGACAACAATGAAGAAAGTGTAGTTGAATTGACATCATCATGATCATGACGCATTTCAGAAAACGATGTGAACGCGTTCTCATATAACTGGTTATATGCTAGTGAAGAAATAATTGAATTCCACGATACAGTGTCACGGTCAATCACCCGCTCAAAGATATAAGCGGCTTCCTCAATGCAACCAAAACTACTAAACATCGAAATAAGAGAATTTGATACCGAAACATTGTCCTGGAATCCAGACTTTACAATCTCACCTAGCACTTGATGACCCAAAAACTCATCATCAAGAGCTATGCAAGAACTAATAACAGCAGTAAGTGTGTTTTGATTACCACAAACCTCCTCATGCCTCATTCTTTGATACAGATTGATTACCACCTCCGGATAACCGTTATCTGAATATGCAACCATCAAAGAAGTCCAAGTAACAACATTTCTTTCAGGCATTTCCTCAAACAATGTTTGAGCACTACAAGGTAATCCATACACACCATAAAAATGTAGAAACGAAGTACCCACAAAAACATCATTCAACAAACCAAATTTCAAAACCAATCCATGAATTTGAAATCCTTCAGAACCTATATTTTCCAATTTACTAAATGCAGTCATTAAACTAGCTATAAAATACCCATTTGGTTGTATCCCACAACCCCACATTTCAACAAAAAGAACTACAGCATCCCAGAAAGCGCCTATCTTGACATACCCAGATGCCATATTATTCCAAGACGCTAAATTTCTCTCAGGCATATGATCGAACACATGGCGAGCAGCTTCAATTCTTCCGAATTTCGAATACATATTGATCAAAGTGTTGTAATGAAAAATGCTCAAATGGGGTTGTTCCTTTAGACAAACTGCATGAACTGCCCTTCCAACAATGTCTTGGGTTATATTTGAAAAGCCCTTTTGATGAAACCCGGAGATTTCTGTTTCTTGGTGGTGCTGCAGGAATCGAAAGGGGCGATTTATTGGCTGATGTTGTTGTCTGCATTGGTCTGAGATTGAGCTGAAGAATTTGAAGGGGAAGTAAATGTTGAAAGCAGAGAGCTTATTGTGTCTGGTTCTGATATGATGGAGCAACAAAGCACTCATAAAATCAGCTGGAGAAATAAAGTTTGCAGTATTATTTCAAACTTTCGAAAAGCATATTATTGAAGCAAGTGCAATTTAGTAGTCATTTAGAAAATAAAAAAAGAAATTGGAGTAAAAGTTAGAGTTTGAAATTGTGTTTGACCTTTAAAAAAAATTAATTATTAGAAAGATTTTAAAAAAATATAATTTTATATTATAAATTTTTAAAAATAGTAAAATTACACAACTTATCAATATAAAGTTATACTGCACTCACGATAATGATTAGGGGAGAGAGGGCTGTCGTAAGTGAACATTTATCATAAATTTATTATATTTTTTTTTATTTATTTATTGGTATTTGAATCACGTGATTTGCTTATTCTTATTACGTTTCTACAATAAAACAACCGGTTAATAAATATAATTATTTTTAATAATATAATAACTGAAAACATAGCTTATAAGTAATGTTGAATAAGAAAATAAAACGTCATGGGGTACTTTTGTAAACATGTAAAAGTTGGGATAATATGTAACAGTATTAAAAGTGGAAATTGAATTTAGAAAAAAGTGAAAACATATTTCACATGTTTCACTTTTTCAAATTCAATGCCAAATTATATTTGAAAATTTTTATGGTCAAACACAGTTTTTAAATAAAGTAGAAAAGAATTTAAAAAAAAAAGTAAAAAAAATTCATGGTCAAACGTACCTTTGGGATCTTTTAAGCATAAACAAAATATGGGATTTTGAAAATAGTACTAGTCCTTTTTAATATGTTTGTCTAGTTTAATTTGGCATAAATTTTTAAAGAAATAAAAAGCTTTTAAATGTTGTGATTTTAAATTAAAAATATAAAAAATATATAAAAAATAAAAAGGCATCATATTGTGGATTAAACAATAAAAAATAAAAGAAATAAATTGAGACGAATGAATAATTTCAGACTGGGTTGAAAACTTGGCCTTAAATGGGCTCGCGGACCCTGCTAGCCGGAATCGAAAACAAACTTCGTTACGGTTCTCCAACATCACCAAGAACCTATGCTCCAAGAATAAGCACAATCCGTGCGTAAAGAGCCTCAAAACAGTCCGGGGGAGATTTGATCAAAGTGCAAGAAGTTAAAATGGAAAGTATACGCACTGGAATTGAATGGTAACTTGATCACAGAGTGCAACCAAGAGACATACTCACCATTTATGGATGCAATAATATTGCACTATCTCATTAGTTTCACTGTTCGTGAAAGATTTGAAATGTATTTGATTGATGTGGTTACAACCTATTTGTATGGGTCACTTAATAATCAGATATACATGAAAATCTCTGAAGAATTTAGATGCTTGAAGTATATAATTCAAAGGCTCGAAAAATGTATTCTATTAGATTGCAAAGATCTTTGTATTGTCTAAAGCAATCTGAATACATGTGGTATAACCGTCTTAGTAAGTACCTATTAAGGAAAGGTTATATAAATAATGTCATTTGCCCATGTATTTTTATCAAGAGAACAACATCGGAGTTCCTTATACTTGTTATTTATGTTGATGACATAAATTTCATTGGAACTCCAGCAGAGCTTCAAAAGTCAATTCATTATTTAAAGAAGGAATTCGAGATGAACAACCTTGGAAAGACAAAGTTATGTCTTGATTTACAAATTGATCATTTGAGAAATAACATCTTTGTACATCAATTTGCCTAAAAAGGTGTTGAAAGATTTTTCATAGATGAAGTACATCCATTAAGTATTTCAATGATTGTTCGATCACTTGATGTGAATAAGGATCTATTCCGATATCAAAAAGATAATGATGAAATTCTTGGTCCTGAAATACCATATCTTAGTGCAATCGGCGTATTAATGTATCGTACTAATACTACAAGGCTCGACATAGCCTTCTCAGTTAATTTGTTAGCAAAATATAGTTCGTCTCCTACAAAGAGACACTAGAATGGAGTTAAACAAATATTATGGTATCTAAAAGGGACCATCGATATGAGTTTATTCTATTCTAACAATTGCAATCCTGATCTTGTTGGCTATGCTGATGCAGGGTATTTATCTAACCCAAACAAGGCTCGATCACAAGCAGGCTATATATATTTACATATGGAGGTACTGCCATAACTTGATGATCTACAAATCAATCTATCGTGACAACTTCATCAAATCATGTTGAAACTATAGTCATTCATGAAGCAAGTCGAGGGTGTGTGTGGCTCCGATCAATGATTCACCTCATTCGAGAAAAATGTGATTTGAAGTTTGAAAAAAATACTATAATAATATTATTTATAGCTACGAAATCTAAGCTATGAATTTAAAACTCATAGCTATTCCTTAGTACTAGCCACAGATATTTGAATTCCATAGCTATTTACAAATTCATAAAAAAATTTAGCCACAAAATTAAACCGGCAAAGCTAATTTCTCATTTTTGTACAAATACTAATAACGGTGACAAATAGTTGCCTAAATCGCTACAACGTTATTGCTACAATAAAAGTTTGTAGCTGATTATAAGTGTTTACTATGCGATAAAAGTTATTATAGCAATAATAACCTTTTTGCCCACCATAAACTATTTAATACAAAATATTATAAATAACAAAATGATATAGCAACAGTCTTTTTTTGTTTTTTGTTGCTATTATTGAACTTAATAGCTAATTATTAATTTTTCTACAGCTTAAAACTTACTGTAGCAACAAAAAACTTAGCCATGAAAAGGGTTATTTAAAACTAAATATTGAAGCTAAATAAATATTTTTATTTTAAGTACTAAAAATTTGTGGCAATAGTTAGTTTAGTAAGTAGATATAACTATTAGTCATAGCGAAAAAATTTAGCCACAAATATATTTTTGTGATGAAATTTCGTAGCTAATAATTATTTTTTACCAAAGGCTGAAATTTGTTGTGGTAATACTGATCTAGAGTAATTAGCGGTGTTAATCATTTGATTAGATTCGATTCAATACTACACGTCAACTTGTGAACTGCACATACAATTATAATAAATATTTGTTTTTTTAATTAATTTTAATTATCAGTTATATTAAACTTAAACAAACATCACTTCGCCATATTTCTACCAAGTGCTTCCAAAATTTTATTTGACTCATACGTGTTACATTATAAATAATGTATTTATCAATCCAATGTGATTGAAGGTGTAATCGTTCGATTATATTAATTTTATAGCCCGTACATTTTAAATAACTTAAGCAAATATTTGAATATATTTGTGTCATTTAACTAATTATGTCTGAATTTTAGCGAAACTTCAATAAGTCTCATTTAAACTTCTCTATGATAAAATATTTTCAAAATTATTATTTGATTTATCAATTTAGTGTAATTAGAGATATTATCCTTCGACTCAATTCAATATCATAAAATTTTATTTGTAGGTTTCAAATATAATCTAAATAAGTGGATGATATAAATAAGAAATAATTAAATTTCAAATAATAAAATTAAAATATAAAAAATATATTCAACCATAGATAATTTATGCACCTACTTATAACC
Source organism: Withania somnifera (assembly GCA_039654485.1). Lineage (NCBI taxonomy): Eukaryota > Viridiplantae > Streptophyta > Magnoliopsida > Solanales > Solanaceae > Withania > Withania somnifera. The sequence goes on along the minus strand of JBDJHY010000001.1, from coordinate 15,248,307 downwards.
TCAAACTTGTTAATTAAATTCTGAAACTTATAAGCCTATATTTTATCTTATTGCAACATGTTTTTTTTTTTTTGGATGTTAAATGTACTTTTTTAAAGATTATATAATTAATTTTTCATTGAAAATTGTAAATATATTTATGTATGTTTGGTACTTTATTATTTTAAATAAATGCTTAATTTTCTTAAATATGTAATCGTTTATTTTTTTTAAATATATTCATGAAAATTTTAATAGTTGTTAGAGATAGTATGTATACTTGTATCTGCGCCCATGGAATATACAAATATTAATAAAATATAATAACTAAAAAAAAATTGTATGATTTATTTAAAATATTAAATTAAAATTATTTACTTTGTTTTATTCTCAAAACTTAATTCAAATTATATTATCTCTACATTATATATCTATCCCCTCCTTGTAATTTCTTTATACATAATAGTTTACCTAGTTTTCTAATTTAGTATTTTATCTTTAATTAGCAGTGCTACATTTTATTCAAATATATAATACATAGTTGCATATACTATGTAAGATTCTAAGACATAAAAGTAAGATTCTATACGTACACACTTGCATATACTTTCTTGGTGCTAAAATACTTTATTTTTATTAGCAGACTTAGTGGTGCAATAGGAGCATATCAATGACAAATTAAGATTGAATTTGATGAAGCTAAGGTACAGTTGAAGATTGTAGAAGAAGCAATATGAGAAGACGATAATGCTTTGGACTCGGACAAGATGGTGTCTCAAAAGAAATAACTATTTTTTAAATTTATAAAATGCAAAATTTATACTCTAAGATTAGCTTTTTAAAATTTGAAAATGGGGAAAGATATTGTTCGTATATTAATATAGGCTAGTCCTTTCAAGATTCAACAAATGTCATCTACTTAATAAGCAAGATCAAAATTTATGAAGAGATTATTATGAATATCCATCTCACTTGATGAATACAGGATATATTCGTTTAAATTTAAAACTCTAATGATCCTATTTTTTAATTCATGTATTTATTCTTGTTGGTGAATTATTACTTGTAAAATGTGTAATTGGCAAAAGGAGATAATTCTTGAAAGTAATTAGTAGCGCTCTTATTTTGAAGTAATGAGACAAGTTTGGAAGGTAATTAGTAATTTATTAATCATTCCTTTCACTTGGTTTTGAAGTAATTAGTTCTTTTGCTATGCTTATTTATCCCATTTTCTATTTGTTTTTTAATTAAAAAAAAGAACTGGTCACAATCATCACACTATAATAATGTACCTAAATGTTGAAAATAATTGCATCATTTTTAATCTTCAGAAAAACAGGAATATTATTGGCCTCCTATAATAATTGTTCTAAACTAGAAACCATGTCAAATTCATCCTAAACTCAATTCTGACCATTCAAACAAAACCAATATGTGGTTATATTAAAAAATATGAAACATCAAAATAAACTAATAAAGGACCACCGTAACTGTTGCGAATAGTTTCTAAAACTGTCATCTAATATCAGTTAATTAAGCATTTGAAATCATTTTTTTTTAACATTTTTAAAATTAAAATCATCTAATTAGTATAGTCACAAAGTTTGAGATTACAGATTGCTAAGTCGAAATAGTTTTGAACTGTGCCAAGATAGTTCATATGATTTCATTTTGCAAATTTAATTTGTGGTCAAAAAATAATTCTAATTTCCTTTTCTTTTTTCATGTTTTTATGATAAATACCCAAAAGTCTTCTCTACCTAAGTTCCTAAGGTATATGATAAATAAAATATTAATATTAGATAAGAGACGAGAGGAAAGGAAAGGAAAGGAAAAACTAAACACTAAATTATTCTAAGTTATTTAGACCTATACATTCAAATTGCTTATATTAAAAACAAAAGGAATTTTTTATTTTTGTCAGATATAAAAATGCAAAGCTTCGCTATCTGAGGATATAACAGTGACATCACATTTTCAACTTTTATTATTTTTTAGTTGGTGGCTTGAGGGAGTCAGATAGATGACTGACTACTCATAGTTACGACACTTTCCACCTATGTTGCATTTTCAATAAATTTAAAAAGTAATACCATTAACAGTTGTAAATAGTTCCCAGTGGGACATCAAATTACATTACAAAAGGAAGAAAGAAAAAGGTGTGGAAGAAATGTTTATACTCTAAGACTAGCTTTTTAAAAGTTTAAATACCTTGATAAACTTATACATCTATTATTTATTCCTAATATACAATAAGTTAAATTCGTATGTCAAAATACTATCACGTATATTCTGTCCTCAAAAATCATATTTAAAGAAATACATGTGCCGACACTAGACGCACAACCACACACATTTGTGTCCCACAAAATTTGTAAATATTTATTGATTTAAACTTCAAAATTTTCTTAATATTTATTTATTAAACCGTCTGTTTGTTATGAAAAAACAAGTTTTGTGCAAAAAGATATGGGCTAGAATATAAAACCAAATTATACAACATGGATTGGTAGTCTTTCAAAAATAAAAAACTTCAGCCTTAAAATAACTCTTCTCTAGATAAAAATTACAATCCATAGCTAGTCTAATTTTCCTATTCTCTCTCTCTCGTCACTCTCCCTCCTTTCTCTCCATCCTGCTCGCCACTTTCTTGATCTCTCTCTCTCTCTCCCAATCTGTTAGTTATACATATACTTGTTGAACTAAGCTTGAATAGTTACTTTACCTATTCCTTATTAAATTAGGAGATATCTATACTTTACCTATTCCTT
>JBDJHY010000001.1:15233604-15245457 GCA_039654485.1 Withania somnifera | reverse complement strand
GTTTTGAGTTATTTTTTCCTTAATAAGAAGAGTGTTTTCTTAATTGTGTTACAAATATTGATTCGTTGAGTTCTATAATACTGTTCTATATATCTTATTATGTGTAAACAACTTTTTGTATAAAGAAATTCATATTTGAATCTGCATTTTGTATTTGAAACAACCTCTCTCTATTTCTCTCTCTCTCTCAATCCAATTCTGTACATCTCATTTTTGTATAATTGTATGTGTAAACATCTTTTGTATTTGAAACAACTTTTATATACAAATACAAATTCATATATATAAAAAAAGTTTTGTAAACTTTTTAGTCTCAAAAATACAATTGATACGTATACGAATACAATTCATATATACAAAATTACTTTTGTATCTGAATACAAATATATGAATTGAATAAAAATACTTATATCTGATACATATACAATTGAGACATATACCTATAACAATCAAATTTTCCAGCCACACAAAACTTCTATATCTAATACGTATACAATGCACTCTTATACATGTACAAGAGAGGGGAGAGAGTGAGAGAGGACAGAGATGAAAGCAAGAGAGAGGGGAAGGAGGGAGGCGAGCGAAACAGTGAGAGTTGGGAGAAGAGAGATTCTATTTCTGTTAAAATATATTTATTTTAAGTAATTGTTACAAAAATATATCTATGAAATATAATATTTTTTCTGTCAAGTAATTTGTGTTGCGGCAATAATCATAACAAAGAAGCGAAAACTGAAAAGCCTAGCAATTAGGCACCGTCCACCGGGCGACAAAGATGCCATTTCTCCCCACTATTTTAAAAATCAAGATCAAACCCGAGTAATCTACTTTAATAATCATCATTAGTCAATTTAATACCAATATAATCAACTAATTAGAGTGATAAGAGAAGTAGTAATGCCAACTGTATAACAAAATATTCCACCATTTTCTCCACTAATAAAATAGAGAAAGAAAGAGATGGAATGAAGAAAGCTTAGTTGGAAAGGACCCAACATGACAACCTTTTCTCCCATGTGAAAGGGCTCAACAAATCTATATCCCCACCGCCCTAAATGAATGGAAATAGATTTCCCATTTCATTATCTTTAGCCCCCTCTTATGACTAGCCAGTCCAAAATATCGGTGAGCTATTTGAATAAGGCAAAACATTGAGGGACCCCCAACCTTCAAATCATACCATCTAAGTATGTCTTCTAAGGCTTTGGTACACTTGCCAAAAAAAAAAAAAAACATTTAATAAACTTATTCACGATATCACACCACCCACCCATGCCCAACCTTCATATCGTACCACCTTAATGAATTTGTCTAACTCACTCCTTCCTGTCATTTTTACTTATTCACCCTCCTAAAAATAAAATTTATTATTGCTCGTCTAAATTAAAAATTTAAAAGATAATTTATTAATTTATATTTATTTTATTCTTATTATTAAGTATAATTTATTCGTTAAGATGACCGAAAATAATTAAGGTGACATAATAAAATTACTATCTTATTTAGTAGGTATCCCAAGTCTACTATACGGAGGGAAGGAGTATCATTTATCATCCATTGATAGGAGCAGCAAGAGCAAATTTGAGAGGAAAAAAACAAGGGAATTTACCAAAATGAATAAGTAATATCTGGAACTGGAGGGTGTATTTTTAGTTTTCCAGGTGATCTAGTGGTAGCTAGCTTTTTAGCATTCTGTTCATCTCTTTTCTACAACTACAACCCCCATGCTTCACCTTTTTGATCCCTCATTGACCCCTTTCAGTATGACTGTCTAAATAACTCAAGATTTTGCTCATTACAACTCCTTTCCCTATTGTAAAAGCCAAAACAAGTGGAAAAAATCTTAGTGCCACTGTTTGTAAAGCTGACACTTTTTGCAAAATCTTGAAATCAAGAGAAAATATCAGAGTATGGCCGATCTTGTGGAAATGCAAATACAATTTCATGTAACCTTGTCAAGAATTTGTGTGACTCTGATAAAATCCATAATTTGAACACAAAACAAGTTATTAAGACATTATCTAGAATTTTGGAGAATCTTGAAATCCTTTTGACATAGTAGTAATAATACCTGCCTGGTGCTGAATTTGACACAGATCTCAGGTGGTGAAAAAAATAGATCCGTTAAAAAAAAAAAAAAAAAAAAAAAGCGAACAGGTGAAAGTAGAAAGCCCAGTTAAGATGGGGTACAAAGGCATTAAGTGTGGGGGCATTTCTGTAGTGAATTTAGATCTAATCATATTTAACTCCCCATTGATGTAAGAGAAAGTAAAAGCCAACAATTATGCAAAAAGAAAGTAAGAAACCACCTTCAGTCATATATAGTTATATACATTAATCAGACCTGGTCCAACACACAGTGTTTTTGGTAATGCACAGCATCATGAGAAACACCCTGGCCCTTCACTGCATAGCATAAGTCAAAGATAGAGAATAAATCTTTAAATAAAAACAAAAAACTACTATTTTATTAAGGTAACTACCAATTGGAAAATGATTTTTCCTTTATATTAAAGCAATGTATTTGTACAAGTAGCCAACCCGAAGTAGTAGAAGTTTCTCTATCTCAAAGCTGTATAGGTGCCAAGTCAGCATCCTATGTGGACTTGGAAGAATAAAAGGTGACAGGAGGTGGGGAAGGGGTGGTTAGGAGGTAAGAGGATGACTGCTGTGCCTTTTGCTTTTGAGTTACCACCATCTTCATTACCTCTTGCTTTTAGCCTGCTTTGAAATATTCTTTTTTCACATTCTTTATTACTTTTCTGTTTCTACATTCATCTATTCATCATTCCCTTAAGACCACCACTTTCTCCCTCAAATTCATTTCTCTTTCCTTCTTCCTTTTCTCCCTCTATATTAATTCATCGATCTCGTACAACATCTCCCCTTTGAGTTCCATGATCAGATAGCCTCAACCACTGCCATGGTAGCTTGTTTATGATCAATATTACTTTATGTTGTTATGTTTCAATTGATGGAGGACTTCTCAATTGTTAACCTTTGTATCTTTTGTGATTCAGGGAACTCCTGTAAACATTATAGTTGGATCCCATGTGTGGATTGAGGATCCTGATGAAGCCTGGATTGATGGAGAAGTCACAGAAATTAAAGGCTCAAACGCCACGGTAGTAACAACTAATGGGAAGACGGTAAGCAGTCTAATTCTAATCAATAATTTCAGTGCTTCACAGAAATCTGATATTGATAGCATCTTTCAAAGAATATACTATGATTGCAAAAAATGCTGTCTGAACAATATTAGTGGCAAAAGCAGATACAGTACAATATCAAAGTTATACTGCATATTATATGAAAATTAGGAGCTTATTAGCTTTTATAAGCTTATTGAAACACATATGGTAAATTGGGATTGGGCATGAAACAAATAGGAAGGTAACATTTTAATATAAGCAATCACATATAGAACAACAATATACTTGTATGACAGCTTACGCAGCTTTCCCTTTTGCCTCAAGCAGAAATATAGTTGGTTTTCATGATAGGTATGCTCTACCATGAATATTTACGAATGTGCTCTCTTGATATTTTTACGAGGCAATAACATAATTTCTACCAACTAAAGTTTTAACATGAGAACAGCCAAAATCTATTTATATTAAGACAGCACTATTTTCTGCTTCAGACAGTTGCTTCTATTTCTAGCATATACCCAAAGGATACCGAAGCACCACCGGCTGGGGTTGATGACATGACCAAGTTAGCTTACCTCCATGAGCCTGGCGTTCTGAATAACCTTGCTTGTCGCTATGCTCTGAACGAGATATATGTAAGTCATACTTTTCCATTGATGATGAACTTCACAAAAGAGTAGCTACAGAAAACAAGTCTTATTGATGTAAAATGTCCAATTTTGCAGACTTACACAGGGAATATCCTAATTGCGGTGAATCCATTTCGGAGGCTACCACATCTGTATGATATCCATATGATGCAGCAGTACAAGGGAGCCCCATTTGGAGAGCTAAGTCCACATCTTTTTGCAGTGGCAGATACCTGTTATAGGTAAATCAGAAGTACAAATGAAATTATTTGGTTATGCCTCACAAGAAATGAATAACTTGCCTAATCTAACAAGCTTGTCAGGTCACTGATAAATGAGCACGGGAGCCAGTCTATCTTGGTCAGTGGAGAGAGTGGTGCCGGTAAAACTGAGACAACGAAAATGTTAATGAGATATCTTGCATTCATGGGTGGTAGGTCTGGTACTGAAGGAAGAACAGTCGAGCAACAAGTTTTGGAGGTGGGAAATAATTGCTCTTTACTATTATAGAATGATCTGCTACTACTAGAGTTCAATGCAAATTCATATTTGTTCTTTTCCAGTCCAACCCAGTTTTAGAAGCATTTGGGAATGCAAAGACAGTGAAGAACAACAATTCCAGGTAAACCAAAAATGGCATCAAAGATTTATCACTATCATATCCATTTTGCTTTTCATATTTTTCCCTCTACTAGAAATTGACGTGACTGAGTCGTTGTACCAGTCGCTTTGGTAAATTTGTTGAAATTCAATTTGATAAGCACACGAAGATTTCTGGGGCTGCAGTTAGGACATATCTTCTTGAAAGGTCACGTGTTTGTCAAGTCTCCGACCCAGAAAGAAACTACCATTGTTTTTACATGCTTTGTGCTGCACCCCCAGAGGTGAGTTCCATGGTATAGCCCATTTGCAAATCCCTCTACAAATGATATTGAGCTGCCACCTAAATGATTTATGGCATCTTTTACAGGATGTGAAAAGATATAAACTTGGAAATCCAAGATCATTTCATTATCTAAACCAAAGTAACTGTTACGAAGTTGCAAATGTTGATGATGCAAGAGAGTATCTTGAAACCAGAAATGCAATGGATGTTGTTGGAATCGTTCAGGAGGAGCAGGTATGTTCCCAGAACATAGAAGTAATTGGAAAAATCCCATTATGCACCAAGAATATATTAAAACCTATACTCATAATTTCTGTAGGAAGCTATATTTCGTGTTGTTGCTGCAATACTCCATCTCGGAAACATCAACTTTGTGAAAGGAAAGGAGGTTGATTCCTCCAAACTGAAAGATGAGAAGTCACTTTTTCATCTGAAGACTGCTGCAGAGCTATTCATGTAAGAGAATATACCTTAGATTTACCTCAACTCAGAACTCAAGGCGCTAAGACTTTGAACTAATAAACATGTGCACAGGTGTGATGAGAAGGCACTAGAAGACTCACTTTGTAAGCGTGTCATTGTAACTCCTGATGGAAACATCACAAAACTACTGGATCCAGCAGCTGCAACCACCAGCAGGGATGCGCTGGCAAAGACCGTATACTCCAGATTGTTTGACTGGTAAGCAACATATAGAATGACACTCCCAGACTAAGCCTCCCCCTGGCTGAAAAAATGTGGGTGGTATCTAAGCTCATGAGAGGGGAAGATCTTAATATTAACAAAGCAAAAAAGTACTTTCTTGACTGCAAACGATTGGATACTTGTAGAATAAACAGTCAGGGAGAGTAAAAGTTACTAGTGCATTGTGAAAGAAATAAAGAATAACCACGAACCTGATAGGCAATAACATTTGCTGCACGGGAGTGTGACTTTATATATGTAGCAACTTCTTCCAAATGAAGCTCTAGTAGGAAGCCACAAAAGATACATAAGTATTCCGAAATTCCCTTGTCACAATAATTTTGATTATAAACTACTAATTAGTAATAACTAATTGGGGCTTCTCATAAAGAACATAAGAGATTCAACAAGTAGAAGAGTGATCAGACAGGAGTTGAAGATGAAGAAGAATTTTTCTTGCTGAAATTTCTTGTTAAGATTGAATGATGTTATCTATGTTTCAAGCCTGGTTTCCTATTTTAGTTTTTCATTTTTAAACCAAACCATTGTAGTGTTTTGTGTCTGTTGACATGCAGATAGTCAGTCTCTAGAAGAATGATACAGAGAGTCAGTATCATGTTAGTCCAAAAAGACATATTCACAAGTTTTATCTCTTTAGTTAATTAGCATTATCCAGCATAACACTAGATTCAGCTATACGAAAAAACAACATTCAAAATGAAATCTTTTGACAGCTTCGATGTGGCAGGCTTGTGGACAAGATAAACAGTTCAATTGGACAAGATCCTGATGCAAAAAGCATAATTGGTGTCCTCGATATATATGGATTTGAGAGCTTCAAAATTAACAGGTTCGGATTTTTGTTTTCTTGACTTTTGCATATTAAACTCCTTACCTCAAAATTAATAGCTCGTTTAATGCTTTACCTCAGTTTTGAGCAATTCTGTATCAATCTAACAAATGAGAAGCTGCAGCAGCATTTTAACCAGGTAAAGCATAAGAACCCTTATTCACTCATCAGTTCGATCATTTTTATCTCCCATTTAAATTTAAGTAGAATATTAAATAAAAACTCGGTTTTTTACAGCATGTATTCAAGATGGAACAAGAAGATTATACAAAAGAAGAAATCAACTGGAGTTATGTGGAGTTTGTAGATAACCAAGATGTTTTAGATCTTATTGAGAAGGTACCCTCATTATGACTGCAACATTTTCGTCACTCTCTTTAATTGAACAAGCAAAACTTGAGAAAACCTTGCGTCAAATTTGCAGAAACCTGGAGGCATCATTGCTCTTCTTGATGAAGCTTGGTACAAAACCTTCTCTTTTCAACACCATAAATATCTGTGGAAGCAGGATAATTTTGCTACACGAAGTCATTAAATTCTCAAAACGAATTGTATAATACTCATTTCCTGAATTATGAAGAATGATTAAAGGAGAAGATATAACTCAATTTATTTCTTGCAGTATGTTCCCAAAAGCAACTCATGAGACTTTTGCCCAAAAGATGTACCAGACATACAAAGGCCATAAACGGTTTAGCAAGCCAAAACTTGCTCGTACTGACTTTACAATCAATCATTATGCGGGTGATGTATGTTAACTTGAGATATTTGGTCATTCAATTTTCAGTCAAAGTATTCTTGTCATCTTAATTCTTTGATCAAACAGGTTACTTACCAAGCAGATCAGTTCCTTGACAAAAACAAGGACTACGTGATCGCAGAATTTCAAGCTCTTCTGATGGACTCTAAGTGCTCGTTCGTTGCAACCCTCTTCCCTCCATTGCCTGAAGAATCGTCCAAACAGTCCAAGTTCTCTTCCATCGGCACACGATTTAAAGTAAGCCTATAAACAGGACAGAAGTATGTTTACTTCAGAAAATCCTATGAAGCTGATTTATTTTCAACGGTACTTTAATATGCAGCAACAACTGCAATCTTTAATGGAGACCTTAAGCACTACAGAACCACATTATATCAGATGTGTAAAGCCAAACACAGTTCTAAAGCCAGCAATATTTGAGAACATGAATGTATTGAACCAATTAAGATGTGGGGTAAGTTAAACTCCTCCATGCCCTTTTTGGTGTTTTCATTTTCCACTCTCAAATCAGAAAATATGTTTCATAGTTCTCCCTCTCTCTCTACTCTCTTTATCTGAAAAACCTTTTGCGAAACTTTTCCAGGGTGTATTAGAAGCGATCAGGATAAGTTGTGCAGGATATCCAACAAAGAGAACATTTGATGAGTTCCTCGACCGCTTTGGAATGTTAGCTCCAGATGTTCTTGACGGGTATATATCACAATCTTTTACAACTTGGTTTCACATCTTAAATCCTTTTCAAGAAGAATTAAACACTGAAAGTTTGAGGCAGGGAGTGATGAGCAAAATGCAAAACGAGCTAGCATTTCATGAGAAATATATTATACACTAGTAGTAGTGAATACCATATTTGCGTCGAACATATTTCTTTTAGACTCATAAACTGTTATTGTATATCCCTGAATAGCATTGACATACTGATATATCACAAGCTAAACCCCTTTCGTTGAAGCAGATGTGATGAGAAGTCAGCATGCATTGCAATTTGTGATAGAATGGGCTTAAAGGGTTATCAGGTATTAAACCATTGCCATACCTCTTATCCAAAAAAAATATTAATAAAAAATTGACTACTTCGATACAAGATACAACTGGACATAAAATTGCACCTTTTCATGGACTTGTTCATAACAAGAGTCTTCTATGTACTCTATTCAGATTGGGAAAACCAAAGTCTTTCTCAGAGCGGGGCAGATGGCTGAATTAGATGCCAGAAGAACTGAAGTTCTAGCTCATGCTGCAAGGCGCATTCAGAGAAAAATACTAACATATCTTGCCCGAAAGGAGTTCATAGCCCTAAAGAGAGCTACAATTCATTTCCAGAAACTTTGGAGAGGTAACTTGTACCCCCAATGATACATTGACCCCTGTTTATGGTAAAAAATAAAAATGTCAGCATAATATGTGAACATCAAGATTGGCGCTTTCTGAAAACATTCTGATTTGCATATGGCTGCATACAATAGATTCTCGTGGTCTGACCCTTCTCTAGACCCACACATAGTGGGGGCTTTGGTGCACCGGGCTATCCTTTTAGTTTTGGCATGTTTTGAATTTTCCCTAAAGTCCAGCTACTTTTCTTAATATTAATCTTACAAACATGTAATCTACACAATACTACATTAGTTTTCCCATTTTTATATGGTGTTCTGGTCGGGACTTTGAGAAAAATTGTATGTTCTACCTACCCAGCACAACTTGCCAGAGTACTGTATGAACAAATGAAAAGGGAAGCTGCTTCAATCCGCATACAGAAACATGTGCGTTCTCATTCAGCAAGAAAATCTTACAAGGAATTACAGGCAGCAGCTTTAGTCATTCAAACAGGGATGAGAGCAATGGCAGCACGAAATGAATATAGGCAGCGGCGGAGAAATAAAGCAGCTAAAATAGTTCAGGTAATTAGTTTGCACCACAAAAGGTGAATTTGCATCCTAAGTTCATTCAGCTGACAAAACTTATTTCAAGGTAAACAGAATAAGAAAACCACATCTAAAGAGGGTCCAAATCTAATTTGTACTGTTAGTATTTGCTTCCTGGAATTAACCTTCTGGAAATAAATAGGGCACTACTATGAAGAAAATCATAAGTTAAGTTGATTGTAAGATTGATTATGAAAAATAATATCACCTTATTTCTTACGTTGTCTTCTTTCTGCAGACTCAATGGAGAGGATTCCATGCCTTCTCAACTTATAAGCAGAAGAAAAAAGCAAGTCTTTCACTTCAATGTCTCTGGAGAGGCAGGTTGGCAAGGAAGGAGCTTCGAAAATTGAGGATAGTGAGTATTTCTTCTTTAATGAAAAGATTGGCGTTACTGCTTATTCAAATCCAGGGAAGTGTCAGTATATCTGATATATGTTAACTGGCATCGAAAATCTTCTCAACTGCAGGCTGCAAGAGATACTGGGGCACTTAAAGAAGCAAAGGACAAACTGGAAAAGCGTGTTGAGGAGTTAACGTGGCGATTAGATTTTGAAAAACACTTGAGGGTATGCTGTATGCACAGTCAATTTGCTTTGCTCTAAAAGGAAACAGCATAACAGTCTAATGTACTCCAAGTTTAGTTCTATAGTGCGACATAGTGAAGGCCCCAGAAAACATCATTAATGCTTCACAGGCAGCCAGAAAATACGTACATGAATGCATAAATGAACATTCTAGCTTGCACGAGAATTTCCACTTGTGAAGAAATGTAGATTTATGGCAATTAGATTCTTAACCTATCAGTAAACAGTGAATGCTTTTCTGTCATCAAAATGGTAAGAATGAAAACATTGGGTTTCTCCAGATTGATCTCGAAGAAGCAAAGGGACAAGAAATTTCAAAACTGCAAAAAGCCTTACAAGAAATGCAAACACAACTAGACAAAGCCCATGATGCAATCATTCATGAGAAAGAAGCAGCAAAGATAGCTATTGAACAAGCTCCTCCAGTTATCAAGGAAGTACCAGTGATTGACAACACCAAAGTGGAGAAGCTGACAGAGGAAAACAACATACTCGAGGTAAAAACAGGACTACAAAATTCTGTGCATTTACAGTAATTGGTACAGCATTCCAAAAATCTTTGGAGTTCATCCGAAATAAGAAATCAAGTGTGAAAATAAAATATCTAGAAACTTAGTGAATAACCATCTCCCAAAAGAAAGGGGTTTGAAAAAAAAAAACTTTCATTAAGATATTTGAGTTAAAATAAATGTATTCAATAAAAAGCTAGAAGATAAAAATTTGTTTGAGGTATGAAGACTCAGTATCTAGATTTAAAAATGTAAAACAAAAATTTGATTATTAAGACAGGAAATCTACTTCATGCAATCTCAACAGCAGAATACATATCCATCATAATTAGTGCATTTCTGACAGCATCAGATCGGATGCAAATTACCTGTCATATATTCAGGAAGAAATCAGAGAGCTCAAGAAAATAGTAGAAGACTTCGAGCACAGCTACATTGAAGTCGAAAAAGAATGTGAGGCCACACGTAAAGAGGCAGAAGAATCCCAGCTAAGAGTTTCGGAGCTCCAAGAGTCCATTGAAAGGTAGTTCCTATATTTCTGTGTAGTATGTTGGAGTGGCTGATCTAGAAATTTGAACTAGTATGAAACTAATTGTCTTACTTGTTCTTCTTAATAATTATTTTCAGATTACAACTGAATTTATCCAACCTTGAATCTGAGAATCAGGTTCTTCGCCAGCAGGCTTTAGTAGCATCAGCAAATGAGGCCCTTTCTGAGGAAATAGACATGTAAGTATACACGTCTTGGAATAGCCTATTCAGGCTAAAAAGTTGTGAGTAGGCACCAAGAAAAGCTAGAGTTCGTAGTTTATATCCTTAAATTAGAAGATGGATGGTAAACTTACATTTACGTTGATAGCTCAATGAAAAGGTTCATATTGCATGATCAATACTTCAATTTAAACATAAAAGTTATGGACATAAACCCACAGAAAAACAATTTACACTGTTTATCTAAGTTTTTCAAGATATAATTGCTTCAGGATTACCTGGACTTATTTCTAAAGGTCCAATGGATGGAAAAATATTTCTGACTTGTCTCATTACTCAGAGAATACAACGATATATATACATAAAGAGATGCAGCTTACTATGGTAACTAAATCATCAAATCCCTAAGTATCTGCTATACTATCATATACATATCTGTAGGATATTTGCACAATCTGCTATACTATCAGAAACATATCTTTAGGATATATTCATAATCAGTCATGCCCCAATATGCCCCTGCAAGTTGAAGGAGGGATGAATAACCTTTAACTTGGACAAATGTTGATGAAAAAGCAGACGAGGCAAAAGTTTTGTAAGCGTGTCCGCGTGCTGATCAGCAGCATGTAAATGTTGAACGAACACGTGTTTTTGTTGTATTTGATCTCTAACAAAGTGAAAATCAACTTCGATGTGTTTCATCCTACTGTGTAATACCGGATTTTGACAAAGATAGGTAGCACCAACATTATCACAATAGATTATGGGTGAATCAGGAAGCTGCACATGTAGTTCTTCAAGGAGTTTTTGAACCCAAATTACCTCAGCAAGTGTAGAAGCTACTGCACGATACTCTGCTTTAGTGGAGGAATGTGCAACAGTGCGTTGCTTCTTGGATGACCAACTAATAGGATATGCACCAAGGTACAGATATATCCGGAAGTGGATGTCCTGTCATTAATGTCACCAGCCCAATCGGCGTCTGAATACATAAACAGCCCAGGATTTATCTTGCTTGTTATCTGTAAGCCATGATTTTTGGTATGTTGGAGGTATCGCAGGAGTCGCTTAACAAAAGACCAGTGTGTTTGTGTAGGAGCATGCATAAATTGAGATAATTTATTAACTGCAAAGCTTATATCTGGTCTGGTAAATGACACTTA
>JBDJHY010000001.1:15200957-15213653 GCA_039654485.1 Withania somnifera | reverse complement strand
CTTTGATTCTAATTTCATTCCTTTGATTCAAAATGTTAATTCTCAACTAGTAATTTATCTACTTAGTTGACTATTGGTGCTACAGTATTTTTTTCGTTTTGCTATTTCTTTTGTATTTTTCTTTCTAGTTTAGTTTCTTAATTATTTCTTGATTCAAGTCCGGTTATTTGAGTCATACGTTGAACTTCTGAACAAGAATTACTCCGGACCTCAGGTGGAGATTGAATACCTTGTTACACATCAAGATACACTCGCGAAAGTTATGATCCTCAAGATTATTTTGGATAACAAAAAGACTCAAGCCAAATTAAGTCGAGCCGATCTATTTAATACCCTTGTTGTAATACTCCCTCCTTGCATTTTTACATGTTCACAATATCAAAATACATACTATTTGTTTTTACTTGTCTACTTTAAGATAGAGGGTTTCGATATAGAGAAAAAAAGTTTCATGAAAAATAAATTTCAAGAAAATATGTTTTAGGAGGTTGAGGTAGGGGGTGGATTGGGGGGTTCGAGAGGGTGGAGTGGGTTAAGAAAGAAATTTGGAGGGGATGGGATAGGTAATTTTGAGAATGGTATAAGATATTGCAACTTATTTTTTTCTCATTTTATTAAGAAAGTCGTTATAGGAAAACATTTTCTCCACACTCAATACACCTATAAAGAAAATATTTTGTTTTAAATTTTACCCTTTTAATATAGGCCAAGTTACATAAGTATCATAGGTTTGACACCTAATTATAAGAAATGTAATAAGTTTGCCAAATTACATTTTTTATATGTATCTCGGCGTGCGTATCTTAAATTCGCCAGGAACAAGTGGTTTATTTAAGGCAAGCGGATTTGTTGTTATAACTGATTAGCATGAATTGTGGAGAGAATCAATGGAAAACAGATTTGGCAAAAAAATTCTTATTTAATTTGAATCAGATTCAAAATTTAAATCCTGAATCGTTCTTCTCTTCTTCTCCATCATTTATTCATAAAAAAATCCTGTATCAAATTTCAGAGATTCTGAGCTATATAACGTATTTTTAACTAAAATTTGACACCAAGTTCGAAGTCGAAGGTATTTTAGTAGTATTTTAGATAAAAATTTCTCAAATCTTGTGTGTTTGAAATAATTTAAGGTTTGTGTATCTTAGATATTTTAAAGCTTATTTATCTTGAATATTTTAAGACATTGTGAGACTTTAAATTTTTTTAATTGTGTATCTTGATATATTTCATGCTTGTATCTTAGATATTTTAATGCCTACGAATCTTGATTTTTAAGTCTTATGTATCTTGAATATTTTAAAGTTCTGTGTATATCGAATGTTCTAATGCATATGTATCTAAATTTTTTAATGTATGTGTAGCGAGATATATGTGAATGTATTCAGTATCAATTATTATGTATCTCACAATTCACACTTAAAATCTCAGTACATGTACCAATATATTTGTGCATAGAAGAATAAGAAGAAGATCTTATAAAGATAATTTATATCCAATATCAATTTTCATGTATATCACAATTTCACTCAAATCACAATATATGTACCACATGTTCCAATGTTTCTGTGTATAGATGAAGAAGAAAAAGAAAAAGATACATAAAAATAATTTGTATCTTGTATCAATTTTTACATATCTCACAATTTCATTCAAATCTCAATATATTTATTTTATGTACCAATGTATCTATGCATAGAAAAAGAAGAGTAAATTAGAGCAATCTAATTTACTAGAATGGGCTGCCAACGCCGTGCCAGATCATTGTGAAGAACATGAAGCTGCTCAAACAGTGGGGGCGATGACTACTGTAAGTGTTGCCACAACTACAGGACTAGGTGTTTCTAATCCAATTCATGCTGAAGTTCATGAGTCCATCAGAGACAATATGGTCTCATCATCTCTTATCACAGAAGCGGACATTATGGGAGATCGAAAGAGGATAAGTTGGAAAACTATTGGCATCCCCAACTACGCCAAAATCCCAAAGGTTCAAGCAGCCAGCTTGACTATAACACCATATGCTTCAAATGTCATAACTGCAGGGGACATTGGGGGCATTGCTGAAGCTAATATTCAGAAGGCAGGAGGGGTTGGGAAAAATATAGGGGGCAAGGGTGGAGGCACTGCTGAAGGTGCTACCACATCGGAAAGCACTAGGGAGGGTCTGCATGCAAACATGGGAGGCAAGCATGGGGGTGAGTTTAGTGGCAAGAATGGGGGCTCTCAGGAAAACCCACACATGCCTAAACCAACTGCCAATATTAACAACAATAATACAACAAAGCAAGGTAAACCTGACTATGCTGGATTATTCAAAGAAAACAGGACGGTAGGTAACAGATTTAAACTATCCTTTCATGAGTTCATGAATGATGAAGTGGTCTTGGATGAAACTGATGAAATTCCTTTTGTTGAGACCTGGGGATTCTGTTTGATAGGATGCTTCACTGGTCCTTTCCCAGGATGACAAGCACTAGACAAAATTATCACTGCCTGGGGGGTAAAATGTCGTTTCTTTCCCTATGGGAAAGGCTTGACAGTGTTCCGTTTCATGAATGAACAAGATAGGTTGCAGGTATTATATGGCGGTCCATATATGGCGTATGGCAAAACACTGATGCTGAAACTCATTGATGAAGGAGTCGTTCTTACAGATGACCTATTCATGAAGGTATCTACTTGGGTGTTGCTACATGATGTATCATTATCGATATAGAGTGAATCTGGATTGAGCAAACTTTCATCCAAAATTAGTTTTCCTTTGTATACTGATAAAGTTACAAAGGATAGATCGAAGATGAATTATGCCAGGTGTTTAATTGAGGTGGACGTTGCTAAAGCTCCGATATTGCAGTTTGATGTCACAATGTCAAAAGGGAGAAAGTATGTACAAAAGGTATCATATGAGCATTTTCCAGATTACTGCTGTGATTGCAAAAGATTTGGACACAATGTGTTCAAATGCCCAATGAAGAGTAGGGGCAACAATGATTCGAAAGCCACTCCAAAAGCAACCAGTAACCCATATGCAAATCAAAAGACAAATACACATAGTGCTAAGTCTAAGAGTAATGACTTCCCTCAGGCAACAAGAAATGAAAAGGCTCCAGTTGAGAATGTTAACACATCCTCAAAATCTGCTTAAGATGACTTCACGTAAGGTTCACCAAACTTTGCAAAGGAGCATTGTAACAGTCCACAATCCTTTTGAGGTTTTGACTGACCAAGGAGAGACTAGCTGTGTACGTGAGGCCATAATTGAGGACACAATAGAAATTGTTGTTGTTGCTAAAGACACAACATCACAGACAAATCATGATGATATTATGGTAGAGTCAGCTGTTTATATTGAGCCGGATAATGCAACTATCCCTGCTGTCCCTGATGGTACTACATGGATCCCGGCAGCAGATGGCACTGGTTGGAAAAGAATTGGAGGAGTAACAAATTCAAAAGGGCGCTGAAGGGCCTCATCTTCCTCTGTATCTAAATGAAAATCATGTCTTGGAATGTAAGGGGCCTATGTGGGAGAAGAAACCATCTAGCCACCCAGCATATTGTGAACAAGATTTCTTCAACTCACTCAGTTTCTATAGTTTGTTTATTGGAAACAAAGTTAACAAAAACTCGTTCTCAATCTGTTTCATCTCTACATTTTCCAGGATGGGGCTTTTGCACCAATCATGATTACATAGAGGGTGGCAGAATGTTACTTTTTTGGAACAAAACACATGTAGCCTGCAATGTACTTGAGGTGGACTCCCAGCATATCCACATTCAAGCACTTTGTAAGGTTACTCGTGTTTCTTTTGCACTAACTTTTATGTATCCAGTGTATTCAGTTTTGCAGAGAAGAAAGCTATGGAAACACCTATCAACAATGGGATTCTCCATAACCTTGCCTTAGGCTATTGTTGGGGATTTCAACTGCTACTCCTCCCCAAATGACAAAACTGGGGGAGGTCTTCTCAGGCCATATGACGTTGCAGATTTATTGCATTTTCAGCTGGCACAAAATCTTGTTGATGCTCCCTCAACAAGTCCCTATTTTACTTGGACAAATGGATCTATTTGGTCCAAGCTGGATCGAGTTTTAAAGAATGATATATGGGGCTCTGTGGACTTGTCTTGCATTGCCCATTTTCTTCCCATGGAACCTGTCAGTGACCACTGTCCTGTTATTGTTTCGTTGATAAACAATTTCCTGCTGGTGCTCGGCTATTTAAATTCATGAATATGTCGCTTAAACACCCATTTTTTGATGATATTTTGCTCTCACAATAGGGACACTGGAAGGGAGGCATGGCACGGTATTCACTAGCTTCGAAGTTAAAATCTCTTAAGGCTCCACTGAAAGCCTTAAATAATGCTGAATTTGGGAGTATTATTGATAAGGCAAAGTCAGCAAATGCTGTATTCAAGGAAGCAGTCCAAGCTCACATGTTGGATCCACAAAATATTGGACTAAAAACCAAATGTCAAGCATTGAGGCAGAAAGCCAATTTCCTATTGGATGCGGAACGCTGCTTTATTGCTCAAAAGCTATGTTGCAAACACTTGGTGGAAAGTGACCGTTGCTCAAAGCATTTTCATAGCATTATCAAAAGAGATAATGTGAGGAATTCAATCACACATCTTGTTAAATCTGATGGATCAATTACCTCCTCTCCAAAGGAGGTTTCTAATCTGTTTGTTGATTTGTACAAATAACTGTTTGGACAAATGAGCAATGTACAACTAGTTAATGAAGCAGTCATGGCAAATGGTCTGGTTCTAACATTGGAGGATACAACATCCCTCACTGTACCATTCTCAAATGATGAAATTCATGACGCCATGTTTGAAATTGGGAATGATAAAGCACCAGGTCTAGATGGATATACCTCTGCCTTTTTCAAGTCTCGCTGGCAGATTGTTGGAACTGATGTATGTCGTGCTGTAAAAGAATTCTTTATTACAGGGCATTTCTTGAAAAATTGGAATCACACTACTCTTGTTCTTCTTCCAAAGAGTAGTGGTTCACAGAATTCTCCTCATGTTGGTGAATTTCGTCCAATTGGCTTAACCAACGTATTGTACAAGGTTATCACAAAATTTTTGGCAAGACAGTTATCTTCTTTTTTGCCACAATTAATAGATGAAGCTCAAGGTGCCTTTGTACAAGGCAAAAATATTGTTGACAACATTTGCATTGCTCAAGAGCTTGTGCGTTCCTATAATAGGCTACGCTGCACCCCATCCTGTATGCTAATGGTGGACATCAGGAAAGCTTTTGACACAGTCTCTTGGGAATTCCTTCAATTTGTATTGAGGGGATATGGCATTCCTGACAGGTTTATCGCATGGGTTATGGCTTGTGTTAAAAATCCAACTTTCTCCGTTTCAATAAATGGGGAGATTTATGGCTACTTTAAAGGTGAAAGGGGCTTGAGGCAAGGTGATCCGATGTCTCCAACACTTTTCATCTTATGTATAGAATATCTTTCAAGACTGCTCAAGCACAAGACAATTGGCAGTGATTTCAAATATCACCCCAAATGTGAAAGAACTCAAATAACTCACCTAGCCTTTGCAGATGATATTATGTTGTTTTCTTATGGGAATGAAGCATCAGTGGGCATTCTTATGCAATGTTTACAGGACTTTGAGGTGATTTCAGGGCTATCTCTTAATCCAGCTAAGTCCTCAATTTTCTTAGCTGGAATAAGGGGACAACGGAAGAGCACTATACTGGATTGTGTAGGCTTTACGGAATGAACTTTTCCAGTTCGTTACTTGGGGATACCACTAGCTCCAACATCAGTCTCAGTTACTGAATTTTCACCCTTAATAGATTCAATCACCAACTACATCCAGAAATGGGGACATCGATCAATCTCATATACCTGCAAAATAGAACTCATACGATCAGTCATTCAAGGAGTAGAATGATTTTGGTTACAAGTCTTTTATATGCATGACGCAGTAATCCAAAAAATATGCTCAGCATGTATTCAGTTCTTTTGGGGTGGCAGGCCAGCTCGTGTTGCATGGAGCAAAATTTGCACACCCAAGCATGAAGGGGGCCTTGGTCTCATGGATCTCAAAACATGGAACCTGTCTTTTACGTTCTATTTGGCAGTTTCACATTAAAGCAAATTCTATATGGGTGAAATTTGCGAAGAATCATTATCTAGGGACATCAAATTTTTGGGACTATCATCCGCGTGACAGGGACTCCTTTCTTCTCAAAAAGTTGTGTGCAATTCGTGATCGTCTAGTACTACATTTTGGTAGCATACATTCTGCAATTGATGGACTGAATAGGTGCTGCACAGCAGGCAGGCTTGACACAAGCTTGGTGTATGATGTACTGCGTGTTCACCATCCTACATGCCCTTGGATGAAGACTATTTGGAGGTCGATTGTGCCCCCCAAATATTCTTTCATCCTTTGGCTCTCATGCCAAAATAGGTTGGCAACTAGGGATACCTTGTCATATTTGAATTTGCAAGATTCATCGTGTGTTTTCTGTCATCAGCAAAATGAGACATCCTCTCATTTGTTCTTTACTTGCCGTTTTTCACTGGAATTATGGAACAATGTTCGTAGATGGCTGGGTATCCATAGACACATAACGACTTTGACAAGTGCAATCAAGTGGATAAAAAAGGAATATAACAACAGGAGCATACGAACAAAGGCTGTCCAACTTGCCTTTAGCATAATGATGCATGAAATCTGGAGAGCACGGAATGCTATAGCATTTGATCAAGATCCCATCACACAGGCAACTACTTTTATAAGAGTCAAGACTACAACATACCGTATTTTGTATACTGTTTTCCCTTTTCATAGAATTCGGTTTTAGCAACTTATAGCCATCTATCCTGGCTAACATCATGTACTGTTTTGACGACTTTGTACTCTTGACTTCATATGAATAAAATCAAGTTTAAAAAAAGAAGAAGAAGAAGAAGAAGAAGAGAAGGAGGAGGCTGAAGATACATAACAATAATTTTAGCTCTATGTATGTGTAAGACTCCGTTTCTGACAACACCCAACAATTCATCACGACAAAAATTCGAAGACCTACTTTTTTGGCGCATAGCTATCGATAAAAAAAATTCACAACCAACAACAATAAGGCCGACTCTGGCGAAATAAAAACCAACAACGTCCATCCCACAACTTTATTACACCAACGAATATATACGATCAGATCTCGGAGAAAAAGAATCCGGTCACACATGATTCCGAAGAATACCCGGTCAGATCTGATTTTGGAAAAGAAAAATATGGTCAAATCTGATCGAAAGATATACTAATCCGTTCAAATTTGTTGGTGCATCATTTGGAGGATTTTCTATCATTTTTTAGTACAAAATGTTTTACTTCCAAAATAAAAAATACAATAATTTTATATATTCAAATAAGCTTTCAAAACCACATAATGATTATGGAGATAGTGATTGAAAGGCCAGAATTTGGACTAAATGAGAAAGGTTGATAGATTTTGAAAAGAAAAAAAAATATCTTTAATAATAAGTAAAATAGATACAAAATAAAAAAATAAACTAAATTTAAGACTACAATATAAAAAAATGTATTTTCTAAGTTAAAAAGATCAAAAATATAAAACCCTGATTTTATGTAATTTTTTAATAAAAAATATAATTATAGCATCTAACTATCACTAATTGGCTTTGAATATATGTGCCCTTCTTTTATGGACAAGTGAAGTGCAATTTGACAACTTTAGCTGCCGGGAGGCTTCAGCTCTTGGTGCTCAAACCCTTAAACCCCGAACCTCCATCAACTCAATATCAACTCAACAAATCTTAATCTATACAAGAACAAACATCACCCATTTTCCCCCACACAATGACAATCCATTCAGTAGTAATCCAAAAACTCCTAAGCACAAACGCCCATTTGGGCCGTCGTGGAGCCGCACACCACTTCAAAATCTACTCCTCCGGCACCCGTAACGCTATGACTATCATAGATTCCGATAGCACATTGATCTGTCTTCGTAACGCTTGTTCCTTCATTGGTGAACTCGTTCGTCACAAAGCTCGCTTCATTTTCGTCAATACCAATACCCTTTTCGATGAAATTATTGATCAGATGACGAAGACAATTGGATGTAAGAACGATACTTCTTGGCGTCTTGGAGGATTTTTAACAAACAGTTCGAGTCCTAGGAAGTTTAGAGGTAGGAATAAGAAGTTGAATCTTACGGCTATACAACCACCTGATTGTGTGGTAATTTTTGATTCCGAGAGGAAGTCTTCGGTGATTCAAGAGGCTGCTAAGTTGCAAATACCGATTGTTGGTCTTGTTGATTCGAGTATGCCCTGGGATATTTACAAGAAGATTACTTATCCTGTCCCCGCTAATGACTCGGTCCAATTTGTGTATTTGTTTTGTAATTTGATTACAAAGACTTTTCTTTACGAGCAGAGAAGGTTGAATGCTGCTTTGGGAGCTTCCGCGGTTGCAAAGCCTGAAATTAGGTACTACTATCACTTGTTAGTAGTATTGGATTTTTAGCCTAAACTATGTGTTTTGTTGTGCTTGTTTGTGTGTCAATGAATTGATATTCTTAATGGCATTACGGGGATATTGTGTTCACTATACAATATCATACCGATCTGAATTTCACGCTCATTGAGGTAAAAATGTATATAGGAGACTAGCTGATAAGGGCGGAAACTGAGGGGTTTAACTTTACCTATTTGATTACTTTAATTTGCCATTTGGATAGTGAATGATGCATGATGGTGTTGAAAACAAGGAGAAAAGGATTTGGCCGTCTATTTTTGTTGATGAATAATAAGGATGACTTTGAATATTAAGACATGGTTGTTTCCAACTTTATAGCATTTCTGTGATAGTTCAAAGGTACCATGGGTTTTAGATTTCTTATAAGAATATAAAGGATTTATCTTTGAGGCTCGGTAACAAGCTAGAATTACGGTAAGACTAAGAAAGAAGAAAAGTTGTTCTAGAATTTACTAGGAATAACATCAGAAGGTATAGTCTAAAATACCTTCTCAAGCAAAGCCAAGTATAAATGTCTAAAGTAGCATGAAAAGCCATACCATGGAAATTTCATTTTACTTGACTTACTAATGTGATAGCAAAGCGACTAAGCTTCATATGTTTGGCCAATAATTCAATACTGAGTAGCTGTACATTCCAAAATGGACGGACACATCTTCTGTGATTTATTCCAACTGGCAAGGGGCTAGCTCCTACCTATTAGTAGTAGTATTAGATAGTCGCATAGCTTCTTATTCTTCGATATGTATTACTATGTGTAACATTTGTTGGATATCTTGCTATTTGTTGTCATATTTTCTTGCAATCCTACTTCAAAGAACTTTTTTTTGAGCCGAGGGTCTACCAGAAGCCTCATTTCTACCCGACAAAGTTAGGGGTAAGGTCTTTGTACATACTCACCC
The DNA here is from genome assembly GCA_039654485.1 of Withania somnifera. NCBI lineage: Eukaryota > Viridiplantae > Streptophyta > Magnoliopsida > Solanales > Solanaceae > Withania > Withania somnifera. Next base: position 15,204,201 of record JBDJHY010000001.1, on the reverse strand, counting down.
TCCTCAGAGCCCACTTATGGGATTGCTCTGGGTTTTTTTTGTTTTTATTGTTGTTGTTGTATTTGGTCATAGTAATTAGATAGGCTGAAAGTTTGGCCTACAGAAAATGAGTATATGATCTGATTCTTTGCACGATGAAACTAGAGGGTTTATCTTTTGCTCCTCATGTATCTTATTTGCAATGTTTTCTTGCTTTTGCTGGCTTGAGAGCTAATATCAGGCTTGAGAGTTTCGTATTTGTGGTTGTCTCATGCATGATTAATAAAATCTACTGAACCTTAGGTTCGAACTATATTTTCTGCTTCATGTGTTTTTCTGGTTTAGTCATACTTTTAGGAGATTTTTTTTGACAAGTACATTAATAAGCACCCAGTTGGTTTCAAGATATATGTACAAGATGTGCGTGTGACTCTGCTCAAGTCATCCATCATCTTCAACCAAGTTTGACCAGCTATCCATACAACATCGTCCTTTTCTCGTTGCACCAAAAATACAGTGAAATAAAAATGATCTTTTAATGCTTTCTGCATGGTTCCCACTATTATGGAATAGTCTCCTACTCTGTTCGTTCCATATACTCCAAAAGAGACAAGGTGCCATCTTCCATGTTGCCTCCCTTTCGTTTTTTATGCTCTCCAATCTCCAAGTCGTAATTGCTTCTTGCACAGCCCTTGGTAACACCCAAGAGATATTAAACTATGAGAATTCAATGGTTCACCACTTATGTGTCTTATTGTTACTGATCTGATGATTCAATTTCGTCTGACGATCTCTTACTGCTCACTAGCTATAGAATTGCTGCACATCTACTACTGAAGTATTTAAAACAGTTTTGTTGTCTAGACATAGTATGGAGAGTTGTAATTCTGAATGTTTAGGTGCTTCTATTATAACTTAATTGATTTCAGGCAGTGTTTCAAGTTTTACTTTACTGCTTCATTGACCTTTTCCCCTTCCTACATGAAATCTGTATGCAGAGAGGAAGTTGAAGAACTTGACAAGATCAAGACAGCTAGCAAAGATAAAATCTACATTCTGCCTTATGAAAGACTAGAACCTGCTTCTGAGGGTAAGTATGTGACTTTTATACTTATTGATTCTTATAAAATAAATTGTATTGATTCTTTGTCCGTCTTACAAATACCTATGGGTTTTAAGGTATGTAGGCACTGAGGTAACTCAATCATGCTTTAATTTCCGATGATATATCAATCACTTGGTCTCCTTTCTATGCAGATCTTGCTGAGACTAAGCAGCTACTGGACAAACTTGTTGTGTTAAAGTTTAATGGTAATTTGGGATCAGATATGGGTTTCAGTGGACCAAAGTAAGCATTCATTGAGCGTTGAGATATACTGATTGATCAATACGTTCCGAAATATTAGTGGTTCTAACATTATTGTTATGAACTTAAAGTTGACACTTGCAGTATACATGATCTGTCCAGATAGGAAGTCTGTTATTTCTTTTCTTTCCCGTTTTAATTTTATGGTATGGGGGCTTTCGGGACTTGTACCACATAGAGCTTCTGTTTTATTGCGTTTACAGATATTACTGCTGTGATAACATAAGTTTACTCTAGAGATACTTCATGCCTGTTAAACTTTCATAAATTTTGCAATTTATATTTTCCTGGTCAGAAAAGGAAGTAAGAATTGGTATTTGCTTTATATTCTTCTCTGGAATTTGTAGAGGAGAAAGTGAGAAACTTGTACCACGTAGATTACATGAACTTCCTTTCCAATTGGTTGTGACTACTTTCCTATCACTTATTTTAAAATGACAGTAACTCCTTTTTTGATCTCATTTCTCAAACACATTGGTAGTCCTCTTTGTTGTACTGATGGTTTTGTCCTCTTTATTATACTGATGGTTCAAAGTTCTCTTTATTGATTACAGCCTATAAGGAACTGCTTTTGTTGTACTTGATTAGAGTGAAGAATCCCTTTTACAGTTATACGGCTTTATCTTCAATTAACTTCTCGAAATAACATTTAAGGCCCTGTTTCTTGTTTCTCAATATTGTTCCATAGAGGAATCTAATTTTCCCGTTCTGGAAATTTTAAATGCAAATTCTGTAGGACTCTCTCATAGGAAATATGGATTTTGGACTGTGTGGATATCTGAATATTCTTTGTGTGTGAGATTTCTTTATGAATTTTGTTTGTCTTACACATTTCTATTCTGACCTTCATTTCATTTATCTCCAAATGCATTCGTTGCTGATTTTTGAAGTCATTTCTTTTGACTTTTTACTTGGAAGAACTGAAGAAATACAAGTTAAGGTGGGGTGGAAGACTTTCACCCATTTATCTTCATCTATGAAATGGTCTTTTACTATTAAGAGAGCGCACTCATGACCTGTACTGATTTGAAGTTCTTATTGTAGTTGAAAAGACAATACTTTTATTGGAGTGAACTCAATGTTCAATTATAAAAACGGAAGGACAAATAAAGGACCTATGTAATTGCAGTTAAATTACAGATTCGCTTTGAAGTGCATTTTGAAAAATTATCTTGTTCGTGGTTTTGTCTTCATTTATCTAGTGTTGCTTTGATATGCAGATCTGCACTTGAAGTATGCCGTGGATTTAGTTGTTTAGATTTGGTCGTCAATCATATCGAGGTTGGTTTTTTTTTTGGCCCTTATGAAGTGTATTTTCCAGTTTCTTGTGCGAACCATGTTTTAGTCTCTTTTTGCTAATTTGAAATGAATAATTTCTGGACAACTGGCTGGATTTTTGCTTGCAGTCCATCAACTCAAAATATGGTTGCAACATTCCATTGCTTATGATGAATACTCCTAGTACACACAATGACATCCTGAAGGTGACTGATGTTATATCACCTGTACTGTTAGCTTTTTTAGTGATATTTTCTGGGAACTAATGAGTAATTACTTAAATTAGGTTTTGGAGAAGCACCCAAATAAAAATATCCACACTTTCATTCAGGTGTGTTAAAATATTCTGGCATGTGATGTGTATTCTGTTCTGTCCTTTTTTCTTCTCTTTCTCTTGTCATGAAGTAAATAGCTCTCTTATAATGGGTTTTTAGAGCCAACATCAACAAGAAAATATTGAAGATATACCACAGCCACGGACCCTTGATAAATCAAGCGCACAGGACAAACTGTATGTTTCCTTCGGTCTCTTGTACTCCTTGCTAGCTCTCTCTGCTTGTACATATTAACATTAAATGTGTCATTCTTTGACTAGGAATGCTATACTGTAATTCAAGGACA
>JBDJHY010000001.1:15177912-15190916 GCA_039654485.1 Withania somnifera | reverse complement strand
TCAGGAGACATAGAGGGGGGTATAAGATGGAGAAGTGATATATCGTGAATATTTAAGGTAGCCTTTCATGAATTTTGCTTGCTGGACCTACGGGTACCGGAGGAGAAACGTACAAAGGACTGGTTACTTCATGTGTGTGTATTTACTTTTCTGCACTTGTCTTTTTTAGTGTACCGTGACTGAGATGTAAGGCCTACGATAGGAATGAATTCTATTTAATTTATTTATTATATTGTTGTTGTACTTTTTAGTTATGGTAGTGTTACTTTTGTGACTTACTGCTTATATGGATTTTATGCGTTGTATCGTCTTATCAATCTTTCCTATTTTAGTTGAGGTTACTGGTATACCGTCTATGTTCTCCTCCTATCTTCTTTTGATTAGTGATTATTGTCATTATTATTCACATATACTGTTGCATGGATTTCAAGTACGTTTTCCTTCATTGCCTGAGATTATGTTATGTGATTAGCAAGCGATACATGTTTTACTAGTTGCTTGATCCCTATTTGAGTAGCTAGCTTCCATGATGTACTATTTGATTCTAAGACCATATTTATTGTGTTCCGTTATTTACTGCTTTTGTTATTGTTATGTGCCTAATCAACCTTCGAAGCCTACAAGGTACAAGTTGCTTCGGCAGCTTGTACTCTTACTACACTTGCCATGTGCAAATCCGAGTAGCGGTGCCTGGCCTTAATTTACAGATTGTTGTTCATGCAAACTCTATCGACTTTTTATTCAAGGTGAGCTTGGAGTCCAACTTTTCCTGCTTCTCTTCAGCATTGATTTTTGATCACTCTGTATTTTCGGAGACACATCTTATTAGACATTTAATTTCTTGTTCTGTACTTAAAGGTTTTGTATTACACTAATACTGGTTTTTGGGAATTGTTGATTCTTTTTACTTTCGCTTTATTTATCTATTGTTTATCTTACTTGTTCTTTCCGTATTTGATATTGTAATCTTCTAATTCGGCTTCTGACTATGGGGTTAGTTCTCCTACTGGTGATATAGTAGGTGTCCTCATGATTCAAGAAATTGGGTTGTGACAGTATTTGTTCAAGACTTTTAGAAAAATTAAAATAACTTAGGTTTCAAAATCGTCTCCCCTTATATGGCATTTCCCTTAAACGTGGAATCCAATTCATATATGTATGATCTGAAGTAGAGCCCTAAACCTTATCCTATTGTGGCAAACACCCAAACTTGAGTTTCCTTTGTAGCTAGAGCTATCAAAATAATTGCAACATTTCCATTATCAATATAACCTCAATCTCATACAACCATCCAACTGACATATGTTCTCAAGGCCACTCACGACCACAAATATTTCACTTAAACAATTAAAGTCTTTCACATTCGAATATCACAAATAAAAACACAAATTCTCAAAAAGAATTTAATTATTTACGTACATTTTTTTTCATTTCTTTAGATTTCCATGTTGACTCTTCTAGTTTATGATTATGCCACAAAACGTTTACTGATGTTATATCCTTGGTTCTCAACCTACATACTTATCTGTCAAGAATATTTTTAGGACTTCGTCTCTTATTAGCCTCCACCTCACCACATGAATAGTTTCGGCATCAACATAGAGGCACTTTCTCAACATAGATACATGGAACACTGGATAAACCAAAGAAAGTTCTGATGGCAAGTCTAGCTCATAAGCTACATTACCCTTCTTGCTCAAAATTTTATAAGGTCCAACAAATTTAGGACTGAGCTTTCCTTTCTTTCCAAACCTCATAACTCCTCTCATCTGTGACAATTTCAACAACTCATAGCCATTTTCCTTTAATTCTAGATCCCTACGCCTCTTATCTTCATAAGACTTTTGGCGACTGTTAGATGTTTTATGTCTTTCCTAGATAATATTCACTTTTTCTAAAGCATAGTGGACTAACTTAGGCCCAATTAATGGTACCTCACTTGGTTCAAACCAACCAATCGGGTATTTACAGCGACGTCCGTACAATGCTTCATAAGGAGCCATGCCAATAATTTCTTGATAATTGTTATTGTGTGAGAACTCTACAAGAGGCAAATGATCATCCTTATTTCCACCATTGTCTAGAGCACATGCCCATCAAGAGTTTGAATGGTCCTCTCGGCCTGCCCATCAGTTTGAGGATGTAACACGGTGCTCAAAATAATCTTTGTACCCAACTTATTTTGAAAGGTCCGCCAAAATCTTGCTGTGAACTGAGATTCTCGATTAGAGATGACTGAAATCAGGGCATATTTAATATAAAGTTAAGCATACTATTCAATAGCCTATGTAGTCCTCACTGGTCCAAAATGAGATGAATTCGTAAGTCATTCCATAATCACCTAAGCAGAGTCATGTTTACGATATATGCAAGATAATCCCATCACAAAATTAATGTTAATCATCTCCTACTTTTACTCGGGTATCGCAATATTTCGAGCCAAGCCACCAGGTCTTTGATGCTTAGTTTTAACTTTTTGACAATTCATGCATTTGTTTAGTCACATCTCCCTTCATATTGTTCCACTTGTAAATTTTACCATAAGTATTTATATATTTTTGTCGAACCTGGATGAATTGAATAAACTGAACTATGAGTCTCTACCATGATTTGTTCTTGAAGTCCACCAATATTTCGAACACATAATTTGCCATTTATTCTTAACACACTATCATTATCTCCAATTGTAAAAGCTATAATCTCCTTTCTTAATACCCTCTCTTTGATTGACTGCATCTTTGAATCTTCATAATGCCTTTTTTTCACTTTAACTATAATGGATGATTGTGCCCTAGGGAGCACCATCAAGTTACCTTGTTCAGTGTCATCAAGCCTGACACCATCATTGGACAACTTCCGAACTTCTCTTGCTAGTAGCCTCTCTTCTGTTTGTAATTGAGCCAAAATACCCATAGATTTTTTACTAAAGACATTAGAACCACATTAGCCTTTGTTGTATGGTATAGGATGTTAACATCATACCCCTTCAATAAATCTATCCACCTCATTTTCCTTAAATTCAACTCTCACTGCTCTCTCTTCATTCCTTGGCTTTTCGTAGCCATCTCTACCATCTTTCCCCCAAGCTTCATCCTCATTACAATCGTCATCATATAAGGGATTTTGGAATGGGTTATCTTGATATGAGTGTTGTGGATGTTTTAGTTGAGGTGAAATATCCGGCTCACATATGGTTACCGTGGATACATATCTACAAGGAGTTTGGTTGTAATTTTGATTGTGCACAGAAATCCGGTGCTCTTGTGAAGGGTTGAATAGTTTAGGATTTGGATATGGAGTTGCAGGACGAGAATGTCTTGGGTATTGGGTAATGGAAATGTGGGTTGTTGTTGAAAGCTTTGAATTAGGGTTAGTGTTTGGTGGTTGGTCTTTAGTGAAGGTCTTGGGGTGATAGTCATTGATTGCCCTGTGATTCCCTTCCCTTTGTCTCCCTCAACTTCTTATAGGGAACCCACATTGCTTTCTCTTTCAACCAGTGTCAACCATTCCTCCATACCTCCTTTCTGATCTTATAATTCATCTCCGAGAGTTGTCTTTCCATCTCCGAAAAAGAGTTCACAAGGTCATTAGAGGTTTCCCTGCATTAGTATTCCATGAATACTTGTAAAACTAGAAAACAAATTAGTAATAAAATGCCTCACTCTACTCTTTATGTAAACACTCTCTTACCTCTAGGCTTTTCCGAGATTGCTTGCTAAGTTCACCTTCGCTCTATCAATCAATGGTCTTCTAGCCTTTGTGGTAGAGTGAATTCTTATAGACACAAAACGGATTAAAAGAAGACCGTACTTGAACCAAGAGTTGCAAAGATAGTACAAAACAAGAAAAGCTTTGAAAGAAATGGTACGAAAAATTTGGCTCAAAGAACTAGTATTAATTAGTATGATCGAATACTAATTGAATACCAATCGAGAGTGTGTGAGAATTAGAAGAGGAAACTAGAATTTAAAAGTTGGGCTTACTTGAAACACTTAGAAAAATTTGAGTTTAGAAGAAAGGGGTGGATGGTTCGCCCCTCCTTGGGCGGTTCGTCCAGTTGGGAGCTGTCTCTCAGCTTTCACACTGTCCAAGTTGGACGGTTAGTCTTAAGGAATTGGACAACTCATCCCTTATTGGACTGTTTGCCCAGACGGTTTCATGTAAATGAAAGTTCACTGCCTAAGGAAGGCAAGTTGGACAATAGAATGGGCAAGTCTTCCTTTCTAAGGTGGCTCTTCCAATGGTCTCGTCCAAATGAGACCAGACTGTCCAATTGGATTTTTGCAAGCCTTAGTTTTCCTTGATAATTTCAAGCTCCTTTGATAATTTTACCCTTGGACTTAACCTTAATTGAAGCCCCAAACAAATTTTGCACAACTTGATTGGATAGAGTTGGATCAAACCCCACTTTTGTTCATCTTCCTCCTTTGAAGATCGGAAGAACACATATGAACAACTTAACTTTCAAATTTCCAACCACCACCTCAAATTTCAGATTTCGGCACCTCTTACCTTAAAGAACAAACCCTAATAGGTTTGAATTCTCAATTCCAACCCGAAATCAAACCCACTTAGTTTCCTCCTTCAAGCTTGAAGAACTCCATGAAGGATGAACTTCAAAAACTTGAATCTCTTCCAAATCAACTTCAAACTCCACCAAATTTAATTCTCAAGCTCCTTGAGCTTTAAGAAACACGTCTAGCAACTTTCGGAGTCCGCACTACACTAATTCAACACAATTTTTAAGATGAACAACCCAAACTTCCAAAACCAACTCAAATCAACTCTAATTTACACGAAACTTGAGATTCAAGTTCCTTGTAACTTGGATTGAAGATTTATCAACTTTATAGCTCCAATTTCAACTAAATTTGCACCCAAATTTGTGTCCCAACTGAGCTCCACCTTCAACAATTGTCAAACTTCACAAAACCCGAAATCAATTCAAATTGAAGATTTATAATCTAAATTGCTAGGAGAACGATTATAAATAGACAAAATCAACGAATCAACACAAAATTGAACTAGATATAGGAATTTTTTTTGAGATTTTTTAATTTTACGAAAAAATTAATTTTCGAATTTATGATCCTAAGATTGTAATCCGGTGAAACGCTTTACGATCCTAGGCTCTGACACCAAATGATATGATCCGGGACATGAATCGAAATCAACAACGAAAAGAGAAAGCGAGAAATTAAAGGATATGCAGAATTCAATCGCAAATCCATGCAAATGAATTCCAACTCAATCAAACATAAGAAATCCAAATGATACACCCACAAATGAAATACTTGATCGTTTGATTAAGAAACGGAAACTACACGAGTAATCAAGGATACAGCCACATTAATTCACTCACAATCTACTAAATGATTAGCAAGCTAATCAAGCTATTATGAACCCTAAGGAAGAAACTAGGATATCAAATTGTTAATTATCCAAAAACTAAGTAAATGAAAGACTAAGTGTGCATTTATTACATATTTAGCCTACTAAGTAGGTCTTTCAAAGATAGCCCAAATAGTTCTCAACACGAGCTAGACAGTTTGTTCTTCCTAAGACGATTCCTTGGGCGAGCCATCCATTGGACGGCCAATTAGGCGAAAAGTCCAGAGCTGGGCAGTGTGCTTCTCCTGGGACGACAACTTGGGCGATTCGTCCCTTCTTGGATAGCCAACTGAGCGAGCCATCCTTCCTCTGGCAGTACACTTTCTTTTGGACAAACCGTCCATCCTTGGGAGGCATGTCCACTTCTAACTTTAAGTTCTCTTCTTGTATTGTAGTCCCACTTGCCCGATGGTTTTCATGGACCCTCGAAAAATGATAAAGGTTCCAAAGCATGTTGAAGCTTGAACCTAGCTTGAACGTGTTAAGGATTCCAAGCTTGACTCCTCATGAATGGTTGTGAAGTTAGATGGCTTATCGATATCATATCAATTGTGGAGGGGGAGGGAGAGGGGTTGAGAGTGAGAGGATACAATGTCACTTATTTTCCCTACTTTCCTTAAAGAATTTATTTTCTTTATTTTCACATATCTTGATTTCCTAAAGAAAATATTTTTCAAAAGTTTTAACCAACCGAACATGAGAAACTAGGCAAATGTTTTCAGAAAATCAAAGTTAAAGATACCAAACTTGCTAGACTATCAGTGAGATTATTAATGTAGAAACGATACCACTGTCTCAAATAGCACAGTACTATTTAAGCAAGAACTAAATATTTACAACATACTCGTGTAATTCCATAGGTGAGATCTGAGAAGACTAAAGTGTACGCAACCTTATCCCTATCTTGTGGATGTAGAGAGACTACTATCGAAAAACCCTCGGATCAACTAATTTTGCACAACATAAATTAACTGTTTAATGAAAGGTTATAACTTATTAGCCTAAAACCATCGATTATCAACAAATCATGGCCATAATAACCAATCCATATTTATTCTTTCTGGTGTATATAGCAAACAGTTGTAAGGCCAAGACCAGCACAGTAGTAAAATGGCAGCCTGTTATACTAAGTTTTCGCTATGACCACAAGGATCTATGTATACAGCCTTACTCTATATTTCAGTAAGAGGTTATTTTCACTGCTCGAATTCATGACCTAGTGTCAAACAAATCGTGATAGTATTATACTAAATATCTTCAACGAGGGACAAATTCAAACATCCAAAACTAAACTCACCAATATAGCAAAGATGCCCAAGTCAACAAGTACATCGGTATAAGATTAAGATTTCCTAATGTCACTTGCCATTGATCCTCTCTATAACAGTAATAAGCCCTTGAGTTCTAAGTTACCCATCCCCATTAGCAACCATAGCAGAAAACATCTGCTTATTCAATGCAGCACCAGGCAACACCGCCACAACATCATCATCACCCTCCTCTACTCCGGCATCTAAACCCATTCCCAAATCCTTTACCATATACTCAGTACACCCACCAGGCCTAAAGTTTCTCCCAATCATTCTTTCTCCAAACAACTCCATAACCATTGATCCCACTGATCCTCCCTTCAGTGCCTCTACAAACTTCCTCCTATTCAACCCTGCCTTCTCTGCAAACACCAATCCTTCACTTAACCGTAACAAATTCGCCCCAACAACAACCTGATTTGCAATTTTACAGATTTATCCCGTTCCTGGTCCACCCATAAAACTCACTTTTCCCAACATATCAAACAAAGGGCTTAACCACTTACCACATCCTCATCTCCCCCAGTCAAAATCGCTAACTTCCCTTCTCTTGCCCCAGTATCACCTCCAGATGTAGGAGCATCAACTGCCCAGAAGCTCTTCTCTCGGGCAGCATCAAAGATTTGCTTGTCCAGTATAGAGTGATGCTTGTGTGATCAATGATGACGGTATTGGGATTAAGAGATGGAATCAAAGACAAATTGCCGAACATCTGATAGGTGACCCAACATAGTGAAAATGACGTCACAGTTACGTCCGAGATCAGTTGGGGAATCAGCGAGAACTGCACCTTGGCATTGAAGGTGAAGGACTTTAGAAGGATTCCAGGCGTAGATCGTGACGGAGTAGCCGGCGGAGAGAAGGCGACAGGTCATGGCGCCACCCATTAGCCCGGTTCCTATCCATCCTATACCGGTTGGAGATGGGGAGAAACTCATCACGTTGGAGTTGTGATACTATTTTGGAAGAACGAACTCTTTGTACAATGATTGGGCTACTTTATTGGATTGGAAGTGTCAAACACTGTCAAAGTTGATACTTTGCTTTTAAAAAAAAATAGCTTATAAAAAATATTTCTCAAAAGTTAAATTTTTATAATTTTTAAATTAAAAAATAAAAAATTTAGGTTAACCTACTCGTAACTTCTTATAAGTTATTTTTTTTATAAGTAGTTTTTAAAATATCTAAACATTTTTAAGGATTGAAAATTATTTAAAAGTTAATTTAATCAACTTATAATCAGAGTCAAATGAATCCTAAATGAACAAAAACAAATATTATTCTCCTTCACTTTTGCTTCTCACATTTTAATTCATCGGATCACTTTTACTAATGTCTCAAAGGTATATAAAATAAGATTAATTTAGTAAAATAAAATTTTATTCGCTTTGTTTATTTATTTGAACTTTACATGTCCCTTGAGAAACAGTAACAAATATGAGTAGTTATTCATATTATCCACATTAATTGATATTTAGCATTAGGTCTTGAAAATAATTAAAAAACCATTAAGAAAAATAAAGAGTAGTTAAAAATTATATAAAAATTACTAGAAGAAGTCTATTGCAACCTTCTCTAAATAATCTTCATCCAAACTAAAGGTTTATCAAAAACAACAATTTTTATCCCAAAGGTAGGGGTACATGTTTTCTTTTCTTGCATGTTACTCTCCTTAGATTGTGGAATTACAATGGTATGGTATGTTGTTTGTTATTATGTTCAAGATTTTCTGTATGATTTAACTTTAATCAGTACTTATTAATTTGGTCCAACACATAAATTTTTTAAAATAAGTATTTTTGACAACAACAAAAAAAAAGTTTGGCTAGACAAGCAATTAATTAATTATATTCGGCGAGAGGTAATTGAAGAAAGTAACAAGCTACTTTTGGATATAACATTTTCCTGATCTAACACTGTGCAAGAACTTTGATGATCCAAGGAATGGTATCTTACAATTATAAACAAGTCAGCATACAATTTGTTGTTTATGCCTCAATAATCTGCTCTATGCTCTCTTCATCCCATCTCTAACACAAATTTGAAGTTTTTATACATCATCTCAAGGAAGAAAAGGAGAACTAGGAGCATATTCCCAAACTATGCGACAGAGCTACCACCTGTACTGCTTTCCCAATATGTAGCAGATGACATATTTTGACAGCAAGTAAAAGAAGAAATGTCAAGGAGATAAGAAATAACAATACTAGTACAAGAATGGTGGCACCTCCAACCTATACTAGAAATTGTTGGCCAAAGAATCAGCAAGCTAAGGAACCATTGGTGATGGCCGTATGCTCCCTATTTTTTGCCTAACACAATACTAATACTTCAGTTTGGTAGTATCAATTAATTGGAAGGAGAATATGAAGTAGACCTTTTTGGCTTCAACTATCATTTTCACATCAACCTTGTTCTTCCCTTTGGAAGCTAATGTCTTTAGATGCCTAAAGCACTTTCTTTGCATGTTATATACTTATCCAAGAATTAACCACCAACTGGTGTCGTGGGATGCGAAGCATTTTCTCCTTTCATTGGTCTTAGGCAATGTAAATCTGGAATAGTCAACTTGTGAATTTGAATAGTAAAATTTACAGTAAAAAAATTCCCGAATAGAAAATTCTTAAAAAGTAGCAAGACTTAATGCTTGGATCCACCAATTTTTGATAGCTTTCATATTTATCTTTAACAAGAACTTCTGATAATGACATCCCACAATGTTTCTTCTTTTCATGACCATGGGAACCAACTAAGAAGAACATACTTACCAACATGGAAAATCAAGAAATAGTATATCAGAAGAGCTTAAGACAGTTCTATCTTGTTCCCTTTACCTTTTTCATTGTACACTTAACAACTAGTTGAACTTCGTATAAAAAAGATTACATGTTGTGTAGTAGTAAAGCATGCTTAACCTTAAGAAACAATTGCATACGTGCACAGCAAAATCCAGATCCATAGCTATCGAAAGAAATTCACAAAGAATTTTATCACTAAAAGGCCAGAAGAATATTACTATCAGTATCTCATCAGCTGAATCACATATCTAGATAGAATATGCAAAACAGTAAAACCTAATAAAGTTTATTCATAATATATATATTCTAGCATGCTATTTTCTAACTTTTATAATAGGGGTTGTAAACACCCTACAGCTTGTTGCAACAAATAAATTACAACATATTATACACAAGACAAGCCAAGAGATGAAGCAAATCGAGCTACATATATATTTCCGTCATTGCAGCTAACTCATTTAGAGGGATTGTATCGCATATGCTGCTCGTAGTAATTTATCAACTGCAAATAACAAAATGAGAGTCATCTAAGTAAAACGGTAAGGAAATACTTTCTGAAACTAGATTAGAAGTACATCAATACATTTGCATATAATGACCATAATTACAAAATAGAATGACGCAATGTTTATTTTAAACAAATTACAACATGTTCAGGTATTTATCTGAGGTGATAATCCTGAACATTAAGTGAGACACTAAATCAGAAAAGTATAATGAGGAAAAGATTTAAGTTTACTATTTAAGATTTCCAGGCACTATAAATTTAATACTTCTGAACCATTACAAAATCATATCAGAGCAACTATTTTGATTGCTTATCAGAAGATGAGGTTATTGTGATATTAAAACTCAATGCAACGTTTCTATGTTTATCAGAAACTGAGAATGGTTGTTATTAATCCATATGAAGATGTAAAATCGTTGCATTTTTTGGTGATGCAAGAACCAATAAGAGAGAAGAGAAACAGCTACCAGAAGTGGATTATTCATCTTCAGAAACTTGTTATCCACCATCGTTTCCTTTCCATCCGACCTGTAGGCAACCATTAAGAAAGGCTATAATGGGAACTAAAAACTAATAAACAAATTAGCAAAGCATCATTAAACTGAAAAGTTAGGATTAAATTATCTAACAAGATGTGCATGAAAATTGGTAAAGCCACTATAAGAGTATGAGAAAAGCTGTGACCATGAACTAAGTTCAAGCTCCCTCCATCTTATACACACATTATTATATTGCTTTTACTAAAAAAACAGGTGGCACACCTTCTAGAAAAAAGAATAAAGAGAAAACTGAAAAGTACCACTTAAAGTATGATATAAGAGGAACAACAGAATGTCGAGACAGAAAATTGATTTGAAAACCTGAGAACTTTTAGCTTATCTTGACCATAACAAAGAGTTTCTTTCAGACAACAATTTTGGTGGACAAGTTACCAAAATCAAGCACAACGCCAAAGGGAATCCAGTAAAGAAAGGACTCGGAAATTAGATTAGATTTGATATATTTCACTTAACTAGAAAAAAGATTAGATTTGGTATATTATATGAAAAAATCTACATATCGAACCAAAACCTTTAAAAAATGGGAGTGGCCTGAGATCCTTATAAATCCCTTTGGATCCCCCTCTCTATCTATAATGGTGCTTTCTAAGAAACTTGCGTGCAACTCGATTATTTCACCGTTTACCTGAACCACCAGCAAGTACAAGCACAAGGTAACTCTGGCCATGAAAGTTTAGGCAAATGGGAAGAAATAACATGACTATTTTTTTTGTCCGAGTCCCAACCTTGGTCTCCCCTGGTCATCATTGCAATTTCATTGGTTGCTAGATCACACCCTCGGTTGTACCTTTTGGATGCTCATGTCTAACTAACATGGAGCTTCCAAAAACTCAACATCTTATTACACGTGTAATCCAATTTTTGGGTTCGAGTATGAACTACTAAGTGTAAGCAAGGTGCCAAGGACTAACCAAAATCATGTGAAACAACCTAAACATCCAATTCAAAACTTCAAAACACTGGGTGGAGTGTACATTGTTAGACATAGAAGATGGAAGATATTCGTTTAATCAAAGAGTGTCCCACATAAAAGAAAAGGAAAAAAAAGGGACAACCAAATAAGTAACATATATATTGGAAGACAAGAAAGGATTAGACTATTATAAGTATATGAAAAGTTCATAGTAGTTAATCATGCCATGAACCTTCTCTGTTTAATCGCAGACACACTGTATCAAGCATCACTAGTATACAGAAAGAAACAGATTTTCTCCTAAAACACATCAACTTGAGTACACTAATCATTTCAGTTATTTTCAATATTAGAAAGGTTCCGTATGATGACACTGTTTCTTCTTGTTTTGAGTGGAGAGCAGCATTGATTTTCGGCTGGAACAAGGCTCGCGGATGTCTTTGCAGTTGACGCCTGGAGCCTCGGTGCGGAAGTAAGATTTCCCATATACTTATAGTAGTTGCCTCAGGCATTGGAAATGAGTTGTAAAGTCAGTCGAGGGTGAGAACTCCTCCATTATACGAGAATGGGCAAGATAAAGTAGACATTCAGAAACAAATAATCCAATTTAAATGCACTCAGAATGACTGGTTATAATTAACATCTGCTAGTCGGAGCCATTGCACATCTCGTAAAGGATCAGACTGTTCGGATTGAAAAGTATTGTGAATTCTTAAACAGACTCTCCGTAATCTAACTTCTTCCTTTATTTGCTAATTCTTTGATTTCATCTCTATCTTGTATCCCATTTTACATCAGAATTGCTGGTGGGTGCTCCTCTTAGATGAATTTTTGATGATATATAGTTGGATAAAATTTCTTTTTGAAGTTTGATGTGATCCCGCATTTATAGTGACAGTGCATTGGTTTAATATCAATAAAATTATTATGACTTATGAAGAAATAAATAAAACGTCTAGAGATTGCATATTCTGATTATCACAAAACCACAACACACATATTGACAAAATTAGCTGGCAAACACAGAAATAGAATAGTAGGTTTTAATTCACAAACCTCTTGGCAAGAAAAGTCACTGAAACATCCTGCACATCATTGGATGAAGATGTTGTATAGCTAATAGGCTTGACAATTTGCGTAATGGAATACGCATCTTTGGAATCATCATACTTGTTTCTACAAACCAAGTCACTGGCCACAAGTTCCTGATTCTGACTTCCTTCCTGCAAAAAAGTAGCCAACGGACCACTTGCTAAAGCATCTTGGTCATCATCCATCACAGTTGACGTAGTATCCTTTTTAAATCTCCGAACAGACCCAGATTTCCTCCTTTTAGCTCCAGTGCAGCGATCAGATTGATGGGATTCTGCACCATTGGCCTTAGGAAATCCATTTGAGAGACAATTTCCAGATATATCTACAGGGTTCTCATTATTTGACATTGCTCCTTTTAGTTCACTCAGCTTCAAATTCAACTCATTTTGCTCGCCAGTTTCTTCTAAAGAGAGACTTAATCTCAAACCA
>JBDJHY010000001.1:15132936-15143382 GCA_039654485.1 Withania somnifera | reverse complement strand
AGAAGTCTCTCGTTTGGGTGGAGGGAGATGCAGAAGCCTTGACTTTTGAAGACAACTCTATGGATGGTTACACAATTGCTTTTGGTATCAGGAATGTTACACACATAGAGAAGGTTCTTTCAGAAGCATATAGGTAATTTCCCAAACATATTTATTTCCTGGATGTTATTGAAAGATTGAGGTAGGTGTAGGATAACTTAATAGGATCATTTATGAGTGCCCACGAGTCTTAACTATACATCATTAAAAGTTTACAATGTTTATCTGGATTATCTTTTTTTTTTCCTTTTTCTCTTCTTATAAGTGTATACGATGGAATGTCACCAAGGAGTCAGTGGGTGTCAATTTTGTTAAGGTTGAAAGATGCTATGTTAGTCTCAAATGTTCTTACATAGTACCACCACTAGCAATGGTGTTGACAAAATGGAAGGAAAGAAATGAGGGCTTTTGAAGGGGTGAAGAACTACTCGTGCAAATTAATGGAATTACTTTTGGTTTGTTAACTATTGAGCATCCATAAGGTTCTGGTAGCACAAATAATTGGTTTCGATTTTACGAGAACCATAATTTTGTTAGATCTCCACTTCTGTATGCCACTCGTATACAAGATTTCTTACCTTATATCAAGTGGTAGTAACAAAAACTATTCTTTTATTCGAAAAAAAGGAAATCGAACAACTCTTTTTTATTTTTTTTATTTCGAGAGTGGTAAGTCATATTTCATTGATGATTAAACAACACCAAGTGCTGGAGATATTTACGATATAGATGAAACAGTTAGCAAAAAGCAAAAAAGATTTGGCTGGTTGCTAAAGCCTAATCTGTACATGTAGAGCTTACGAGGTCTGGATACACTGGAAAACTTGGAACACTGTTCCATCTGTAATTTGGTGGATCTGTTGTAAAGGAAGAAACAGAAAGTTTCTGAAAACACTATGGAATCTGTAGTTAGCATTAAATATGGATGTCTAGCTTTGCTATTCTTTTTTGTGCAACCGGGCTAAGTGCTAATGACATAAGAGTCCATGGTTGTTTCTTGTTTCTGTGTATCACTTAACTATTTTTTACTAAAGAAAAAGAAAAAAATAGAGAGAGAAGTTCTAGAGCCTCCGGGATGGCATTCACATCCTTCACAAAATCCATTTTGTACCAAGATGTAAATAAGTGGAGACAATTGAACTTGATCTTCATGACTGGATTGGATATGCCCTTGAAACACCTTTCTTTCCTTTCTTTACTTAACTTGTAAGATCTTCTTTTGAGGTACTCCGTTGTACATGACAGCACATTCTTGATGATGGTGCTTATATAAAACTAAACTTTATTTAAAAAAAAAAAATAAAAAATAAAAAAAAATTCTACCATTTGGTAGGCTTATGTAGCTTCACCTTTGGGCACCTGAGCTTTATGCTGTTTGTGCAACCAAAGTATCGTCTGTGTTCTCTTTTTTCCAAGGACCTCTTGGGTGGCAACACGCCTCTTTCCTTTGACCAATCTTGTGGTACCGTGTCTCTTCTGACAATCACTGCAAAAGCATGGTGCCTCTTTGACCCGCTTTGACAGTATTAGCTTCTTTGTGGCAACCACTTTAGTCTAGAAAATCCACTCTTTTGCATTGAGCTCACAGGACTTCGATAGGTCCAGTATACTAAATGGTAATCATTGTTTTTGATATGCTCTTTTGATAATTTGGAAAACTATCTGATGCAAAAGCAAATCTCAGGGAACTTATTTTTTCTTGTTTACCATCTCTTGGAGTACTGATGCATATGATTTTAAACGTAACTCAGGCAAGTGTTTTGTGATGGTTTACGTGGGTGATTGCCATGATCATAATACCTTTTTCTCCTTATCTCAAGCACCCATCTAGTGGTTAATATGTTAAACTTGATGGTTTTGGTTTGTTTGTCAGGGTGCTTAAAAGGGGAGGAAGGTTTCTTTGCCTTGAACTGAGCCACGTTGATATCCCAATTTATAAGGACTTGTAAGTTTTTCTGGTCATAAAAGGGACGGCTTATACGTCTTCTGCTATTATTAATTATTAAGTTATTATCACCATTCAATTGTTTAGCACATTGATAAGAGTTCCTTGAATATTATTTGACCTACTCAGTTATATATTCAACTTTGTCCCCCTTTTGCCTTCTCTGTATGGATGAGCTGCAACTGTGCTCCAAAGATTATCACTTTAAATGGTGTTTCCCAAGACAGCTTAGTAGGTTTCCTTTGTTTGCCAAATTTGTTCACCAAATATGTATCGAGTACAAGGGCAAAAGGAAAGAAAATAAAGTGTTTCCTCAGGCCTAATGTGAAGTGCAGATAGCTATATACTCTGAATTGCCTTTTAATGGATGCTGCTTTATATACAAGAACTTTTTCAGCCTGGGACGCCCTGATGTAACTTAGACTAGCAATAGAGTTTTTTTTTTTGCTCAAGTGAAACTGAAGTCTGCATATATTTTGTTGCTTGTGATATTTTATTTTGAATTGAAGATCTAATCCTTGCTCATACAATCAATACTTAGATAACTTGATTAGCAACAATTCTTCTCTCTGTCATGGATTAAAAATCAGGTTGTGTCTGAGCTTCCTTTGTAATATGCAACCCTTACTTCCGTAACATATATGCCGGATTTCCTTGGGACTGTTTAGTCGAAATTTGAGATTTGTGAGTCCATTACTTATGATAGCACGTGCTGCCTGTACGAGTTTTCTCCTGCAGGTTTCAAATTTTTATGTTCTTCTCCCCCCTTTTCTTCAGGTATGATATCTACTCATTCTCAGTCATCCCAGCAGTTGGTGAGCTAGTGACAGGCGATCGAGAGTCTTATCAGTACTTGGTTGAGAGCGTCCGCCGTTTCCCTCCACAGGTATTAAGTGTGGAACTTCCTTTCGTTCGTTGAAGCATCAGATAATTTGTTCACAGTAATTGCACCATGGTGAATCCCAGCTAATGATACATGGGGATTGCTAAATTTCCCTGATTTGTGAAGTCATATCCATATCTTTTGCTTTTTGTGTACTTTGTCTTCCCAGTATGTGATTGTAGTTCTTGTAATCATGGATGGATATACCGATTCGATCCGAGCTCTTGGAATTGAGAATAGGTTTCTATGCGTAGGAAAGGAATAACAATTATTCCTATAAATTTTTCCTATAGAACATCTAGTATGCCTTCTCTAAACAAAAGTTAAATTCTTACAAGGTGCTTGGATGTAAAGTGAAAAAGTATCATCAGCACTTCACCTGCAATAAAAGGAAAATTTCATATGTTGGAGAAGTTTCTTTCTCTGTCACTTCCGTTGTCCTATTGTGCCTGTTTTGAAAAAAATTAAATATTCTGCATAGGGTATATAAGGGCATCCAAGGGAGGGGGGAGTTTGTACAACTAACAATGGTGTTCTTCTTGTGGTGGAGGGGTGTACGTTATAAGACATCCCATATAAAGGAGAGTACAGTATCTAAAGGTTTTGGATCTCTCCACTTAGTACTTAAAAGGTTTTGAGTTGGTCTTTTCCAAACATTACCAGTTACAATTTGTGTAATTTTTCACTATTTTTTGCTTTTAATTGTATATAGGAGCAATTTGCCAAAATGATTGCAGAAGCTGGATTTCAAAAGGTAGAATATGAGAACCTAGTTGGTGGAGTTGTCGCGATCCATTCAGGGTTGAAGTTTTAGAGTCGTTCTCAAAGTTAACGTGAGAACGCTGGTTTTGGCCTTTTATGATGGTACCTGGAAGATCTCACGACGAAATAGTTTAAAGTTCTCAATTGATAGGTCTTAGCCACATGATGCAAATCGGGAGAGATGGTAATCAATTGTATTCTGACACGTTTCTGCGAATGGCAATGCTTTTAATTTCCTGGGAGCAGCTGCAACATGGCCTTTCTCATGACCCTTTTAAAGAACATAGTAGTTTACAACAATGTTACATTATCTGCAATTTGTGATTTAATAGGAGTTATTTTCTTCTAGCTTCATTAAGTAGATTTGAAGCTCAGTTATGAATAAGTTGACTGCCTGTCAATAATACTCCATGTTGTAGCTTGATTATTTAAATATCACCACAGTTTGTAGTTTAGTTTACATTGAAAATTATGTTATTCGGTGAGTACTAGACATAATATTCTCTGTTACTACTGTTCTTATGTCTTAACAAATATCTTCTTATTTGCTCATTTCTTCATTTTCCTTGCATCTCATTGTTGTTTCTGGAGTAGGCTTGGCTCACGAGACTAGGATCTACAGCAGGTCAGCAGCTTGTTAAACAAAGCCTGCTGCCCTGCTCAACAATTAAAAACAAATATAGCGTCAGTTTGCAGAACTCAATTTTTATTCGTGCAACAAAAGTTCAGTTTTTGAAAATTTTACACCGAACTTCTGTGAATACCAAAAAGGGCATTTTCAATCAACGCAAATGCCATTTTTAACTTTTTATTAGTCTCTCTTTTCTCACTCTCTTGATTATATGTAAACTAGATTGTCCAGTCTAAAATATATAAATACATGTCAGGAAAAGTCTGGAATAACGTTAAGAGCCGCCACTAATAAAATAAAATAAAACTGCTAATAGCCGCCAATAAATTAAAGTTAGTGGCCAGCGTACTTCAGTGAATTTAAGATAGGCAATGAGATTCGCGCCTTAGTATATTCAACACATGTCACCCATCAAAGTCACAACCACCCATAGACAATGCATCCCTGCCTCCTTACCCAGCTATAAATACCTTTCACTTGTTTTCCTACAACACCAAAATGAGGATTTTCGAATTCACAATACTATTTGCTTTCCTCTTGGTTAGTGCTTCGGCAGAACAATGTGGTTCTCAGGCGGGTGGTGCGCTTTGTCCCTCAGGACTCTGTTGCAGCAAATTTGGCTGGTGTGGTGACACGGATGCATATTGTGCTCCTGGCAATTGTCAAAGCCAGTGTCGTGCCGGTCCTCGTCCTGGTCCTGGTCCTTCTGGGGACCTTGGCGGCGTCATCTCAAATGCCATGTTTGATCAAATGCTTAAACATCGCAATAATAACGCGTGCCAAGGAAAGGGTAATTTCTATAGCTACAATGCCTTCATCAATGCTGCCCGCTCTTTTCCTGGCTTTGGCACCACTGGTGATATTACTGCCCGTAAAAGGGAAATAGCTGCTTTCTTTGCCCAAACCTCACATGAAACTACAGGTACGTCGATTTTAATTTGATAGCTAGGTGGTTCCAATTTTCAGATCAAGCCATTATGATTTGGTAAAAAAATACGTAATATGTATTCATTGAAGATTTAGTAATAACAATTGATTGTGTACCTCTATATAGGTGGATGGCCTACGGCACCTGATGGACCATACGCATGGGGTTACTGCTTCCTTAGAGAACAAGGTAGCCCGGGTGATTACTGTACACCAAGTGCTCAGTGGCCTTGTGCTCCTGGTAGGAAATATTTCGGACGAGGCCCCATCCAACTTTCACAGTAAGTTCCTATATATATGTTGACAATCATTTTACCCTAATAGTATTAAAGTTCTTTACGTTATCATTACACAAAGCCAAACCCCATATTCTAACAGGGAGACACTGTCGTGTCCTAGTTTTAACAGAGAAATAAATCTATTTTTCTTATAGTTTAATGTGATGAATTTGAATGGTCTAATGAAGTGTATTTTGACATGAATAAACACAGCAACTACAACTATGGGCCATGTGGAAGAGCCATCGGAGTGGACCTTTTAAACAATCCTGACTTAGTGGCCACAGACCCAGTCATTTCATTCAAGTCAGCCATCTGGTTCTGGATGACTCCTCAATCACCAAAGCCTTCTTGCCACAATGTCATCATCGGAAGATGGCAACCATCCGGTGCTGATCGAGCAGCAAATCGCGTCCCAGGATTTGGTGTCATCACGAACATAATCAATGGTGGCCTGGAATGCGGCCATGGAAGTGACAATAGGGTCCAGGACCGAATTGGGTTTTACAGAAGGTACTGCGGAATTCTCGGAGTTAGCCCTGGTGACAATCTTGATTGCGGCAATCAAAGGCCTTTTGGAAACGGACTCTTAGTTGATACCATGTAAGACTTCATCATCCGTTTTGTTGCATTCTCTTGCAATGCAGACCCCAGCTATAAATAATGTTGGTTATGTGATTGTGTGAATTGTGTTTGTAATCTGATCGGATCAATCGTTTATAATAAAATTAGATGGCTCGTGCCCGTGCGACTTTCCAAAATTAAAGAAAACAGCGCCTAACAAGAATGCCATACAATATCATGTTTCACGTTATGTGAAACAACATTTGTACTATTGAAGTGGTAAAGTTTCATAGAAGTACCAATTCGTGCTAAATTTAAACTATTATATTGGCAAAGCTTGTTATAAAAACTAAAGTCGAAAATATCTGAATGAAAATTTACACAAATTATAAGCGCAAGCACAGATTCGGTCATAAGTAAATAGCTTAGTGCCAGCATATGACCCGTAAAAAGTAAATATCACCAAACAATTAGGAAATTTCAAACACGGCAACTTCACTCCCCTGTTCACATTTTGGAATTAATGGTCAAACAAAATAACAACATACCCGATATATTTCTACATACCGAGGGTCTAGAGAGGGTAAAATATGTACGCAATCTATATCACTACCTAAGAGTCAGGTAGAGAAGTTATATCTGAAAGAGTATCGGCTAAAAGCAGTACAACATAAATATTATAAACTATAAAATAAAATAAACAATATAATATATAAAATATTAAAATAAATGCCTGACACGACATCATGTGAAGAAAAAACAATAAAATAATAACAAATGTAAGGCTATCAACAGATATTAGTCGATTCACACTAGATGAAGCAACAAATCTACCCAAAACTCTTGGAACCAGACTCTACACCTACGACACTATGATTCCTAAGCCCCTACACGATAGCAAACTTATCACCCAACATTAAACTAACCCCAAAACCTAAAAACCTACTAACCTACTATCATAATACTCGTCCTCCACTTCTTTCTATTTAAGGTTATGTCCTCCGTAAGCTGTAACTCCTTCAACTCTTATAATATCACATCTCCGATATTTTTTCGGTCTACCTCTCCTTCTATTAAATCCATTCCCTGTCAACCTCTCACACCTCTGTACAGAAGCATTCGTATCCCTCCTACGCAAAAAGCCAATATTTTTTTCAGTCTACCTCTCCCCCTCTTAAACTCGTCCCTCACCAACCTCTTACACCTCCGTACAGGGGCATTCGTATCCCTCCTAAGCACGTTTGAACCATCTCAATCTTGCCTTCTGCATCTTATCTTCCACTGCACTCACCCACACCATGTCTTTAATAATCTCATTTTGGATCCTACCACACCTAGTAAACGCACACATCTATTGCAACATCCTCATCTATGCCATATTTAACTTCTGCATGTGAGCATTTTTAACTGGTCAACACTTTGTCTCATACAACATAGTTGGTCTAACTGCCTCTCTGTAAAGCTTATCTTTTAATTTAAGGGCACTTTCTTATCACACAAGACCCTATATGCGAGCCTCTATTTCATCCACGTCGCACAATACGATGGAAAACATCTTCATCAATCTCTCAATTATTATGAATCATAGACTTAGATTTAAACTATCTTTCTTACAGATAACCTGAGTATCCAACTTCACTATTACGTCCTCCTCTTGCTCCATCTCACAGAACTTGCCAAATACTCATTCTTGAACCTGCTCAATTTAAACCATTTATACTCAAGAGTTTCTCTCCAAAACTCCAACATAACATTTACTCCTCTACAGGTTTCGTCAATCAAAGCTACGTCATCCACAAATAACATACACCAAGGTACCTCACCTTTAATTTCCCGTATCAAAGCGTCCATCACCAATGCAAATAAAAATAGGCTAAAGGTTGATCCTTGGTATAACCCCATGACAACTGAAAAATGATCTGAGTTTTCTCCCACAGTTCTAAAACGAGTCTTGACTCCATTGTGCATATCCTTAATTGCCCTAATGTATGTCACAGAAACACATCTAGCCTCCAAGCACCTCCAAAGAACATCTCTTGAAACTTTATCGTAAACCTTTTCTAGATCGATGAATACCATGTATAAATACTTCTTCCTTTCCCTGTACTGCTTCACCAATCTCCTAACCAGACGTATCACCTCCGTAGTTGAGCATCCCGACATAAATTCAAACTGATTCTCGAAGATAGTCACCATCTTCCTCATCCTCAACTCCACTACCCTTTCCACATTTTCATCGTTTGAATTGATACCCCTATAGTTGTTGCAATTTTGAATGTCACCCTTGTTCTTGTACAAGGGAATCATCGTACTCTACCTCCACGCTTCAGGCATCTTCTAGTCTTGAAAATAACGTTAAACAACTTGGTCAACCATGCAATACCTGCCCCGCCAAAGCTCTTTAAAAAATCCATCAAAATCTTGTCTTGCCCGGTCGCTCTACCCTTACACATCTTATGAATAACGCTCTTAACCTCCTCCAACCTAATACGCCTACAATAACCATGAGTGTTCCAAATCAACTAGCACAATGTTAGTATCTCCCGCATTTGTTCAACAATTTATAGAAGAACAATTGTTATCTCTTCTGAATGAAAACATTCTCCACCAAAATTTTAACATCCTCATTATACACTTCACTTGATCAAGATCACGTGTCTATCGCTCCCTCATCCTGGCTAACCTATATAATTTTTTTTCCTCACCTGCATCCTCTAATTCAGCAGACAGTCCCTTAAAAGTTGTTTTCTTGGCAGTCGTAACCGCTAACTTTGTCTTCTTTCTCACTTTTCTATACTCTTCCTTATCCCGCCACTTCTCCTATTCGTTCTTACTCTCCACCAACTTCCCCTTATCTCTCTCTTCACCTCTACCTTCCACTTGAACTTCTCCATTCCACCCCCAATCCCCTCTCAATCTACCCAAATGGCTTCTTGAGATACCCAACACCTCTTTAGCTATGTCCTTAATGCAACTGACGATCTTATCCCACATATTGTCTGCATCCCCACTACTTTTCCATGCCCCTATATCTATCAACTTCTCTCTTATATGTAGGATACTGGCAATCGTCAAACTTTCAAATCTGATCTTAGGCCGATCATCCACAACCTTCTTCTTTCTCATCATCTTTATCTTCACATCCATCACCAAGAGCTTATGTTGGGTTAAAAGGTTCTCCTTCGGAATAACCTTACAATCTCTACAAATTCTTCATCCCCCTTTGTAAAGAGAAAAAAATTCTATCTGAATCTTAGCCACCTAACTACGAAAGTTAACCAAATGTTCCTCCTTCTTCGAAAAGCTCAAATTCGCAACCACTAACATAAAGGCTCTAGTAAAATTCAAAAGTGATACACATTTTTTATTTGTTTCTCCAAAATCAAAACCTCTATGGACCTCAACATAACCTTAGGGAGACGACCTAACGACCCATTTAAACCTCGGAAAGCTTAAATTCTCAATAATGGACATGTCTCTCACCATATCATCTAACTCCCCCAAAAGTTCTTCTTCTCTGTAATGGCCCTTACGGTCATTTATGATAAATACGCGACATCTTGTATCTTAGAGCATTTCAGTAGTTTCCCAAGTCATTTATGACTTGCTGGGACCAATAGTTCAGATCCCCGGCGACTCGTTTGAGAGTTATCTCAAATTCCCTATTTTAGAGCCTTAAGTTAAGCTTCAGTTGACTTGAGTCAAATTTCCTTCAAGATGACCTCGGATTGAATTTTGACAGTTCCGTTAGCTCCAAAATGCCAAACAAAGTCAAGATTAACCTTAAGTTTGTGTTTTGGAGGTTTCGTTTGCAAGATATACGAATTTGTGGAAATTGTTTAAGTTTTAGCCTAAAAGTGGAGCTTTGTTGGTTTTCAATCTTTGGAGTGTCGGAATGGAATTATGACGCTTCCAGCAGCTCATGAATATTGAAATTAGGCTAGGTGAGGTGTTGTTGTAATTTTTGGGATTTTCGTTGTAATTTCAAGGTTTTGGTTTCAGGGGTCATTTTGAGCAAGCGATCTCGAAATTCAGTTTCGTCAATTCCATTGCATCCGGAATGCCATTTACAATATGTTTGAATATTTGGTTTGTCAAAATTGGCTTTTATTTGGTCTCTGAGGCTGCTGGTGCGATGGCTAGATTTTTCAGCTGAAAATAGAAAAAAACAGCAGCAAATTTCTGTTCTAAAAGTAGTTATTTTGAGTAAACAACCTTAGATTCAAATTTTATCGATTCTGTTGGATCTGGAATATCATTTTTGAGTTGTTGGAATATTTAGTTTGTCAAAATTAGGTGTCGTTTAGTCCTCGGAATTTTCTAAATGTGCAGCTACAATTGCTGTTTTTTTTTACTGCACTGGCTGTTTTTATTTAAGCTGAATGCAGTTTCATTTTTCTTCATTTCCTTCTTTCCC
>JBDJHY010000001.1:15054799-15066163 GCA_039654485.1 Withania somnifera | reverse complement strand
CCCTTCAATATAAGGAGTCATACATTCACCATCCGAGTTCTGCTGATACTTCCTGTCAAGATCAGCTGCTTCAAGCATTATTTCAAGAACAAATTTGTCCCTTCTCCTCTCAAGGTCAGCTACAATTTTGAAGTCATTGCCCTCCTCAAAAAATTTTTGAAGACCAGAAACTTCATGGTTTTTATATGGCTTCTTAGTGCTCAATTTGTTCATAGAAGGTGAACTGCCCCGGGAAGACACCATAAAGAATGGATTAACATAGCACTCTGCTACTAAAAGTGAAGCATCTATAGCAGCATCATGACCCTCAGGAGTGATCTCACACTGAGAATGCAAGTCCACAGCTAAACGCCTATATTCAGAAGCTTTCATCTGACAATCTCGATAACTCACAAGCTGGATGTAATCAGCATGCAGATTAGAATACTCAACCGTATAACCAATAGCAGGTAGTGAGTCATTGTCAAACTGATTGTTTGTATCCTTTTCAACAATGTGATTAATTTCCCTTTTTCATATCAGAACTTTAAGTCTCTGGATTTCTTCTCCAGGCTGCCAGAGACTAGCGAGATTTTATTGAGCTCTGGGGGAGCAAAGAGAAGGTTCACTTCCTCAGGGATGTCTGCCTTTCCATTCATATCAGAATCAAATTTTGCATCGGAATCATCATGACAGCCAGATCTGAAAGAAGCTCCACCATTACGGAAGACAGAAGAAACAGGTGAAATATTCAGTCCTTGTGGTCCTAGGGCACTAGGAGATTGGTGAAGGTCGATGTCAGAAGGAAGCTGCAATCAGGACAAATTCAGTGCAGTCATGTAGCATGTATATCTTGGAAAAAGCTTACCATGCACTAAAGCACTAGTTACCAGATAGAGTTCAGGATACCAACAACTCTTTCACTATGACACAAATAACTCCTTTATGTATAGAATCAGCTCAATAAAATAGTAACTATTAGGTTTCACCGATTACGGCTAGCAAAGCAGCCCAATCAGATCTCACCACAACAATCACTCCCCATTGAAATTCTTTATGTGACAATGCTATTGCAGTTTATTGTTTCTGAAAGGTACAGAAATCCTCTTTCCAAGATAATCAACAGCACTATGGACTATCTTCGTCCAGGCCATACACGTTCTCCAACACTAAACGATCAGCCTTTACAAATTATAATCATAATAATACAAATAAGAATAGTCATAGGACACAGAAAAGTGGTCCTTGCTTAGCACCAGACCTTTAACAAACATTGTAAAGTTGTTTAGCACCAATCCTATTCTCAATGTAGAATATCATTTTCTATCAGTACCAATACCTGCTTTAATCAAGTACTCTACTTCATACAGGAAATCTGTCTTTCTGAGAGGAATACAGGGTGAAAATTCCAAAGTAGATTAGCAGAAGAATTGAACAAAATAGCAGGATATATTCAGAAGAACCCAAAAAGCTTTATTTCACATTCAGATAATCATGATCACTGGAATATCTTGTATGCATTTGAGTTTATAATATCAGGATACCATACAGATTGATGACATATTAGTATTTTTTTCTTTTCGGTAAGGCAATTGATGACATATTACTCTTTACTGAGCATAGACTCCCAAAGTGACTTTTAGATTAAAGATATTCGTTTTGTAAAACGAGACACCCTTGTAAGGCAATATTTGATCTAGCAAACACAATATCCTCCCAACTCTTGGTATGCAATTCAGTGTTCTCTAAGACGCTCTTAAGAAGGGATAAGCCCTGAAGCTAGGTGCGAAATAAGTTCTGCAAAATAGGTTGTATGCTTCGCTTCACTAAAATAGCGCTTGGCTGCAAACACAAGGCGCTAAGGCATGCACTTCATCACCATGAGCTCTTTAAAAGAGTCCACGTCGGCCATAAAGGGATGGGATGTCTCCTTAATATGGCTTGGCAATGCTAACCTCTTGAAGCTTTTTGAGTTAGGCCCAAGATCCATTTCTTTACAAGCTCTCTCCTGAAGAGAGCCACATTGTCCAATAAATATTTCACCTAGTTATAGTTTTTTCTGTTCTTTTGTCAGCATCATTGCAGTTTGGGTTCACAGTAATTTATTATTAACTACATACTACATATATATTTCCTATATTCCCTTCAATTAGGCCTTTCTTTATTGAAGCCCACGTTTTTTCTATATTTCCTTAAGATGGACCCACAAGGTGGCATCTAACTCGGTTACTGAATCTGCATCTCCAGAGGTACAGGTTCCTCAATTGGTCAGTGTTGATCTTGATCAATTGGAAAAAGCCTGCAATCACATTTTTCAGTCTGCATCTCCAGAGGTACAGGTTCCTCAATTGGTCATTGTTATTCTTGATCAATTGGAGAAAGCCTGCAATCAGATTTTTCTTTCTTTGCGATGGTTGTTTCTCAAGTATATTGATAGATAGATAGATAGATAGCTTAGCTGACCATCACCATATTGCAATTTTACAACTTTCAAAGGTAGCATTCACAAGAAATAGGACAAAAGCAATTAATGGCACTGTCAAATCAACCTAATGATGCAGGGCCCAAAAAGGTTAAGTATATAAATTATGCTAAAAATCAATCTCAAAATCAAAATGGCATAGAATCAAGAAGGGCCAAGTTCTGAGTTTTGAAACAGGAAAAGAATGAAGTAGTTCCCACAAGAAACTCAATGTTTCAAGAAAGACTTGTGCATCCTTCTATTACCTTGGGGCAACGGATCCGCGCCTCCACTCAGCTTCCAGAGAAGGAAGGACAGCAGGCTTGTGTACAGCTGTGTGAATCACACTTAATGCAATGGTACAATTTTTCTCTTGCTTTTCAAGGAAAATTGAAGAAACGTTCCCAAAGGCTATCATGCTCTGTACAGGGGTTATTGCGGGATCAAGGTAAGGTTTTAGCATCTCAACAAGAAAAAGCACGTGATGCATAGCATCCTGAAATGATAAAATTCCCAAATTAACAAGCTTAACGATGTTAAACTGAACAGTTAAAACTTTATGGTGAGTCTTCCCACATAAACTAGAGCAATTGTATATTCCTGAATATAGTTGACAAAAATTTTAGTCAAAAGATTACCTTATATTTGACCAAAGTATCATCCATAACCCCAGATAAAGCCAAGACAATATATTTAAGGGCTGCACGTGCACGTGCACGAGCAAATGAGTGGCGGGCACCCTGATACACATTTTGAGCAAAGGCAATTATTAACAAAAGTGTATATAATGAAAACGGGCTCTCAACAGCAAGAATATAGTCATATAATGGTACCAACAGTCAGAAATAATCTTTGCTAAATATCAATTGTGACAGCAACAGGGAAAGATAAACTGAATCACGACCTGTAGGACTGCCTTGTGGTACTATTACTGCACTACTCTTATCAGTTATCAGCTACAGCTTCTCTGAATAGTGTTGGTGATTGGTGTCAGTGTTATCAATTAAATATGCTTTTTATGTCCAAGGATTTCAAAGACATAGAACATCCACCAATAAACTACAGCAGTCAAAGGCCAACTTAAACCCTTTTGACTTGGTTTGTCACCCAGTATCTTCATTGGAACAACGTTGACTGTCTCAATCAAACTCAAGGATACAGTATATGAGACTATAGAACAGATTCTGTTCAAGTAAGGTTGTTCCGATGATGTTGACTACCATGCTCCATATCTTTTACTAAGAAGCATCGTTTTCAAATATTTGTACTATGAGATCCTACAGAACTTGTATTCTGTATGGCAGTTGCACTCATTAATGACAAATTCATCTTTTAGTTGCAAATTTCCATTAAATCTACTTCACCAGGCCTTCACAAAGATATGAGAAATTACATAGGGATTTGTTGCTGCATTAGGTACTGCAACAATACCCTCTCCATCATTCCTTGGGTTTTAAAATGTTAAAAAAGGTTCATTGTCAGCAAGCAAGTGTTAACTAGTCAATTAGATAAGCACAAAAAGCTCATGAAATTAAAATGAAAGAATAATAGAAAGACACACCTGGATTAAAGGTAACAGGTCCTCCAATAGCTCAAGTGCTAAGTCAATCTGTATTAAAGGAGATCTTAGAATTTTAGAAAACTTTCACAAGCAAGGTTGCAAGGTAAAGCCTAAATTCTACTACACGGTGGAGACTTAAGAAGAAAGTTCTGAATAACCTTCGCTATCACTTGAGGCATCCATGGAGCTAAGACACCAGAACAAAGATCAATGAGCACACATGCAGCCCTCCCCTGCCAGTAAGTGTCGAATAGTTTCAGTAAAGAGATCCAACTTCAGAATACGATACTAATGTAAAATATTTTTTCAATTCATTCATAACATCATCTTGGATTGCATCGCTCTTCCCTAGCTCTATATACAATTAAATAACTGCACAGGATCCATGCTGAGAACGGACCAAACAGCAGAGCAGATAAACGGGTTCATTTACCCTGATAAAAGTCACAAGTAATGATGCAAAGGAAAAATAAACTTGGTTGATCTTGCCAGATAAAAATTCAACAGGTAACAAAGCAAAGGCCGAGACAGAGAAATGGAAAATGTTCAGCATTAACCAAAGTGCAGATGTTGTGACAGAAGGGAACCTAAAAGGAGTGGGAGAACCTACATTTGATGGTGAAAATGATAGGTAACCTGCACAAGCACGAAGCAGAGGACGATAAACTGATGAAGACAAAGTCCCGACAATCTGCACAATAGCAACAGTAATGACATTGTGATCCTAGATTAAGAAATAACCAAAACAAAGTTTATAACAAGATCATAGAACAACCTGGGACAGGGCTTTCTGTACAACAGGTTGTCTCCACAGAGATAAATCTTCATCAATTGGGTCACTACTGTTGATACTAGGACGAAGTGCTACAGGTTATAAAAAAGCAAGAGAAATAAGAGAAGGGAAAAGAATTATAAATTAACCTGATGAAAATGGAATAGTTGGGTAAGATTCACATCTCACATCTGACAAATGAGACACTGACTCAAGAGTAACACTCACTAGAATTTCATCAGAAAAATTGCTGTGGAAACATTAGCTGGAAGAATGATCAATATACTGGCAAAAAGAGAAGATAATTTCCAAACAATCACAAAACGGGACACACTGTTGCCAAAACGGTCACCAGAAAGAGGAGCAGTTACTTGGAACAATCAACAGAAAGATACTGGAAACAATAACTGGAAAGAGGAGTTTTGCTGCTGGAGCAATTACTAAAGAAGGCAAGAGTAATAAAACTACAAAATAAAGAAAACTTAGGTCGGCCAAAAAGCATAAATTTGTGTACTGGTAGGCAGACGCAATTTAAATCTTGACCAAGATCGTAGAGGCTCTAATACCAAGTGAAAAAATAAGAGAAGGAAAAAAAATGAACAGGAAAGATGATGATAATCGAATACAATATGATATATACATAGCTGTAAGATACAACACATATTTACAGTCTAACTCACTAATACTTTTGTATTCCTAATAGTAAGCATAATCAATGCCCGTGATTTACTAAAATACTCAAAAAGGGTTCAACATTCAATGGCAAAGCCATCTAACTTAGAAAACAGTTCTGATAGAGAGGAAGAAGAACTCTCCACAAAAGCCTAAGGTCTCAAATTAACATGCACTTGAATATAAAGCATGTCAGTTTTTTTATAAAGAGAAAGGAAAAAGGATAATCGATTTTGAGCAAATGTTAAATCAAGGACACGGACTATCAGCTATGATAGAGTAATTATGGAACCACAAAAGCAATATACCTGGCAGCAATGCTTGAATTAGGGGCAATGCCAACCATAAATCAGAAGCATTATCTGCCAACTTGCTGCAGAGCAGAGGCTGTTAAAATGAAATGTTGAATGTCAAAAGAAGCAACATTATTAGTACACACATGATTACGATGGTTATCTGTAGCAGAAAGCTGTGGTTGTGATTGACCTGGGATATACAAGCATACAGAACATGTAAAATCCCTTCTTCCACTAGCCCGATATCTAAAACATTAGTGAAATTGGAGTTCCACGGATATTCTGGTATCTGAAATTCATCTCCAAGCAATTCTGAGTAATCAGCAAAAGAAACAGGGGTGCAACGCTCAGATTGTGACCCTTCATTAGGCACTGAAGTTGTAATTTCACTACAAGAAAGTGAAGCTTCTGGAGGCTTTATAGGCTCAAGAAACGTCAACAGAATCCAAAAGGCCTAGAGATAAAAGACAAGAATAGAAATTAGGGTAAAGTATAGGCTACTTTTATTCTCAAGAAAATTCTAAGTATGCACTTTTGAACTCTCAACATTTTGGAAACAAAAGATGGAAGAGGCACAAGGAAATATTTGTATCTACTTGAATCTTGCTTTATTTTCTTTCTGCCATGTCTTCTAATTACTGGGAGGGAAAAGGGAAGGACAATCTTTTTTTAACAGGGAGAGAGTAAGTGTATTACCACTTTGCAAATATTTCCCAGGTTAGAATCCTTGTAAGCTTTCCTCAGTAAAATGAAGATAGCATCTGGTCGAAAAGCTAAGTAACAAGATGTAGGAAAAATCAAGGATGACATGTTGCATGATCTCCTAGGCTGCCACAATAAAATATACAATTAGTCAGCAGCCATGCCGTATAAGCAAGCAACATAACCACCTTACTGACAACTGTGCCTAAATCCTTCTGCATGCCAACTACATGGCAGTAGTACTTGATTTCTTTCCACGATGATCCAAAAACAGTAATAGATGGAACAAGAGAGCACATTTAAGGACCCTCGTGAACAGAAAAAACATGCAAGAAAAAATATGAAATAAATCATAATATAAGCTCCTAACCTGAGTCTACAGAATTACAAAGCTCAAGCAATTTTCTAAATAGAGGTTAAGAAGACTGGAAATAAAAATAAAATAAAAAGTGACTGACAAAAAAGAATAAAACATGACACTTAACCGAGCATGATACGAAGTTGCAACCCTGTATACATCTTGAGCCAGAAAGTGGAGTAAGCGTGTAAAATATGAAGGAAAACCTCCCCAATCTCCAAAGGATGCAATAAGTCTGGATTAGGTCAAACTACCTCCTACCACTCTCATTTAACTTCGATATTGTATTATATTGTTGTATTTTGTCATTGCTTCTACACTTCCGCTATTTCTTTTTTAGACCAGAGTAGAAATGCTTTTGTTTGAGGCAAGGATCTATTGGGGAACATAATCTCTACTCCCCAAGGTAGAGGCAAGGGCCTACTGGGAACATAATCTCTACCCCCAAGGTAGAGGAAAGGTTTGCATACACTCTACCCTTCCCAAACCCCACCTGTGGGATTACACTGGTATGTTGTTGTTGTTGTTGCAAATCAGATAACAATTTTTTACATTAATATTAAGTAAAAAGAGTTAGTCAGTTATCTCCTTTTTATTAGTTAGTTACCTGATCAGAAGAGTTACTACGAAGAACTTGAAGTAAGGGAGATAAGTGTAAATCAGAATACGAAGCCAAACCTAAGGAAGGTCTCTGAAATTATCCCCTTCTTAGTCTATAAGTTTACATGTTTAACTACCTAATGAATAATAGTATGATAGTGTAGATGAGACTGTCTTCTTTAAAACAATTATATGAAGATGCTTCTATTTGCCTGCTGTGCTTAATAGGAATTGGCCCATTTATATGTTCAGCTTGTTAAAGTAAAGGTCCTTGTTTTCTTATCTATATAATAAAACTAGGCTAGAGATTAACAATCCGAGTAGTTTCAAGAAGCAACAAATCATCCTTGTCCTAAACAACAGTTTCCAGTCAAGAGTACACGGAGGAAAAGTACTACTTCCTCAGTCCAAATTTATGTGAAACTCATTCCTCTTTAGTCTGTCCCAAGAAAAAATGACACATTTCTATATTTGGTAACAATTTAACTTTAAAATGTCCATTGTACCCTTAATGAGATTATTTGTAGCCACACAAATCCTAACAGTCTTCCTTTCTTAAATTTTGTATTCAATCAAACACCATACATGACTCAGGAAGGATCACGAAAGGAATACTATTTTTCCTTTCAGAGGAGACAGCTACTTGTTATGAGGTAATATTTCACAAACTGAATGACAAGAAAAGCAGAGGAGAAGTACTCCGTGAGTACCTCAAAATTCGATGATACAGTCAAAGATATCACGGATTGACTGTTTCTTGATGCTTCAGATTCTGAAATACTACCTACCGACCTGGTTGTCTCCCTGCTTAAGCAGAAAAGATAACAGTGAACGAATAAAGTCTTACCTCAAGGAGTGAAGCTTGCACAATAGTCACATCTAATGCTACAGAAATGAATATTCTTTCACTGAAATCAAGCTATAAGAGAATTTTACCCAAATGAATAGGAAATCCCCTTTCAATAATTAGTAGCAGCAATATCAAAGTTATCACAGGGCTCATGAAAAGCAAAGTTTATACGAACTATAAACTATATAAGGGGTATGCAAAGTTAAGGCTTCATTAACATGTCTCTGACAAAATGACTCCATTTTTGGACACACACACACAGCAATTACCGTGTCTTAGGGAAGTACATATTCTGAACTTAATCAAAGATCAAGCAATTTGTGAAATCCCTTGTTTTTCCTTTCCCCTAGAAAGAATTAATACTTGACCAGCCTGGGCAAGAACTTCTCACCACATTATGAATACAATTCCTGAATGTTCAGCATCACCACACTTTTCCCTTTCTATTAGCCAAGGCAACACCAATCATCAATACAAATGAGCTTATAGTAACATTATAAATCTGGCAAGAACACCTCCAAACAATAATCGTTCTGTCTAACAGAGCAATAATTTCTTAACTGGAATAAAAAGTAACGATAATTTACTTGACCATAAAATTAGATATCTTGTTTCTCATTATGTTAATGAATTCTTCAGCGATAGAATGAAGCCTTAACCAATTTGATCTCTCAATCAAATCATACATCCCCCAAAATCCAAGAGAACAAAATAAAAGAAAAAAAGAAGATTCATTTGTCACTGTGCAGAAGATAGATAATAATCAATCAATATCCTTGACAAAATCCAATACAGACCAATTTGTGGAGAACTATTAGAGAAATACCTTGTAAAATAAATCAGGGATACCAACCTTTTCTTTACAATTTGAAGCATTGGGTAAAGAGGACCAGCAATCATTGCAAGAAAACGTGTAGCATATTCTGCAGCTTCTGGAAAACAGTTAAGATCAGCCTGCACGAATATAACAGAATTCTCAACAGAACCATGTAATCCACCATAACTGCGCTACCAGCATGCACCATTTCATATTTCAGAATGACAAAGATACCCCTATTTCTATACTTGAGATTAAAGAAATACCTCTAGTTGGGGAAGGAACGCTACCAGCCGGTTTGTGATATCTTGAAGCAGCTATAAAATAATAGGTTAGACAAAAGAGCTGAAATATTTACACACACGCTTGCATACATCTAAAACAAGTAACACATCACTGCTCATCAAGGCAGCAGTTCAAGAAGTTTTATCCTTAATAAAAAGGATACTTAAAGGAATGATGTGCCACAGTACAAATTCATCTGACCATGAAAACGGGCAAGTCTCACAGATGCATCTTACAACAAATGTGTGCAAGACAAGTTCAGCAATAGCAGTGTCTTCTACCTGAAGATGCATATTATTATTGTCCTGCTTGCTTGATATTATGTTTGGCAGGAAGTAGTTGGCAACTGGTTGAAACTCTGGTTCAAGACCAGTAACTGTGATACCAATCAACTGCACAGAGGAAGAGAAGGAACAAGTAAGTGATGAAATTAGAGCCCTGAACATAACTAGCCAGCAGTAACAGGAACGAACCAACAAATTAGGAAAAAAATGAGGAGAGAAAAAGTCAAGTCCAGCTCTCTGAAACAATATCTTAGTTTCCATTGTTTCTTTGTGCCACATCTAAGGTAGACAGTAGAATGGATTATATGTGATATTTATCCTTTTCTTCTACCTGATTCTATAGAAAACTATTATGTAATCTAGCTCAATTCGTTCTTTTCAATTTCCTTCAGAATTTCCCCTTTTCTCTTTTTATTTTGCTATAAGCCAGGGTCTCTTTTCTTATGGAAATTGTTACCACATGCTAGACTCTAGCATCGATAGGGTTTTATCGCCTTGGGATAAGATTTGGAGAAATAAGGCACCTTTGAGGGTCTCTTGTTTCTCTTGGATTGTTTCTAAGGAGGCTTGTCTCACACAATCGAACTCACAAAAGAGGAGATTCAACTAGGATGTAGATGTCCACCGTGTGAAGAGCATTAAGAAGAAGTTTACCACCTCTTCTTGCATTTTAGGGTCACTAGCCAGCTGCAGAACATGTTTTTTTGTAATTCTAGGCATAAGTTAATCCATGCCTAATTCCATGATTGAGTTCTTGCAAGGATGGACCAGAGAGGGGCTTAGTAAGAAATTTCCAAAAACTTGCAACACCATACCTCAGGTCATTTGGCAGACTATCTGGCTCGAAAGAAACAATATAATTTTTGAAGGAAAAAAGAGTAACCAAGACAGTCGACAGTCTTAACAGAGATATCTTTTTTGGTAGCTTTTTGGTGCAATCTGGTTATTGTACATGATGTAGGTGGAATGTTAGACACAACAGAGGGATTGCACAAACTGTAATAATGCCTGTTGCACTGGGGAAGGATCCCATATTACAGCACGTCAACCCAGCAAACTCCAATTTAGGGACTGCATTTACTGGTAAAATGGTGCTTTTCAGCATGTTCACAGGCAATTCTGATATAGCTTCAAAGATCATTACAGTAGGTTCGGGTACATTTCTTGGAATCTTTCATCTCCATAGAAAATCAGTGTCATCTTCATATAGCAAACAACAGAGAATTCTCACTTACATTTCCCACCCTAAAACCCTCCCATCACTGTAATTGAGTAGCTTTATCAAGCATTTTGTTGAGTCCTTCCATAGCGAAAATAAAAAGTAATGATCAGAGGGGATATCCCTGAACCTTTCTGGGAAAGAAAAATGTAGTTGGTCCTCCATTAATCAAAATTGTGGTGATACAGAACTTAACCCGCCTAATCTAGCCTTCCCCAAACACCATTCTTGAGCATTATGAAAAGATATGACCAGATTAACTGGTCAAAGGCTTTCTCATTGTCAAGCTTGAAATAAAGCTAGGCTGCTCAGATTTCAACTTCCAACACTTCATTGCCCATTCTGGAAGTACTTACGGAGAGTTGGAGTTTAAGAGGGCACAATGGAAACCCTGATATATGAACCACATAGCCACAAACGGATTTATTGGTCATAAAAATAAGAAAGCTAGTGAAGTTAGCTTTCAGAACACTCTTCTCACACCTCTAGTGATCCCAAAAAGGAGTTA
>JBDJHY010000001.1:15028014-15039437 GCA_039654485.1 Withania somnifera | reverse complement strand
GGACACGTGGTGTCCAAGGAGCGCATCATGGTTGATCTGGAAAACATTGAGGTAGTTCATAGATGGCTAGGCCTATTTCCCCTATAGAGATTCACAATTTTGTTGGCTCGACAAGGTATTATCACAGATTCGTTTAGGGGTTTTCTGTTGTCACAGCACCATTGCCTTGATTAACCCAAAAG
Source organism: Withania somnifera (assembly GCA_039654485.1). Taxonomy (NCBI): domain Eukaryota; kingdom Viridiplantae; phylum Streptophyta; class Magnoliopsida; order Solanales; family Solanaceae; genus Withania; species Withania somnifera. The sequence goes on along the minus strand of JBDJHY010000001.1, from coordinate 15,039,255 downwards.
AATATTGCATTTCAGTGGTCGGATTAGTGCGAGGAAAGCTTTCGGAGGCTTAAAGCCTTATTGACTTCAACTCCAGTGTTGACTTTGTCTATTGAGGGTGAGTCTTTCACTGTTTATTATGATACATATCGAGTTGCTTTAGGTGGAGTGTTGATGCAAAAAGGTAAGATTATAACTTATACCTTTAGATAGTCGAAGACCCATAAGAAGAACTACCCTACGCATGATCTTGAATTGGCAGTAGTGGTATTTGTGTTGAAGTTATGTCACTATTTATATAGAGTTCACTATGAGGGGTTCACCGGCTATAAGAGTCTTTAGTATATCTTCCGTCAGAGGGATATGAACTTGAGGCAGGGACTATGGATTGAGTTTCTTAAGGATTATGACATGACTATTGTATACCACCTAAGTAAGGCTAATGTGATAGTTGTCGCTTTAAGTAGGAAATCAGCTAGTATGGGTAGCCTTGCGTCAATTCGGGCAGAGGTGCGACCTTTGGCTAAGGAGTTTTAGAGTTTGGCGAATAATTTGGTTCTTTTGCAGATTTCAGATAGTGGTGTCCTTTCCTTTATTGATTCTCGTCTTTTCTTGTGGATTAAGAAAAAATAGCTCGAGGATGAAAAGTTGTGCATCATCGGAGATAAGGTGTTGATGAGAGAAGCAAAAGAGGTTTTTCTTGACCCGGAGGGTGTTTTGAGGATTGGTGGTTAGAAATGTGTGCCTACAGTAGGTGATTTGACTATCTTGATTATGCGTGAGGCACATAGTTCGAGGTATTCCATCCATTCAGGGGCGGCAAAGATGTATCATGATTCAATGGAGCATTACTGGTGATATGGCATGAAAAGGGATATAGCGGAGTACATGGATAGATGATTAAACTATCAGAGAGTTAAGTTTGAGCATCAAAGGTCAGTCAGAGTGTCTTAGAGGATACTCATTCCTTCGTGGAAGTGGGAGCGGGAGCAAATTACGATGGATTTTTTTTGGGGTTTTCTAGAACCGTGGGTGGATTTGATTCTATTTGTGTTATTTTGAATTGATAAACTAAATTTCCCATCTCATCCTGGTCAAGGTTGAATATACGGCTAAGAAGTTAGTGAAGATTTACCTCGCTCAAATTGTTCGGTTACATGGTATCAATGTTTCTATCATCTCCGATTGTGGATTATTGTTCACTTTGCATTTTTGGAGAGCACTGTAGCTTGACTTGGGCACTCAGCTTGATATGAGTACAATTTTTCACCCTTAGATCGATGACCAGTTTGAGGGGACTATTCAGGTTTGGAGGCTATGCTTCATGCCTGCGTGATTGATTTAAAGGATTGTTGGGATAAGCATTTACCCTTGCAGGAGTTTGCTTATTACAAGAGTTATCACTTTAGTATCCGGGTGGAGCCTTTTAAGACATTATATGATAGGAGGTATAGATCTCTGATCGGTTGATTTGATGCATTTGAGGTGAAATCCCTTGATACAAATCTTCTTCGTGATGCTATTGAGCAGGTTCGAGTCATTCAGAGCCGATTATTGACAGCTCAGAGCAAACAAAAGAGTTATGTTGATAGACGGGTCTGACCCTTAAAGTTTATGGAGAGTGATTATGTTATGCTAAAGTGTCACCCGTGAAGGGTGGGATGAGATTTGGAAAGAAGGGCAACGTTAACCCTCGGTACATTAGCCTATTTGAGATTCTAACGCATGCTGGAAAGGTGGCTTATCAGTTAGTTTTGCCACCTAACTTGTCAGCGGTGCATCCTATATTTCACTTTTTTATGCTTCGAACGTATATTCCTAATGATTCTCATGTTGTTTATTATGAGTCGTTGACTTTGGATCCGAACTTCACTCATAAGGAGGAGCATGTAACAATTTTCCCAAACAGCTCTTCTCGGGCAATGTATAGCTTAAGTTGAGCTTGCACCAAACAAAAAAGAAATAAGTTTCTAATTTCCGAAATCCTCTTAGCTAAACCTATAGAATTCCGCTTTTTCTTCTTCTTCCTTGCAATTTATAATGCATTAAGGGGATAAAGACCAAAAACTCTTCGTTGAATGTGGCTCATAACCGGTACCGGTGGCATGTTAGGAACCTGAGGACTAAGGAAATTACTTCAGTAAAGATTCAGTAGAAGCATCTCCAAGTTTCAGAGGCACATGAGAGATTGAGTCTGATATGCGTACCAAATATCAACAACTTTTCGAGGCTTCAGGTGCTTTCTATTCCTTTATGTTAAAGGACAAATATGATTTTTAGTGGTGGATAATGTAATGATCCTAAAGGTCATTTTTTATACTTTCAGTAAAATTATCATTTTATCCTATCCTGAGAGTTGCCCCGGGTTATATTTGTTCAGTTTACGGGGTTGGTTTTGAAATCAGAGCTAAAAGTTGTAAATTTTGAGAAATTATCAATTTTGAAAGTCTTTGAGTTGAAATAGTTGACTTTAGTCAACATTTAGAGTTTCAAGTCTTGGATTGAAATGTAGTCAGTTCCAGCAGCTTTGAAATGTAGAATTTGGTCAAGAGCGACCTTCGTTTTCAGTTTTAGGCTTTTTGGTACTGATTTTTAATTTTTTTTTAATGAGGGACATTTTGGTATTTTAGCTTGGTTAATGAGGGGCAATCTTGTATTTTCTCATGTTTCTAGACCCATATAAATAACTCTCAACCCCTTTTCCACAATTTTTATAAGTCTAAAGTTATTGAAAAATATCTTTAAAAATCTTTCTCTTTGGAAATAACTTAGGGGCTAGGTTTTTGTAAGATCCAAGATTGGGTGTAAGATTCAAAACTCATTTTCCCACAAATTTCTTACTACTCCCTCTATTTAAAAAAATGACCCTTTTGACTTAACACAGAGTTTAAGAAAATAAAAAGACTTTTGAATTTGTGGTCTAAATTGAAGTTATGTCAAATGTACCAAAATGTTCTTCTATATTGTGGTCTTAATCATGTCATGTGGAAAGTTGCGATGAAAATATTATTTTAAAAAGGTTATTTTTTTTAAACATAAAAAAGTGAATAGGGTCATTCTTTTTTAAACGGAGGGAGTATCAAGCATGACCACTTCTTTATTGCTTTACTTTACAAAAAAAAAAATTGGAAATTTTTAGCTTAAACTTGATGTTGATAAATTAAGATATTTTCGAATATAGATTTTTATGATTTTTAGTCATAATGTTAGGGTTTGAAAAACTTGGGAACTCGATTTTGAACACTTCTAAGGGTTTTTTTAAGTAGAACTCTTGGGTAGGATTTTAATCACTAAACCTCCATTACCCACTAATTATTTTACAATTTTAACATCAAAACCTTGGATTCTCAAATCCGAAATTGGGGTTTTGCCATGAACTTTTATTTTGATATTTTGAACTTTTGAGGATGAATTTTAACTCGATTTTCATATGTGAGCTCCTAAAATCATGGAGAACTTGATTTTCAACTAACTATTTGAAAATTTCCTGACCCTCGATTTTAGCTTTTTTGCCTCAATTATAAAATATTGATTATGGGTATTAAACTTCATATTTTCTCATGTTTAGCTCATATTTGATTAGATAGTGCGGAAGCGAGGACTCAACGCGAAGGTAAGGCTCCGGTTTGATTGAGTTTTCTTCATTTAAGGCAAGTGGAGGCTTGATCCTTTTACAAAGCTATTTAGGATCCTTGTGTGTGGTGTTTACTTCTAATTGGGAGTAATGAGGATGATTGGGGGTGCCCGTGCGGTGTAATAACTAATGTTTCACCCGGACGCTAGAGTCAAGTATATGGGGCTAAAACCAAGGAATAAGAATGGGCAAATGTTTGATTGTTGATTTTTTCTAATTAAGTAAGGAGTGTTATAGCCTTGTGCTGCCATAAAATATTATCTTACATTCTATTTGTTCCGCTTGAGATTATGTCCAGAAGAGGCCTTGGTTGAATCGTTGCACTATTATATTTGATTAATTAACCGTGTAGAAATTTTGTTGACTTACTTACCATGAATTGTTTTCATTTTGAGTTATACGCCCTTAAAGGACTTATTTGAACGTTACTTAATTCCTCTTTGCTATTGAACCCTTGGGTGGCGTTGGTTATGCACTAGATAATAATGTCCTTGTTGTGATATGCATATGACTTACCCACTATTACTTGCATTTGGATATTGATTGAAAGGTGTATTCGAGAAGCATGTGAATAGTAAATAACAAACAGGAAGGTAACAATAACTATTATGAAAATCATGGCCGACAAATGATTCCGACATAGTAAAGGTAATGATAACTTATATGAAAATTATGCGTGATGAATGATTACAACGTGGTAAAGATAATGATAGTTGATATAAAAATCATGGCTCATCTACGATTCTAGTGTGGTAAAGGTAATGATAATTAATATAAAAACCATGGCTGATGTATGATTTTGGCGTGGTAAAGGTAAAGATGTGTAATATATGGTGCCAGAGATGATATGTGATTCTGGCATTACATTGCATGGACATTGATTGTTCCCGTGATTTGCCTCCATACTTTAAGAATGTGTCTTAGTATGATGCCTTGTATCCATTGATGTATGACCTACTTATTTATTTGTAATCTGAAGTGATATTGTGATTCGAATGGACTTTGATGAGATTGGAACTATGAAATTGTTGAAATTGATGTCGGATTGCTGCCTTGGTCTATTCCTATTAGTATTCAGTTGTTTCTTGATTGCGTCGGATGTACCCTTCCTATCGCGAATATACTTGTGGAATGAAGACTAATTGAGGTTCTATGAAATCCAACTATGAGGCCCTGGCACAATGGGGTCTATTCTCACGAGTTATGAAATGGAATCAAGAAGGATGCCGCCTCTGAATGGGCTAAGGACCGGATTATATACTTAATACGAGTTGAGCATTATTACTTAAGTTAATTGATAATATTTTTGTGATGATGTGACCATGGGATCTTGGATTCGAATGTGGTGATATTCTTGTTTGAGTTGATTCATTAGTGGTTTTGTTGTATTGATTTATTACTGTTATTATCTCTACGCCATGTATTTATTAATTACTTTCATTATAAATTGTCGATGCTATACTGATTCGTAGCTTGAAGTCTGGAGGGTTGTGGTTGGATGAACGATGTAGTTGGTGATTGTTCATTATTTTGCTTTAGTGCCGTAGTGGGGATACTTTCTGAGTACCTATTGTTTATTTTGGTACTCACTCCTTGCTTTTCTACACTTATGTAGGTGTGGAGTCTGATGCTATTTGATCATTCCCTCATCCTGATTAGTTCGAGGCTTGTGTTATAAGAGAGTTGAGGCAACTGTTTGTCATTCGGCAGATGCCCACACTCTTTATTCTATGTATTCGATCCTACTTGAGGATACTAGACATTGAGACTTATGTATTATTCGGTTCTGTAATGCTGTATTAGAGGCCTGTACACTATGACACCAGTTCTTGTGTGATTTTTATATATAAGTTTTTATATTTGTACCTTCTTTCCTTCTAGCTTATTCATTATTCTGCAATTACCCTTATTGCATTGTATATGCTTACCTGCATAGCTGGGTTAAGACAAGTGCCATCACGATATTGAAATTTTGGGTCACCTGCATGTATTTCTCGATTAAGTGTGTCGCACAAAATTTGTCTAGTGTGGTTAAATAAAAATTCATATAATCAATTACAACTTGTTTGGAACTAAGGTGTATTTACCACTCCAGTGATAATCGATTTGATTGAGCAAAAAATCTCCCAAATAATTAAGAATTCTAAGCTTGACACCACCTGCATATATTTCTCGATCAAACTCATCATATGAAACTTGTCTTATACGATTTAATGTGTAGTTCGAGCTATTATATTAACATAATATTTACCCATAAAGCACAACAAATTAGTTATTGCTATGATTTGATTGAACAAAGGATCTCCTATATAAAAAAGTTTCAAGTTTGATACCACCTGCATATATTTCTCAATCAAACTCATCGTATAATTCGATTTACGTATAATGTATAATTTGTTAGCTTTTATGCTAACACGTGATTTACCCAAAACATACACAAAAAATGATGACTACTATATTTCCTTATTAGCAACAAAAAAAAAAAAAAAAAAAAAACTGAAGTGTGTAGTTATTGTTATTAACTATGTGCATTACGAGACCTACTGATTTATTTTTTTCAAATTTATATTAGTAAATTTTTTTTATGTATATACATATATATGTTAGTGGTAGAGAGGAAAACGAAGAAACAATGAAGTCCTTGAATTCCTTGTGGGTAGGACCCGAACAACCTCCAACCTCCCTCGTCTTACCAACCACCGTAAAACATTCACAACTAAAATGATTATCATTTCTTCACTCTCAAGATTCTTCACAACAGAACCCCTTTTCAATATATACATATATACTGTATCCCTCATGAGTCAATTATTAACTTGTGCCACCAACAAGCACTTGTATAAAAAAACTTCATACAAGAAGCCACCTCAAATACACCAAGCCAGCAAATACATCTACAATATATCCAAAAGAGAGAGAGAGAGAGAGAGAGAGAGAGAGAGAGAGGAGATTTATGGAGCAATCAAGAAAATGGATGATATTGATAGCAAGCACATGGATTCAAGCATTTACAGGGACAAATTTTGACTTCTCCTCTTATTCCTCTGAATTGAAATCTGTTCTTGGAATTTCACAAGTGCAGCTCAATTATCTGTCTATGGCATCAGATTTAGGGAAGGCATTTGGTTGGTGTTCTGGGGTATCTCTTATGTATTTCCCGTTATGGGTTGTTCTTTTCATTGCTGCTTTCATGGGACTTATTGGTTATGGCCTTCAATGGCTTCTCATTCAGAGAATCATCATTTTGCCTTATTTCTTGGTCAGTTTTCTTCCCTCCCTTCAATTGCTTTTTGCCCTTGTATTTTTATTTTTCTCGAGAACTTTTTTCCTCTGAATTCTTGGGTGGATTGGTGGTTGGCAGTTGTTGGAGCTACCACAAACAAATTAGCAAACTTTATTATTTTAGAAATGACTTATGGACCCTATCAGATAAGATACATAACTATAATTAATTGTTGGTAAGGAGTAACATAATTGATCAACCCCTACTGAAGTACCAATCAAATAATCTTCTGTAAAATAAATCAAGAATATCTATCAAGTGAAAAATGATATGTAGAAGGTAAACTAAATTTATCATTTCTGAGGTTTCTCATTAGGTAAAAAATTAAATAGATTGCCTTCAAAGAAGAAGGCCTTTGAGAACATCTTATTCTCAGCCACCATCCAATTAATCAATTAAATTTTGGTGCTTGAGAACTTCTTTGCAAATCTTAAACTTCAAGATTCAAGTGGTTCCTTGAGAAGGTTGCCTTTGTAATCAACTGAAATTGCTAACTGCAGAAATCCAAGATATTACATGATTATTTTCTTCAGCTTTTTACTTCAACGCGCTTGAAAAATTTATTGGGATCCTATCCCGTTTTCAAGCTTTCACTATTAAATCTTGCAGGTATTTCTCTTGTGTGTGCTGGCTGGCTGCAGTATCTGCTGGTTTAATACAGTATGCTATGTGTTGTGCATTAAACATTTCCCGGCAAATAGGCCATTTGCATTGTCCCTCAGCATAAGTTTCAATGGTGCAAGTGCAGCCCTGTACAACCTCATTGCCAATGCCATCAACTCCAAAGATGACACTCTATACATTCTTCTTAATGGACTAGTCCCCCTTGTCACATCAGTTGTAGTTCTTCCAATCCTTTGGCAACCTAATTCTCAAACCCTTCGTGCTGATTCTGTTCGCAGAGAATATCTCAATTTGTGCTGTCTAACCGTACTAGCAGTTTTCACCGGCCTTTATCTCTTAATCCTGAATTCGGTCTCGTACAGTGCACAGACAGCTCGTATCCTTTTGGCTGGTGCAGTGTTCTTGCTGGTCCTGCCGATGATTGCACCAGGGGTTATATGCTCAGAAGATTGGTCTCAACTGTTCCATCCTAGTTATCTGCCACTTGAAGAAAATGATACTGATGATCTTGAAATGCACAACGAATTGATTTGGAAAGAGGTTTCAAGTATGAATGTTTGGGCAGAAAATTCTCATGGTTCAAAAGAGAAGGAAAGTTGGACTAGCAGTTGTCTGTTGACAGATCGTTTGCTGCTGATTGGAGAAGAACATTCAGCAAATCTGCTCATCCGTAGGTTGGATTTCTGGCTATATTACCTTGTATATTTCTGTGGGGGGACACTTGTACTGGTTTACAGCAACAATCTAGGCCAAATTTCAGAGTCACTTGGATATGGATCGGAGATCAGCTTTCTTGTTGCACTCTATTCTGCATGTTCTTTCTTCGGGCGCCTGCTTTCAACCGCCCCAGATTTTCTACGCAAGTAAGTGCTTCAACATTTACTATTCTTAATCACCAGAATGGTAAAAAATTGACAGCTGAAATGGTTTCTCTGCAGCAAGATGTACTATGCAAGGACCGCATGGCTTGCATTTGCACTGACTCCAACACCACTCGCTTTCTTTCTGCTTGTTTTATCTGGAAGCAAAGCTGCATTGAGTGTTGCTACAGCATTAGTCGGGTTGAGCTCTGGTTTTGTATTTTCAGCAGCAGCGTCAATAACCTCTGAGCTGTTCGGCCCCAAAAGTGCAGGAGTCAATCACAACATTCTCATCACCAACATTCCTATGGGATCACTACTCTATGGACTTCTTGCTGCTCTAGTCTATGAAGCAAACCTCGTAAAACCAAACCAAGTGCTTGTATCAGATGGGTCAAAGGTTTGCATGGGTAGGAACTGTTACATTCAGACATTTATGTGGTGGGGATCCATCTCTTTATTGGGACTAGCAACTAGTCTATTGCTTTTCCTAAGAACTAAAGCTGCATATGACAGTCAGGAAAGGAGTCGAAATTGGATGAGATTAATCTGAGTGGGATTATCCCTCCTCACTGACTTGTGACGGCTATATGAAGATAGATAACATAGGAATCACTCGTGGCACAATTAACATCAATTTTGCATAAAATTTCACTGGAGCGTGGAAGAAGCATAACTTTTGACACAAATGGTAGGAAAGTAGCATCTATATCATGAGGGTGATGAGACAGGAATATAAATCCAAGCAAGTTAGCATACTCTGCCTTTTGCATGATTAGAGAAGAGAGGTGAACAGAAAATTGAAAGGAATACGCAGAGAAAGAAGTGATGAAAGTTGAAAACTTGATGGAATTAGACTGTTGGAACAAGGAAGTTACAATTTTTACCGAAAAGTTTCCTGGCTTCTTCGCAGTAGGTTAGTCCTCCAAAGATACTAAAATACTGTCATCCCGTTCTACAAAACCATGAAAGATAGTTGATCACCTGAATCCAGAAATTTTGTGAAGTTCCCCTCTTCCACTCCCTTCCCTGGGGCAGGAGCACATCAAAGGTTGAGGAGAGGAAGAAGAAATTCAACTACCATGTAAAAGTAATGAGAATACACTTATTTTCTTGATCGTCTTTGGGAAAGATTCTGCATAATGAACGTAATACTCATGAAGAAAATAGAGAAAGCTAGACACACCTTGGAAGAAGGTACCTGGTGCAGTATTTTTAAATGGCCAGGAAACTCTTCTCTTTCGTGTAAATTTGTGGGACTTGCTCTCAGGAATCAAAAGATATAGCTCATATGGTGCATTTAGAAAGAGAAAAGGAGCAACTAGAATGGGAGCAAAGAGTTGTCTTTAAATCATTCCATAATGCTGCTAAGAGTTTTCACTAGTCTCTATAACAATATGGATCTTCAATGCAGAACACCATGGGCAGTTTCATCCGATAAAAGATGATAAAGCATTAGAAACTAAGTTGAACATTAGAAGAAGGCAACGCTTCGGGATTTCAAATTTTCTTATATTGACATGTTAACAGATAGTTGCTAAATTCCTTTCTTTTAAATGTTACAGAGCAACAAACAGAGACTACATCAAACTCACTAAACACGGCTCCAAATACTTTCCAGTAATTTGCGAACTTCCAATAATTAGAAGAGTATTTTTAACCAACTAGTATTGGGTTGTTGCTATTTGCACCCTCCTCGTCTTGAGGAATCAATTCATCTGGGAAATCACCTCTGAGAATCTGAACCCTGAAATGGATTCTGCTAGTACTGCACTCTGAAAGTTCAAACAGAAGTCCATCCCCCTCCTTGATATTTTTATCATCCACAAATTTTCTCCACTCATTGCTAAATTTATTATTGGATTTGATTCCACTATAGAACATGTCCCACTTCTTCTGACCACAAGTAAGGACTGTAGGGGCTCCAGCAGAAGGAAGCTCATTGGTCATTCTTTTGGGTAAATACTAACATACAAAAAAAATTCAGTTATATTAAAAAGCCACGAGTCAGGAAGAACCCAAAGCTTCCAACTCGAACCTTACGAATAAGTATAAATATATAAATCTTGAACCTAAACTTAAAAAACCAACATAAAATCACAACGTCTAATCTTGAATTTTATATTTTTATGTTTTTACCCATCCCCATGAATTTTCTCTTCACTGCTTTGCTTTCTCGGTGACTCAAACCAATGAACTTTCACTGCTTTGCTTTCTCGGTGACTCAATCCACAACCTCACGATTAAAGGTAGAGGGTGTTTACAATCCGAACAACCCTTATCGTCTACTCTTAGAGTTCACCATTGCAAAACATCCTTTTTCTTTTTTTGTGGTTTCCCACATTGAATCCCAACAACAACAACAACAAAGCTAGTATATTCCCACCAAAAGGGGTCTGGGGAAGTTAAAGTGTAGGCGAATCCATACCATTACCTCATCGTGAGTAGACATAGACAGGATGTTTTCGATAGATTCTTGGCCCATTGAATCCCAATGCTGGGAAATCCCAGATTACATGCCCAACACGAGATGTCTAGTTAAGGAAGACAGCCTTTTCCGGTTACCAGTACAAAGATTATCATGTTTGAACAAATACTAACAAAGGGTGGGAGGAGTAAATACCAAATTGTAGACAGGCTTGACATTGGTCTTTTTGAGAATCATATCAAACTAGGACTTCCCAGAAAGTGGCCAGTATTCACCATTATCGAATTCTGGTATTCCAGACCTTTCAATCTTAGGTTGTTTCATGGTGGAATAACCTTTGTGGTCTGAAAATCCACCCTAAAACCAAAAAAAAAATTAAGCAAGATTTAAAACCTACAAGAGGGGGTTCAAAATAAAGAAGAGTAGAAAGAAC
>JBDJHY010000001.1:15001829-15014435 GCA_039654485.1 Withania somnifera | reverse complement strand
GGCCTACTCTCTTCAGGCCCAATTTAGTTTAATTGGGCCAGAGTGTCCTTTTAGCTGCACTTCTACAACTCTCATGTTTATTGCTTTATAATACACTATTTTTGTAGCAACAAGAAGATGTATCTGTTCACTATAATCAGCTTAATTCTACAAGTTCAATTGTTAGTCTATAAATTTTATTCAATGGTAAAAAATATTAATATTAATTCCAGCTTACTCGTAACTCGAATATTATACCAAATACTTATAATGGTAAAAATGAACATTTATAGGGTCATTATATCAAGTCAAACATGAATATCATGAATTTAAATATAAAGTTGTATTACTTAATTATAATTAATTAATATGTATTTTTACTTAATTAAATCAATTAACTATGATAAATCTTATTAGCTTAATGTAAGCACTTGAAGCAACTTAATTATTACCTAGTATACAGGGATAATTTATCCTACCATTTATATTAAAATTTTGGGATACTAAAATAGTAGAATAGGATAATCTTAGAATTAAATAATGCCAATTATCAAATGAAGAATAAAATAATTTTACAGAACATCTATAAATTATTATTCTGATCCTACCAATTTATTAAGAAGGTCGAGTTTAATTTCATGTTCTAAAATGTATGGTTGGACAGAAAATAATTTTTCAAACCTTAAATTTGCAAATAATGGATGAATATTAATGAAATATTGAAATGCTAGTGTGGAAAGTAATTTTAATTGAAACAACAATTTATACTTAAGTGTTTTTTTGCTTTCACAAAACGCTTATTTAAAAGGTCAGAAAATTAGCGCAGTTGATAAAGGATGATGTTGGAGACATGAGTAGTATCAAAGTCATGTGAATTTTTTTTTTTTAGTTTTACCAAAACAAGAAAAATTTATTTAAACATCACAATTTCATTTTCTCCCAGTCTTTTCAAACTCTCTCTCTTTCTCTTTCTCGCCTTTGAGTTATTGCCAGTAAATTCTGAAACCCAATTGCGACCGAAAGTGGGAAAATGGCAGCAAAGCAAATGGAAGAAATACAGAAGAAATTGACAACATTGAATTACCCAAGAGCCAATGCTCCTGCTCAGTCCCTTCTCTTTGCCGGCATGGAACGATACGCTCTTCTTGCATGGCTTTTCTTCACGTACAACCCCTTTTTATCCCCTCCCTCATAAAGTATTAGCGGCAAATGGGTCATCTTTATTTCACCTTTTTGTTGTTGTTGCCGAGTTTACAGGTTATTAGGGGATAAATCACCATTTTCTCTGCAAAATCTAGAAGGGGATGCGATGGATCGTGATGAGGAGACTTCTCGCATCCAGTGTATAGCTTTTATTGAATACCGTATTTTCTTTTATGTTGGAAAGTGATCAGAATTTTACTTCTCTGGTGCATTTATTTGACAATGTTGTGCATCTTGCTTGATTGTTCTGGTAGATTATTTCATCAGCTTCAATTGGGTTTAAGTTTTTTATTATCAGTAAAGAGCTTTTTTTTTAAGATCATGAGCCAAGGGTCTTTTTGGAAATACTCTCTCTATGGATTCCCAGCTTGGGATAAGAATCCCACATCAGTAAAGAAATGTTGGGTATTATTAGCAAGTAGGCTTTACAACCTAGTGATGCTTTTAATCTGTGCGGTTTGAGGCCCAGAACGGACAATATAACTAAAGGGTTGAGTTGTTACAGAGAGATGAGGTCTGCGTATACTCTATCCCTTCCCAGACCCTATTTGTGGGATTATATTGGGTATGTTGTTGTTGTTGTCTTAGTAGTAGCTTTATTTTGGATCCCTTTACGAAAGTTCTAATTGAATATTTCATTAGAATAATCAGGAAGTCATTGAAAATGTTTATTTTAGGTTAGATCCGGAGTAATATGTAGGAAAGTATTGTGTAAATGTTGCTTCGTATTTCTCCTTTGATCCGGTACATTTGTGGATTTTTGGCAGATTTAGCAGATATTGCAAAGTTTCTAGGCATTACTACTACTGTTGATCCAGAAGCAATCCAAGTGCGTCTTATTTCCTATTTTCTCCTTTTAGACACTTAGTATACTCCATTTTATGTAATGTGCTACTGGTAGATAGATGTATTTGGATTTTTGACATCTTGTAAATGAAATGTTGAGTTGTATTAGTCATTTTTCTTGTGAAGATTTGCTCAAATACCTTTTGATCTTCTGCAGTTTTTAGCATTTGGATATTGTCAGTATGGTTGAGGTTGCCACTGATCCCTAATGACCCTTGGCCATACTGTACTTGGACATTGAAAGATTTTGTAATTTGAATCTCTCATCTTGGAGTAAAGCATGAAATTTAACATAATTTCTGATTAAAGGCTAAACTAACTGTATCTACTCAAACAAAGAGATAAATATGACATCGATCCATTTGTTGAAAGTTTTTTACTTTACTTACCTATTTTAAGGCTAAGTAATGCCCCTTTAACTCTTCGTCTCAGTTTTCACTGTTAATTACTAGGATTGTATTGCTTCAATTTTTTTTTTTTAAATAAATAAAAGAACAGGCAACAAAATTATAGGAAATAATTGCAGTTCTCTAATTAGGCATGGTAGACAAGTTCTGACGGCAAAATCCTTAGGATTGCTCATCATGTCTGGTGAAGATGTTTCTGATTCCTGGAGTTCCCTTATGGCTGGGCCTGTGATTCTCATTTAACAACCTATACATCTACGCAAGTAACGAGAGCTTGATTTATTTGGATCCTCTTTGTAAAATGAAAAATTTGGAGTTACTTGCCGTTCATGATGGCATTGTGATCTAGCTAACTCTTGCTGGGCAGAGTTACTTGGCTTTCGTGATAGTTGGAGGTAGCGGGTACTAAATGGAACAGTTAAGGACATAAGCTGGCCTGGTGCCACCATTGGAAAAAAGAAAAGATTTGGATATCTCAATCACCATAGCACATTATTATCTGTGGGTTAGTGTTCAACCTTTCTATATGTTGATGATGACTTAGATTTTGGTGGTTAAAACTTAGGACTGCTATTCAGTTCAATATGCCATTTCGTATGGTCACAAAGGTTCAAAATTAGGGTTCATTTGTCCTTTGTTAATTCATGTAGAACTGATAGGAGTAGCACTACTATTAAATCTGGATCATTTTAAGGTACATTTTGCAGTTACCTCAGGAAGTGCCGGGGTTATTGTACTTCTCTTGGCTATGGTGACACTCCCACTTATAAGCTTTTGTCCATTTTAATGTCATCATACATGATAGAACCTTTAGACATCTACTGGCATGAGTTATTTGTCATATTTCTTTCAGTGCTTGAGAGAGACAAAGGAAGTAGAGAACTTACTGATTTCTCGGTTAACACTTAAGACGTATCAATGTTGGAACTAATAATGTTAAGATCCTCCCACGATTAGAAGGTTGTTAGGCATCTTATGATCTGGTATACATGTCTCAGTGGGTTTAAGTTTATGTCATGCTACAGTGCTTGTTGGTAAATTGAATGATAGAGGTTGACGTTTAGGTAAGCACCATAATTTTTATCTTAATTTACACAAACATGTGGAAAAGGACAAGTTCTTAGTCGATATGATCAAATAAACGACGTATGTAACAATGCAAGTAGTGACTAGTTTCCTGAAAATGAAAAAAGAGATGTTGTTTGCACTTGTTGCTGCAGGCTTCTTCAGCAAGTTGTGCTTATATTTTGTCAAACTTCCTGTTCTAATTAAGATTTTAGTGGTATTCCTTTTTAGCCATTTGTCATCAGGATATATGATAAAGGAAAATAAAGCTAACAAAGGGACCTCTACACTGCGTTTCAGTTAACTATTAATCTCCGTTTTGTCGACATAGTACATTCGTGATAGTTAGAGTACAGTGGTTTCTGAGCAAAGACTTGGGTTTCCCTGGTTGAGTAATGACCAACACCTCATCCTCAAGTGAACTGAAAGCTTCTCCCATGGTGTATACCTACTTGTTAGAGTAAGACTTCGGAGCTTAAAAGATTTTTTTTCCCATCACATTGTTTTTGGGCACCTAAAACTTTTTCTCCCATTGACTAGATTTAGCAAACATGGACGCAGTCGAAGAAATATCCACTTGATGAAAGATCAGCAACAAAATACTTAATAGACACGACACAACATGTGCCTCTAGTGTAGATAGCAATATTAATTAATAGGCATGGAAATAAATACGCTGATCTAGTTTCATGCTTGAGAATTTCCAATGTACTTTTATATAAAGCATGATGGAAGAACTTGGCATGCTAATTATTCTCACTTTTCAATTTTGCTTCAGTTAGTTAATTGGTGAGGGAATGGAAATCTTATAGTATCACTGGTTATTGGTAGGATACCCTAGTGTTTACAAAGTGCATGGTGTTAGAAATGCAAGTCAAGATAATATGAACATTATTTGGTCCAGGAAAAGCATGTACTTCATGATGTTATCTATTCAGTAGAAGGGAGTAAGGGACATGCAATTGGAGGTGGAAATTCAACGTTGTAAGTGGGCTATTAGGTTTATATGGAGTTTGGTTGTTGGGATATTCTGTGATTAGAAACACAAGGATACTGTTTATGATGCTCCGGACAATGATTGTATTCTCTAGCATCTTTGTACTGTTAGGCTTGAAATATTCTATTGCTTCCAATACTTTTGAGGTTTTTGATTATTTCTAAAAAAATGTTTATGCTGATTCTGTTTCAGGGACGGGGTAGTTACGAAGATCGTATGGAAATGCTGCTCCTTATTGTGGATCTTGTGGAGGCAAACATATATGCTGATAACCCTGAATGGAGGTTAGACGTTTGACTGCACCTTAATGTTTGTGCAGGTTTTATTCTATACATACATTGAAACACACATTTCATCTCGGTTTGATTATTAATTTATATCTGAAATAGCTTAACCATTTTTTCTCCTTGTAGTGTGGATGAGCAGGTAGCAAAGGATATTCAATTGATTGATGCCATAGCTGAAAAGCAGGCTCAAATTTTTTCAGAGGAATGCAAACTGTTTCCTGTGGATGTGCAGATCCAGTCTATCTATCCTTTGTAAGGAAGATTTCTTTTTCTCCATCAAATTGTGCAATGAATGTGTCTACTTGTTGAATATGTTGTTTTCTTCCAAAGGTAACTGTTAAAGACATAATATGCTTTGAAAAAGAGGAAGTTTTTCTTACCTATATGAAAATTTGTATTCAACAGTAGCACCTAAGTGAGAACCTTTTGAGATCACTGCTGCTTCTGCACCTACTGTTTAGTGGTGCTATACTTGTGTTCTTGGCTTCAAGTTCCAGGCCAACTGTCCTTCAAAGTTCAACAAAAGGCCATGACCAACCAAAAGAGCTTCTTCCATAAGTCATTAGGGCTGACACCCTTTTCTCTTCATCTCATTGCAGGAAAAAGAAGGCAAGCAAGTTCTTCCACAATTTGTCAGCTTAGTATACGTGCTTTGCATGTGTGTATCACTCTAATCGATAAAACTACATACATGAAGAAGAAAATTATAAAAATATAGCAATTGATGGTAAAGTAAATGCTATATAAAACAATATAAATAAATATTGTAGCTCAAATATGTTATTGTCTACTGGAACAGAAACTTACGCTTTGATTATTCTATAACTAAAGTTAAGAGATACTTCTGATTGCTAAAAATGTTGGAATTGAAATAACATGACATCATTCGGAAGCTAATGACAAAGAAAACTATAATAAAAAAAACGTAATATTTAATATGTTTTGGTCAAATGATCTATATATTGAAAAAACTATTATTAAAAGCACCAAAAACTATTGAGAGAATAATCTCCCTAAACAATACTCTTTAATGACCACATTCTGGATGTTATTGTATTATTGTAGGAAAAAAAGATCCTCAATTTATAGAAGTCCAAAGCTTTTCCTCATGAAAGATTAATCAAATGTGGAAGAGATCTTTTCCAAGGAGGGAAACCTTTTCCACAAAGAAAGTTAATTCTAAGTATGATAGAAAATTAGGGCACCTTGTGCAGCTTAAATATTTCCCGTAAATACTTTTCACATAAAAATCGGAGGGAACAAATCGGAGAGAACTTGAAAGTGCTTATTAGTTATGTTATGCCTACTGCACTTGTATGTATTCCTTGGAGATCAAGTCTTGTGGAACCCCTGATTCAATAGGAAAGGGATTCTGTGAATCCTAATCTGAAAATGAAAGAGAACTACCTAAATTATGATTGGTAATTATTGCAAATTTGTACTAATTTTGTAACAAAAAGTTAAATAGTTGTAAGCTAAGTCTACAAAGGGAACAATTAAATGACTTTTCTTAAATATTAGAAAAGTAGCTAAATTCTATTTCTACCTGTGAAGAAGATAACAACAACAAGAACAAACCCAGTATATTCCCACAAAATGGAGTCTCGGGAGGGGTAGAATGTATGCAAGTCATACCACTATCTCAGAGGTGAAGTAGAAAGGCTTTCTGGAAGACCTTCGGCTCAATACAAAACAATCTACAAAGGAACATAATACAAGAATAAGGAACAATATAAACAGATAATAGCATATGCAAGACTACCATAAAATAATATCACACATGATCAACACGGAACAACAAACCTCATCTAAACTCAAAAATGAGACCCTATACTGACAACAAACAAAGCAATCCTACCTACTAACAAGAACCATCTTCATCCTACTGCCAAGACTTAACCTTCTACCCTAATAAGCATCCTCCACACCTTCCTAGTTATGACTATGTCCTCGGTAAGCTAGAACTGTCTCAAATCCTGCATAATCACCTCCGTCCAATATTTCTTCGATCTACCTCTACCTCACTTGAAATCATCCATAGTCAACCTCTCGGACTTTCGCACTGGGGCATCCGTGCCTTTTCTGATCACATGCCCGGACAATCTCAACCTCACCCCCGCTTCTTATCTTCCACTGAAATCACTCTTACCTTGTCTCTAATTACCTCATCCCGAGTAGAAACATTTCTAAGGACCTTCATGCTTTTAAAATAATATAGATAAAGTATAATAGCAAATAGAAATTGGAACTTGGAGAAAGGTTTGGTAAAAAACTTCAGAATCTACTCAAGGCCAGGGATTTTAAGTTGTGTGCCTGCTGCTGATTAGCTGGTAAAAGTTTTCATTCCAGGTTTCAGTTGTATTTGGGTCCTTCAGGATATTTGGGTCCTTCAGGAAGACTTAGTATACTTGCTATTCCTGTGTGGAAGAACACTTGAGTCTAATCTTTTTCTATTGAAAAACCATCCTAGCCAAAAGTAGTGGTGCAATATTTGATTCAGAGGTCGATATGGATGAAAACCACCTAGAATAAACTAGTAGTGGGATATCAATTCAGAGGTCCATATGGATGAAATCTGCTGTCTCTCACTGGAGGCTCTTCAATTTCTACATGTCGTGTTGGTTGTCCCTGGACTTTTACAAGGTTAGATGGTGAACATTTGAGGCAACCAGAAAAGACGTGGGTGGGGGACGAATATTGTTGCTGTTGAATCCAATCGACCTAGCCACTTCTTGGGTGAAGGAAGAATGACTGCTAAGTATTAGAGAATTTGAAAGGAAAAGAATAAAGAACAGGAACAATACCAAAAACAATGATTCATTTGTAATCTTTGCTTTTGTTTGAGACTGCTTATCTTCATATACATTCAAACCTCCTTATAACAACATCGTTTGTCTGAATATCTTTTGGCTGCTATAGTGAGATGTTGCTATAGAGAATATACAATATAACATAACATGAAAGTCGATTCCCATGAAACCTAGGTTGTTATAGAGAGGTGCTTCAATGTTAACTGTGACGGTCCTGTTCTGGTTCTGACTTCTTAGCCTGCAGTTATTTGGTGAGATATCATCCTTTTTGAAAACGAGGTTATATATTCCTGCTTTCTTAAAGAAACATATATCATTTGCTTTATTTTCTCTCCTGATAGCAACTTTCTATTGCCCTTATTGTAATCGAAGTTTGCTTGCAGACCAGACATATCTGATTTGGAGAGGCAACTTTCAGATCAATCAAATAGGCTTCTAAGTCTTCAGGAAATGGTTGATGATTTAGCATCAAAGGTTAATCCTCTCAGTACTCACTGCTTTATTTCCCTTGTATTTAGTTTCAGCTAGTATGTATATTAGCTTCAATTAGTTTATATATTGTGTTCAACTGGAAGTCATGGTTAATTCTTCTCTTACAGCATCCATACAACCCAGATGAGGAATATGTAGAGGCTGAAGCAAAACTACGGGGACATTTGGAATCCTTTTTAGACACCGCAAGGACCTTCAACACTATCTATACTAAGGTTTTGTTTTCTCTAGTATTAGTCTATTATGACTCCACAGTTATCTTCATTGATTGCATACTGTAGAGGCTGGTATTTTGTGATGGAACCCCCTCAAATTCTCCTTTCCCTACCATTTGGCTCAGTGTCTCTATATGTCCCTTCTAACTTCTAATGTGTATATTCTCTTAATAATATATTTGAGGGTATAACTGTAGGAAATACTTCCGTGGACCCACATGATGGAAGTACCACAACTGCATGGGTTCGGGCCAGCTGCCAATAGACTATTGGAAGCATATAAGATGCTCTGGAAGGTACTTTGATATGAATTATATATTTTTTTCAGGGCAGGGATTTAGTGTTTTATCAACAGAAAGCCTGCTTTGTTAAAATTTGGAAGATTTCATGACAAAAGAGATTCTACTAGCGTTCCATGCTTTGCCGATAAACCTCCAATGCAGATGGGAGCATAGATGAATCTGGTTCTCGTTTAGTTGACCATCCCATTTACTAGGAAGAGATTGTTTTAGCTTTATTTGGCATTATTAAATGCGGTGGTTGTTTCAGTCTTGTTTATTGCCTTCTGATATGCTATGCCTTCAAGAGTATATACATGAGTAATTCCTTTGTCTTGACATCTTTGACAGTTCCTAGGCAACTTGAAGAATCTTCGGGATTCACATGCAGCTGTAGCTGTTGGTTCTTCTGAAACAGTGGCTGGCGAGCCTTCTCCTGTGACAAGAATAATCTCCGAATGTGAAACTGCACTTACACTCTTGAATCATGATCTTGCAATTCTTTCAGCTTCTATTGCTCGTGAGCGAAGTGAAGATACATCTTTGTAATTTATCATGTCACCTAGAGTTGTAATTTATCATGTCACCTAGAGTTGGAGCTAATTGAGATTACACCATCTATTGTTCTTGTAAAATCACACCACGTTGGTTATTAGGTGTTCACTGGTCATGTGTCAAATGAGGAGTTTCCATTTAGATTATGCACAAGTAACAAAGGCCTATCATTTTTGTATCTAAACTGGTCAACGAGTTTTCAATTAGACTGTGCATAAGAACGAAAAGTCTGATTTTTGTATCTAAACTAATCAATTAGCAAGGGTGTTGTATTCTATTTCTTTACAAGGTTGTTAAAAGGTAGTGAACATTTGGTATATGTACTGTCTTACCTGTTTGGTACGGATCAATTTTGTTATGTTTGGTTGGTTCAAACTTTTGGAGAATATTTTCTTTAAGAAAAGTTGTTTACTAACTCAGCTTCCTGACACACTTCGTCCAATTGCACTCCACCATATATCTATATATAGTCTCTGCGTTTATTTGCTGGTATGCTTTAATATATACTACCACTATCCCTTTTCATACATCGATGGCTGTACTCCATACTTGTGGACCATGTGCCACTATATTTAATATTTTTCCTTTATTACCTCCTTCTTGAAGTTTAACTGGTTCTTTTATTGGTTCGTTTTCCTATGAGTTTTACATTTTCTGTCTGGTTTCAGGATTTATTCTAAATTCTTTGTGTCTTAGTACATTTTTTGTATTAGTATCTACTATTTATATTAGTGTTGTTTTTTGGAACGGACTTGAACTAGTGGACGTAGATTCGATAAGATCTTTAATACTTAACATAGTATTTGTTTCCTCAGTACTTATACTATTTTCTTTATTACTATTGTCTAAGAATCTGTATCCGTAATTATCTGTTCTTAATTCACATCGCTTAAAATGTTCTTCTACTTCTATTATTTCTAAACCTTCTTTTTTACATCCTTTACTCCTAAAAGTTTATCTCTAAAAGTAACAATATTATTTTATTATTTCATTTTATTATTATTTGATATGCCCTTCCATGAGGCTGGTAGTTTGATAAACCTTATGGACTTATTTGTATTGTTTATCCTTTCTTCATAATTAGTTGGTATAAATGTTCATTCATGAACGAGCTACATCTCTAATTTGTTCTAGCGGTTTTTTACCTTGTTCGTTTCTTTCTCTTAGTCTATGTTTCTTAGTAACTTCTTCTTTAACCCATCCTGGATATCAACGTCTGTTAGACTTCTTTCTTGAAATTTACATGTTAATCCATCGGAGTTATTAAGAGATTAAGAGATCAACCACTACCAAAGGTAAAGAACTTAGCAATACGTATACAAATGAAAATTACATAAACATGCTTTATAATAACCATATAAGAGAGATACCCATGATCTTAGTAGAAAATCTATTTATATGATAGAGCTTTGAGAGGTTTCCGTTTTGGGAGTCCCTGGAGTACTTGATCTACGATGGGAAGATAAACAAACTTTGTGCAGTATTATAGACACATACTTTTTTTATAAGCACTCTCTTACTCTTCTTTACTCACTTTTTTCTTGTTTTCGTTCTATCTTTCCTCCATTATGGTAGTGATATTTATAACTGTTTTCTATGGATTTCAAATAAGAATATTTTCTCTTGTATGTCGGATATTAATTGGGCCCCATTATCACATGATTTTGCTGAAAATCTTTTCACTATTATCGTCCTTCTTTGTCTGCTGATGCTGTCATTACTTACGTTTGTCTAGTCCTTCTTTGTCTACTAGGGTCATCATTGCTTATGTTTATCTTTTATTTTCGTCATTGCATACATTTATGTGTCTAAGTTGTGTATCACTATAAATCAAAACTCATTCCCGAGTCATCTTCTTTGTATGAATCTTGTGCAAACTGCATGTAATATCATTTTTTGGATTTTCTGATTCTTTTGACTTTGTATCTGATTTTGGTCTAGGATTTCTAAGATATATTTTTTTTTTTCTCCTTTTAGTAATTTTCTGAGTGTTTCTATATTTTTTTTTCTCCTTTTAGTAATTTTCTGAGTGTTTCTCTCACTATTTTTTCTATTACCTTTTTGTCGTTTTTTTCTTCTTTTGAGAATTACCTCTCTTGATCATTAGGCCCTTTGTTAGGTTTTTTTTTGTCATGAAGTACCTTCGTCTTTAAAACGTGCAGGGAGTCTTCTAACACTTTTAGGTAAAGTGCCAATCATCAATGTAATTGATATATTTTTATCGGTCACATTTGAATCGGGCTAGCTACATCTTGATTCAATGTAGTGGATTTGTTTGCATTTATTGGGCAATGCATACCCCTCTTATTCATTTTTATCAGAGATGGAGAATTCTAGGATATTGGTGCGCTTTGGAACTCGATTGTTTGTGTCTGACTTAGTTCAAAATGGAGGATGTTTATCCTTCTTGTAGTATTGTAGTTCGTTTGGTTAGCTCCTCTGTTTCTCATATAAGCATTTTATTTTTCTTGTTTAATCTTTTGAAAGCTTCTGTCATGATTGAACAATAGTCACAAAGAATGATTTTGTCTCTGCTTTTTGCAATATTGTATTAAGGAGAAAAAAATTTAATTTCTTAATTATAGAGCTATATAAAAATTTGTCCCAAGATCTCCTCTGGCATAATCTAATGCTTTATGAAAATCATTACTTCCTTTGCATAAAGGAGTTGGTAGTCTTTTATAGAGTCTATTACCTGTATCCAAGTCTGAAAAATACCCCTGATTCTTTCTTGTATCATAATATAAAATCTGAATTTTTTTATCTTGATTTTTATCTATAAAATATTGACTTAAAGTATTTAGACCTGCAATAAAATAATTATTGTCTTTAAAATTCTTGTTGTATGATATCCATAGGTTGTTTAAGATGCACTTTTGTTGTTTGTCTACTCTTGTGTACGATTTTAGTCTGAAACTTATATTTGATTCTAGATAATAGATCAGATTCTATTTTTCAAACCATAGTCTTTCGATCCTCTTATTGTCTGAAGTAATTTGTGGTCTGAAGTGAGTGTTGATCGATAATGTCTATAGATATAAGTCTTTGTGGTTTTAGTCTTGGGATGTTGTAGCCTCAATCTTATTTCATGTATTCATTATGAAAAACATAGGCATAAAATTAATTTTTAATAGGTCCACTAAATTGATCTATTAGATTATTCTCTTTTCCTTTGATATGTTCTAATCTAATGTTGTATATTAAAGTGGTATCTATAAAATTTAACCATCTTCTTTTACTACTGTTCTTTTCATGGATTTTCTGATGAAATTTTACTATTTGCTTCACAATCTGTTCTTATTAATATTTCTTCTTTATTTAGTATATATAGTCTAAAACTATTTAAACCATAGACTACTGCTAGTATTTCTGCATCTATAGTTCTCATATCGCTTTTTTCTTTCTTATCACTATATTTGTTATTCGATGCTAGTATTGCTCCCCATCCTTCAAAACTACCGTTTGTTTCTAC
>JBDJHY010000001.1:14940858-14961510 GCA_039654485.1 Withania somnifera | reverse complement strand
GCAAATGCTATATCAGGTCTGGAAAGAGTTAGGTAGATGAGACTACCTACTATCTATCGATACATTGTTGTATCCTCCAAGTCTCAAAAATTGTATTTTAAACTTGACGGCAAGCAAGTAGACCACAATATAGTGAAGTTTCAAATTTGGTACTTGATAGTTAAAATGGAGTGGAGCTTTGCCGCAAAACGATAGCATGGGAAGACATGGGTACTTACCGCCAAGCTAATTCAGAAACAAGTTCTTCTGGAGCATCAAGCAAGACATGGATATTTATTTGCAGATACTTAATTGGATGGAAACTCGATACAGTTCTCAGACGTCACCTTATGATTATGCCAGGAGACGTGGAAGCTATCATCGAAACCGTGCTTGTTAAACTCTCAGCTTCTATTCTACCGTGTTATGTTAAAGAAAGGTCCATTGAGAAGGCCGAAGCTTTCATGCTAAAGATAAACAAGGTGGGAATTACTTGAGCCCTCATCCGTTTAATGAGATGATGAAGCTTTATAAGGCAAATCTCACTACCAGAAAGTACCACCAGTCATTCGGCAAATGAAACAAAACCGAATAACCTTAAACGCCCTCTCCTATAATATCTGGATGGACGCATGTGGGGAGCTCTCCAGGGTTGATTCAGCAGAAAGCGTATTACACAAAGAGATGCTGAGTGACCAAAATGGAGAAGTGGGATGGAGCTCTTTATCTACATCAGCAAATATTTATAAGAAAGTAGGATTGGTCAAGCTTGGTGACATGAGAAAAGCCGAGAGAATTTTTTCGGAATGCGAGTCTCAATGCAAGACATATGACATTAGAAATGGATCAGTGGAAAAAGATGAATCCTTACACTATCACACGTTTGAGAAAGGTGGATGTCCAAGAATACTAGAGCTTTTTTTCATTTACAACAAAATGAGCAAGCTTCGGTAGAAACATGTCTCTTTTACACTTTCTGTTGCACTATTGAACCTTATGCACATTGTATTCCTATTATGATATTTCTTTCGATTTGAGACTTTTCTGGAGAATCGACCAAAGAAAATAGCTCCTAAATAATTTAGTAGTGTGTAATGCCTACCAAACTAATATGGAGTTGTGACATGAAAGAGATGACATGGACTATTACCTGGCTTTTAGATTGGAATAATATTCTGGTTCTTTATAGCTCTTTCTCTGTGTACCGAACTTGTTTTTTCTTTCCTGGTCGCTCTTCCATACTGGCTCTTTTATTCATCATATTCAAATATATGAGTGGTACAACAATGAGTTAATTTGAAAAAATAGGCATAAGATCATTTATGGATTCAAAGCTGAATGTCTGTTTTAATGTGTATAGCCTTATTTGATGGTTCAAAGTCTCGGTCTGTTGTAGCTTATTTCCTGAATTAAAATAAACTTTGCTTTTAGTTGTAGAATCTTGAAGGAACTCGTATCTTTAAAGAGAACTCGAATTGTTTCTGGAACCATGAAACAAGTGCAGAATATGAGCACAGCAGATGATCCAAGCTAATGTAACATCCATGATCCAAGCTGATGCGACCACGGAGAAAGTACCATTCCTGGCATACACTGTAAAGAAAGAAGATGAATACGATCCAGTGATTTGCTGCAAGATGATAAGCAAGAAACAGGAACAGGAAGAGATTCTTTCATAGTTCATTGGTATAGTCAACAACAAATTTTTTCCCAAAAACTAGAATCTTTTGTAATGCAAGAGCAAGGGAAATTTTGTTTGGGAGATCTTCTTCTTGGTAGTCATATTCAATCCCTTTCAGTTTCAGTTTCAAAAGGGCTTGCCCAGTATCCTAAAAGGTAGTACTTCCGTGTCAAGAGTTAAAGCCAAGATAATTGATTCTTGTGACTTTTCAATACTAATGAACATTCTCATTGGAGTGCTTAATCTCATTCTGAAGTTGAAAACCTTTGTAGAATAAATTAATTCAAAAAAAAAAAAAATAATTAAAAATAAAAGAGAAGGGAATAATCATCGAGCCCCATTTTGCCTAATTTCTTTTCATTATTAAAAAAAAAACAAAAGAACTCCCTTTTGTGTTATGGTCACAGGTCCAATTAGTAGGAACCAAATAAATAGCTGAAACATTCGATGCTGCGAGCAAATCATTTTCACAATTCCATACATACATTCGACAATTCAACAAGATTCATGGCCATTGACTTTCAACACAATAAACCCTACTGCAGTCACTAGATTTAGCAGTAACAAAAAATCTCCCTATTTTGCAATATCACACAAGTAAAAATTATCCATAATTGGTAGCAGACTAACGGTAATTTCCATATTGCCCATGCATCGGTTTATCTTGACTAGACCTTGAAATATAGGTCTATGAAATCTACATAGGTTGTGAATTCTTCGAATTCGGGAGAAGTCGAAGAATCCGGAATAATCAACCAACAAAGGAAGTTATCGATTCACCCTCAATAGTAACAACTCGATGATTGATCAAAGTAACGAAGTCGAAAAGCAATTAGAAGATACAGCCACTCCGAAACGCTAGACATTCGATACAATACGACGCCTTTGAACTATGATTAACTACCTACAATGTCTATTGCTAACTACAAGCTAAGAACTACGAAGCCAAAAGTTTTTACAAGAGAAATATTCTTCCAAAATGATCAAAGACCCTCAACAATTTGAAAGACCATCTATTTATAGAGGTCAAAGTTTTATTATTACACTTGAGCTCAAAAGTGACCCATAATATCAAATTGGCCCCCATACTTTTGGGTCTCTTCCAATTAAGCTCCAATTGTCTTCCAAAGCTTTCCAAGTTATCTTCCATGTACGAGGTTTCCTCCTTGGGTTCTCAATTGTGTACTTTAAGGCTCCATTTGGTGTGTCCATAGAACACATGGCTTGGGTAATCGTGGCTAGACTATAAAATATAGGTCTAGCACGATTGGTGCTTTTCCAGGCGTTATCATATGGGCTACGTAGATTGAAGGCTATAGAATGTACCATGTGACAAGAAAACTCAGAGTGCTCAAACATAAGTTGAAGTAATTGCATATACATTATTTTTGTAACTTAGTTGAGAAAGTTGATAGAGACAGAAGAATTGAGGAAGGTGCAGACTCAGCTTCAGTTAACTTCTCTATAGAAGGGCTTACAATTGGAGGAAAAGGGAATGTATCAGCAGTTAAGGAAATCTTCCTACCTGGTAGAGTTATTGTTAATGCAGAGGAGCAAAGTTACTTGGATCAGCAAGGGATTAACACAAGATACTTCTTTTCTGTGATCAAAAAAAGGAAGTTAGAA
Organism: Withania somnifera; assembly: GCA_039654485.1. Lineage (NCBI taxonomy): Eukaryota > Viridiplantae > Streptophyta > Magnoliopsida > Solanales > Solanaceae > Withania > Withania somnifera. Next base: position 14,958,224 of record JBDJHY010000001.1, on the reverse strand, counting down.
CAGACTATTACTCAGATAAAATATGAGCAGAACCAGGTCCAGCATGATAATGATCAAATAGCTGAAGTCTTTGTTAGATACTATCAGCAACTACTGGGGGAAAGTGGAGGGCCAAGGAGGAAGGCACATTATAATATATTCTCACAGGGGCCAAGAGTAACTAGTGATCACCAGGTTCAACTTTTGCCACCATTTACTAGATAAAAATTAAGAGAGTTATGTTCAGTATAAATGAGAACAAAGGTACAGGCATTGAAGTATATGGAGGAGGCTTCTTCAAAGCATCTTGGAAAATAGTGGAGGTGGACATTTGTGAAGCTATTCAGGATTTTATTCAGAATGGAAAGTTACTCAAACAGTTGAATGCTACAATGATCTTACTTATTCCCATGGTGGAGAGGCTTGAGAATGCAAGTCAATTTCGGCCAATTTATTATTATATTTTAAAACTGTTATGTAGTAGGTTGGAAGGTGTTTTGCCTACTGTAGTGAGTAATACTGAGGCAGCCTTTACTGATATGGTGATTTACTCAGGCACAAAAGAAAAACTTCTTCGAGATGCCTCGTGAAAATATATGTAAGGCCTATGATATGGTGATTGTTCAGAAAATGCTTGAAGGGTATAGTTTTCCTCCTAAGTTTGAGGAATTAGTGATGGTATGTATAACTACTACAAGCTTTTTAGTCAAAGGGAATTGCGTAGGGTGGGGTTTTTTAAAGGAAAGAGGGAATGAGACAGGGTGATCCCCTCTCACCACTTCTCTGTGTGTTGGTTATGGAATACTTGTCAAGATTTTTGAGTAGAATGAGCCAGCTGCTGTCAGACTTTAGATATCATCCCATGTGTAGAAAACGGAATCTTACACATCTCACATTTACAGATGTACGATCTCTTGTAAAGGGACACTGAGCAGTCGGTGCAAAGAATTATGGAGGCAATTAAGTGCTTCTCTGAAATCACTAGCTTAACAGTAAACAATGAGAAGTCTAATATTTTTATTGCAGGGGTTGCAGAACCTGTCAAGAAGAAGCTACTTGAGCATATTGATTTTGTTTGCCCGCTTCGTTTGCCCGCTTCCGGTTTATGGTGGAATTCATTGGATGCGTTGATAAAGCAAGAAATTACGACCCAAAATGGTACATTACACATTAAATACTTGGGGCTAACTTTGTCTCATAAGAAATGAAGTAAGATGGACTGTCATCAACTAAGAATGGGGATTACTGGATAAATTGAAACAACATCTTCTAGGCATCTATCTTATACTGAGAGACTACAAGTGATAAATTCTGTTTTGTTCTCTATGCACAACTTTTAGGGCTTTGTGTTCCTGTTGCCAAAGAGTATTATTAGATTGGTGGACAAGAAATATAGGGATTTTTATGTGGTAGCACCAAGGACAAGAGGAAAATTGCTTTGGTGTCATGGCCTACTGTCTGTTGGCCAAAGACTAAGGGTGGTTTGAACATTAAAAATTGTAGATTGTGAAATATAGCTTATGTGGGAAAACTGATATGGTGGCTTAGTTAAAATAGGGAGCAACTTTGGGTTAAATCCCCGGAGACACAATATATATATATATATATGAAAGAAGGAGAAGATCTGTCGTCTCATAATCCTCCTAATGATTGCAGCTGGTACTGAAAGCAGTTGCACGAGGTCAAATTGACTTGGTATGTGAATGGTAGATATTGCTTGAAAGCTAGTGGTAAGTATTCAGTTTCAAAAAGTTATGCAGCCTTGTTGGGTGATCGACCGGCACTGGTTGGAGCTGAACTAATTTGGAACAAAATTCTCTTACCTAAGCACAGATTCGTGTTGTGGCTTGCAAATCAGGAAGGACTGCTTACAAAAGAAAGACTGAATAAACTAGGTTTAATTACTGGTAATGCTAGTTGTATGTTATATGATCACCAGTTGGTTGAGAGTGGTACACATTTCTTTGTTGATGTCCCACTTGAAAGAGCGCCAATGATCATTAACAGATTCAAGCATAAGAATTGGAGAACTTTCAAAAGAGAAGTCGTTGTTGCTAGTTATGGAGCTATGATTTATCACGTTTGGCAGGCAAAATATTAGATAAACTTCAAAGGCAAAAATGTGCATATTGAGTTTACCATTCAAAATGTTTTTTTTTTTTTTTTTGTGAAGTAGATAGATTAAATAGAAGATAGTACGGTTAGACAGCGGCTGAATTTAGCCCCAATTTTGGCCCGTCATAGGCAGAATTACAACACAAAATGGTTCTATTAAACTTAGTTCCCACAATGTCATTCCAGAATCCTTTAATTGCATTCACTGGGGGAACTACAACAAAATTGGCACTTCCAAAACCCTGCTGCTTAGCACCTGCCTTAGCCATCGCATCTGCCACCCTGTTCTGCTCCCTATATGTGTGGTTAACTTGAGCATTCCCCAACTGCTCCAGAAGAGACCTGCAATCCACAACAATTGAGTTATATAGCAAGTTATCTTTGGTGATCATATTAATAACCTCTTTAGAATCTGTAGTGATGTCAAGGGGAGCAAGGTTAAGCTCCTCGGCAATACTCAACTATACTTGAGTACCATGAGCTCAACTTGGATGTTGGTGGCTGTTGGGAACCCTAATAGAGAGAACACACATGTTTTCTGGAATTAAATTAGCTAGGAAGTGTTCTTTCTTCATTCTCAAAGTTGGTAGTTAGTTTTTGTTTGAGTCTTAGGTTCTTTTGGTACTCTTCCGAGAAGGTGGTCAAAGGAATTTAAGTGCTCTTTAGATAGAGATGTGCACGAATCGATTCGATTTGGCCATCATCGAATTGAAATTACGAATCGGAAAATGGCATAACTACATCAATTCCACTAGGATCTAATTTGAATACATAGTAGGGGCCCTACCGACGCTGAGGCGCAAAAGCATGGAGAGCGAACAACGATTCTGATAATCCTTGTCACTCAAGCACGAAATCAATGTTGAGTCAACAATCATTCGGTTGTATGCCATGAGGTCTATCCAGTGAAAATATGAAGATTCTCTTATAACAAAGCTTCTGGGGATTAAGGATAGTCACTCCACTCCATAGATAGTGCAGACAGATTCTTGTTTCATTTTCCATTCCTTTCGGGTCAGAAATGTGGGCTGCTAGTGGGGTTGTGCCCATTCTCTATCTTCTTCCCCTTTTCCTTAAATACTATCGGGTGTCCCTTGCCTGAGGATATTTCCTCGGATATTGTTGACACGCAATTCCAAATAAATCTCAAAATAGAGAAAGTCCTTCGTTTGGATAGAGTATAAGACGCTTCATTCCCATATTTTTCAAAAAACATCAATTAAGAGTAGAGAATATATATCAAAGAAAGGTCTAATTGTTTGAATCCTTTTTTCCATTTCTATTTGATACATTTCAGTCATTAACATTAGTCTACCAATTGGGAAGCTACACATCAAGTAAGTGGTTTGGGTGGGTGATTCCCCAAATATTGCAGCTATTGAAAGGTATATACCATGAGGTCCCTATGGACAAGGGAATAAAATTTTTAAAGATTCGCCTAGATGCCTAGTAAAGAACGAGTCGGTGGGAAAGAGCTGGGTTTTTTTGGTCTATCGAAGGCAGTCAACGTGTCAGCCAGCTCTTCATACTATAGGTTATATAATCTCCTTGACCTTTCGATTGAGGGTGCATTTTTTTTTAGCTAAAGGATCTTTCTTGCTCAGTGATCGGTCAATGAAGTCAAGTATGAATCTAAAACACTATATGCAGAGTATTGTTTCAGGTCAACAATTCTTGTCCTCACTACCTATAATCATAATATCATTAACATAGACAACATAAGGAGATCAAGACATCGACTAGATCTACTTACTGCTTTCCCTAATATCCTTCCTTTACCACATCGTGAGTTTTTTTCTATTGCAATATTTTTTTGGCGGGTCACCCGGTAAGCAAAGGAAAGCAGATCAAAGCCTGTCAAGGAAGGTCCTTTGACGGGCATAAAGAAATCGCCTGATTTGTTAAAATCTCCATCCTAACTCATTTGTTCTACGAATATAATTGTTCGAATTTGAGATCTCAACAAGCAACTGCTTTCATTTCAATAATAGGAGCAAAACATAACATAAAAATAGCAAAGTCTTAAAACTAGGCTATAAATATCCAAAATTAACGCTGCACGTTTAAAATGCACTAAAATCCATCCATAATGGTTCAATACTAAAAAAAATTAATAAAAATAACTATGGTGACTTTGTTATATAGAGAATGAAGAGACTCTGTTACGCATGTTTGTTCCGAAGAAAGAGAGGCAGCGAGTTTATGATTTTCTAATTAAGTTTTTAAATAGAATTGTTGATGTAGAAAAGTAGGGGAAAAGGCTAATTTGGGCTTGAATAGTGGATCTTATGATTATACTTAATACCTCTATTATAAAATTGTAAATTAATTAATTATATATATACTTCAATTTTTCGATGTACTAAATTTTGGTGCATTTACAAATAATAATAATAATAATAATAATAATAATAATCCTTTTCTAGTATATTTCCTTCTTTTATCTCATTTCACGCTAGAAGTTCTTCTTTATTTATTTTTTTGTCTTTTTTTTTCAAATGTCTTTGTTTCTTATTTTCATCTTAATTATACGAATATAGTTTTCTATTTGTTTCTATATTTGAAATCCCAATGTATAAGTCATTATAAATATTACATTAACATATTATAAATTGAATTATTGTCCTCTTGCTCAGTGATCTATATGATAAATAACATATTATCTCTACATATTATAGATATAAACGTTACCAATTTCAAATATATTGATGGAATGTTTACATAATATAAACATATAGTCACAATTTAATATATATTAATGATATTCCATTGTTAAGAAATATCAGAATTGCCTCGGTGGTCGCAACTCATTAAAGAGGAAGACCTTTTTTTTTTGGTTAATTAACGAGAGGAGGCTCTTTGAAACAAGAGCTATTTATGGGGGACAGAGAAAAGAGATGGAAATACTTTCGTGGAAAAATGGGAACTCCCCCCTAAATTTTCTTTAAAAATTAAATTTTTTTAATTTTATTTTATGCAAGGTCTATTTTATTTCGATTATATCATATATATTTATATAATATTATTTTATATTATCTATAAAAAAAATTAATCAAGGTTTTTATAAATTCTTATTTAAGTTTAATTATTATAAATAAAATAATACTTTTATGAATTTATTACAAAATTTAATATTATCTTTATGATTGTTATTTTAATATTATATGCATTAAACGTTTGTATATATACATCTGTTTATGGGTGTGTATTTTTGTCTTTTTCCACACTCCATATGTTTTATATCACTTGGCTCTTCTTGAAATGACCCACCCTTTGAAAAAAATTTAATTAGGGGTATATTTTATTAAAATAACCTTATTTATAATAATGTTTTAAAACTTTATTATTACTACTCTATGCACTTATTTAATACTAAGGATAAAAATAAAAAAAATAATAGAAATTTTTCTTAATTTTATAAATTAAACAAGTAAATAAAACAACTATTTCAATATGAGGATAGGTTTATATGAAATAGCCGGGCTATTATTCATTATATATATAAACAAGTAAGTTTGATTGTCATAATAGAGTATTACATAAATTATAATGTAGATTTAAAATCTAAAGGAATACAATCTTTCAAAGTTTGACCTTAGTTTAACTAATTATTTTATATTTCTTGTATTAAAATATATTTATATATTTATTATTTTACTTGCTATTTTTATTTATATAAATAAATACAGAGTTTTCATTATTATTAATAAAATTATGTTTTTCTCATTATACTAATTTATTTTTCTTGTAGAACACCATTAGTTTATATACTTGATCAGTATTTATCACTTTACATGAATTTAATAAAATAAAAATATTATAATTTTAAAAAAAAATAATTAATAATGTAAGGCTATAATAAGCATTTTAAAATTTTAATTAGAATAAAAAAATTATTTTATTATAATTCAAAAGTTGAGAGGTGAGTTTGATTTTTAAAACAAACTTGGAAGGTCAAAATGGTTTTCAACCCTTTCCTTAATTGATGGAGAGAGAATTAATTACTCCTTTTCCATTTTTAAATTTAAACATATCTATTTTAATCATAATTTTTTTATATATCAAGTTAATAATTATTTTGATTTATAATATTTTTTATATATTTTTAAAATATTAAAAAAGTTAAATGATTAAACATAAGTTATTTGACTTTAAACAATAAAGTATGATAATTAATTTTGAACTGAGAAAATATTAAAAACAAAATTCCTAATTTGAAATATGTGAATTTTTAAGTTTATGAGAGACTCTTTTATATTTATTATTTTTAATAAGGTTCTTAATTATTTTATATATTCTTGTGAATAATCAAAAGTAGCATCTTATTTATGTCTAAAATACCTTTTTAAAAAATAAGTGTCATAAATAATTCACTAAATGCGGACTCACTACAACTATAGACTTTTGCTTGATAATAAATATACATTTAAATAAAAATAAAATTATTTTTTACTGATATTAGTTAGTTATTGTTAAATTCAATCTCCTTGATGTCATTTATAAAAAATGTCAAAATATAATTAATTATCATTAACAAATATTTTTAAAATATAATTTTAATTTAATACCACTAAATATCAATTTTTTGATGCAGTGACTAGCTGGAGTATTATTTATATACGTTTGTCATCGTAGTTCGTGTTTTTTCTTTTCGAGATCTCAGATTTGTTTCTTTAAAAAAGACACTTTCTCTATTTCAAAAGAAAAACTGTTTTTACTTTTTTTTTATTTCAAAATATCGTGTTTCATAATAAAATAGAAATTAATAATGTTCTTTTAGTTTAACCCTTATTTAAATAAAAGAAGTTTTACATGATCAAGAAAGTATTAAACAACTATATTTTTCTCAAGGTATTAAAGTTTATGGATTCCATTGGTAAAAATATATTTTAATTTTGAAAAATATTTTTAATGAGTATATCCTAACTAAAAATATCACTTGGTTTTTTTTTAAAAAGAGAGTATATTATTAGTAGGTGAAAAACTCAATAATTGAAAGTTATGTTACTGTTCTACCTTAATACTTGTTATGAATTTATTTAATTTATATCTATATTAGATATCTAAAGTAGATATAATATATATATTATAAAAGAAACATGGCTTAATTAAATTAAAGATTTTTTATTATAGTATATTGATTTGGTTTTAAGAAGGTGATAAGATAATTCCGGCCCTTCTTTATTAACACAATCAGCGAGCAGTGATTTTGTAAGTCCCCGTTTATTTGAAGAAAAAGAAGGGGCAGCCTTTTCCACTGTAAGAACTGCTGGTATAAGTTAATATAGAAAGTGGTTTAGAATTAACAAACCCCTTGCTTGAGTAAAATATTTCCATACAGTCAATAACTAAATAAAATTTTCTTCTAATTGTTATCCTTGCTTAACTGCAAAAATAAATGGTATAGTTTCAAACATGATCCCTCTGATTGTTGTGCGGACTATCGCCAGCCATGGATCTCCACATGGCTGGCGGTAGTCTGCACAACAATCAGAGGGATCATGTTTGAAATTATACATTACAACCAGGATCTCCACATGGCTGGCGGTGGACGGCTCTTTAAGCTTGCTTCCTATCAAAAAAGTTAAATCCAAGATTTACTTCCTTTTGGTTCTTTCCTTAACTATTGCATGGAAACACTTGTTGTTACCATCACCCAGTTGGATCTTTTTAGCACTAAACTTCTATCTATAAGCATTTTCTTCTAGCAGGGACCACTTCTCAAGCTTGTGGATAATGATTTTCTCTCTTTCTAGCATTATGTCATTGGCTTTAATGTTGACTTGTCTTTGAATCTCACATAATTCTTTTCTAGACTTCACAATATTCAAGTTTGTACCTAAAATATTGTGTTGTTGAGATTCTTTAGAGGCTGTAAGATCTTTGAGTTTCAGCCAAATGTTCTTCATTGTGAATTTTTCAAGATGTTGATACCTAGTAGTCTCTACAATCTCTCTGAAAGAGTTATGCTCAGACCATATATTGAAGAATCCAAATAGGGATTCACTGTCTCATTAACTTCCTTCAATCTTAATTGCATAAGTGAGTGATCAGAGATGTTCGGTAATTCATAATCAAGTGTCACATGCCCCATTGCAGCATCCACTCGTGATTTCTAAAATCTCTATCTAATCTACACTATATTTTATCATTGCCAGTTTTCTTATTGCACCAACTATAGTATTATCGCGTCTAGTTAATTTCAGTTAATTTTATATGATGTAAGCACTCAGTACAATTTTTAACTTTAGCAACTCACTGGATTACTTGTTGTCCTGTTATTTCGAAATAATACTTAGTTAAAATCATTACATATGATCCATGGTTGAGTAATCCTTTGTGCAATATTTTCCAATCTAGACCAAAGTTTTTTTCTCTATTCCACTGTATTATATCCATATATTAATGTCATATATCATGAAAACAATTTATTCCTCCCCTTAACTTCATAATGGATTAATTGACCATCATGTTGGAGTCTCACTACTGTATAGTACTTAGTATCCCAAATTACCCATACTCTACCATTTTGTGCAGACTGGTAGTTGGTAAATGACCCTCCTCCTGGTACAATATTATTCTAATTACCTTATATATTTTCTTTTTGACTCTTATTTATACATTATCAGATAGCCTAATATCTTTATTATCAATATAATGTTTTAGTGTCTTTTGTTTATACCTCTTATCCACCCCCTTATATACCAGAAAACCAATTCATTAAGAGAAATTAGTCCCCCTTTATTAGGTGAGATGTGGTGATTCATACCCTGTCTGATGATTACTCTATTCCTACTCTTTCTGGCTATAGATTTTAATGGTGGAAAATTCTCATAATCCAAAGAAGGACTCCTAGCAACTTTTTTCCTCTATTTTTGGGTGTTTCCACCATTTCTAGTGTTGCTAAAACTTTCATAGGGACCTGGGGATAATCATCAATTGGACTAGGTTGATTCTCTGTTGACACATGTATTGGTCCTTTGTAATTTCATTCTTGTATTACTTTCTTAGGAACTCTCTCCCTCCTTTGTTGAGCTTGTGCTGGTGCTTCTTGGACTTTGGTTTATGGACATTAATGTCCCACAACTGTACTTGACTTTTAACAAGTCAAAACTAATACAATTGACTCTAAAAACAAATCATAAACTTTTTAATTTAAGCCTAAGAGATTAGTCAACATCACCAATTTAGGAGTAATTGCACAAAATTTATGAAAACACTCTTAGGATCATGAACAACTGAATAAAACTTGGAAACATGTACAATTAACATGATATATGCTGAAAAACATATTAGACATTCTTTTACACAATAATGGGATTTTCCCTAACTTCTAGAATGATGAAATTTACTAAAAATTTAATGTTTTGGACCCAAGGTTAAAATAAAACCCTTGGTGAAGTCCTATATACTTGATTTGAATCCATAATATTGATTTTCCTGATGGTTCTGAGAAGTTCTGAAGAACCCTAGGTCTATGTCTCTGTGGGGCTTGGGAAAATTCTAAAGGAGGTTTTCTTTATGAATAGAAGAATAATGAAAAATGATCTAACCTAGGGTATTTATAATAACCCCTAATGAATCCAAAACGACATAGGATTATCTTTAGGAGTCTAAGGAAAAGATTAAACTTCCTCTAGAATCAATGATCTGTAAATCTATTATATGTTGCCATGAGTGGACATATGACTCATGGTGAGGAGTCACAACTCATGGATCGAGTCGTGGTACTGAGGTATTGGTTACTAGAATTTGTCTTATCGTGCCACGTGTCCATATCATGAGTTATGGACTCCTTTCATGACTCATGAAAGGTCTTATAGTCTGGAAGATGAGGCTCCTAGAAATTAGTACCAGGATCACGTAAGCCCATACCACGACTTGTGACCTAATACCATGAGTCATGATGTAATTAGTGGTCTAGTACTTAAAAGTTTCCCAAAAAATAAAAAATACACAGTATTCTTTCCAAGCTCTCATGAGCTAAAACACAGGCTCGTGATAGCCTTCCACGAGTAGTGTCTCAGCTTATGGAGACTTGGAGAAAAAAAATTCTGGTTTTTATTTTATAAGTTGATATTTTTACTTTCTATGCTAGGAGAAGTATAGGCTATTACATGATCCTCCTTAGCATATCTTTCATATTTCTAGTCTAAGTATTTGCTGGTTTGAGCCCTTTGTATCTATTGCTATAAATTCTGCCTAACGTTGTAATTTCCACCCTACAAAAAAGTTGGGATGGAATATCTAACTTGGTTATAACTGTTTCGAAAATTTTGGTCCCCCCCAAACCACTCTTTGGATTACCCACAAAGTTTACTAAATTTAGATTAGCACCTCAAGTCTCTGTCAAATGGTCTTCACCACAAACCTCACACCAAGCCTGATTTTGTTGTACCATATTCACTAGTGCATGTGTCTATGTCATAGTAAGTAGGTTGAATTAATGAGTCATCTAATTCTAAAATGCTTGTAATTATTGGTATATCCATGTAATTATTAGCCTCCAGTGTACTGGTTGTCTTCTTCACTGCAGTTTTACCATAATCTCCATTCCATTAAGGATTGCCTTGTGTAAAGCGATTCAAAAGGACAAGAAGCCCAACATAGGTCTTTTCTAAGGTTTGGCCCCCAGTTGTGAATCTAACAATATATTTGCAGTAGGCTCCAAACTCTCAATAAAAGTGTGCACCAATACCTTATTTATCTAATGGTGATGAGGACAATCTCTGAGGAGGGAATTGAACCTCTCCCAAGATAAATATAAATTTTCCCCCTCTTTTTGATTGAAATCTCACTTTATAATCTTACAGCTTCTCAGATGGTAAATTTTCTTGCAAGATCCTCCCAAGTTTCAATGGATCTAGGAGCCTCAGTTTTTAGCCAACTTATCGTCTCTCTCAAATGAGAGAAAGGGAAAAGAGTCAATCTCACATAACAAGTTGAGACATTTATGGGGATATAAATATCACTAATTTCTAGTAACTTCTGCATATGCTTCTACAGTTCTGTATGTGGAAGTCCATTAAATTGTCCACTAGTGTGAAATAACTGCACCATGTTCTATTTCAACTCAAATTGGCCTCCTTATGCTAGTCTCCAAATACTTGGGGTCACACTTCCTGCAAGTGGAATTTCCACTTCACGGACAAGACTTGGTGTATTCTCAGCTGCTCTCTATTAGAACAATATCCCGATCTTAAACTTAGTAGAATTTCGAACCGTAAAGCTACCATGGGACAACCTTTTTTTCCTATGATGATATAGTCATTCCATTTGAAGATGAGGATCTATTAACATATCTCTGTACGACATCGTATCTTCATTTCCAAGATTGTACCTAAAAAATTAGCGACTAAGGTCAATTTGTTAACACTTGAACAAACAAACAATAGAATAAAAACTAGAAATTGATAAATTTATAGGTCCCCGGCATCGAAACCAAAAAACTTATAGCAATCCAATGCACACGTAGGTGAACATGGTCGTTCAAGTAAAATATACTGGTTTAGTCCTCTTATCGTACCCACAGAGACTTATATTGATCTACTAATATAAAAAAATAATAAAGTGTAATGTAACGAAAGAGAGATTAGAGTTTTAATTATTTTTGTTGCTAAAAGTAAAGTTTTAAGTAAGTAAAGTTGTGTCCAGTATATGTTGGAAATTCAGGGTTATGGCTAGCATTCATATTCATGTAAAGTATTCAATTCCTCTGGCTAAATTGTTTATCTAGTTGTTGATTTATGGGATTGATAATATGGTCATGGTCTTTCAAGCTGCTAACCATCTACCAAACTTAGACGCCTAACTACATCATTGAGAGGGGATAGGCCAACAATTTCGGTGCATTAAGTTATCTTTTCATTTTGTAACCAAGCAAGGTGATATAGTTATATTTCTATCCGAGCCACAAATATATATTTTATTTTACTAAAGGATTATCTTACTCCTTATATTCTACGCTCTATCTCTCATTCCATCTTTCATGTTTCATTCAAGAAGATAGATCTATTTTAATGGTGATCAATCACCAAAATAGCAAGAACAAGAATATAACAATAACTATAATTTATAATGAACTTTAGTTGAAGTATTAGAATACTAAACAATCGTACTTGAGTCGTAAACCCAAAACAAAAGTCTTATCCACTCATGTTCATAGAAAAATTACACAAAGAAAGTGTTTTCATACAATCAATAATGACTGGAAAAGAGTAAAACGATGAACCCTAATAATGAATCCCTTAATTCTTCACTCTAATTCCAAAATAGTGAACAACCCTTTGATTTTCATCTAAGGGGCCTATTTATAGCGACATAAAAATTAGTCCATAAACCTCGTTGGCTGTCAGTAAGAAAAAAGACAAAGTTGCAGTAAGCTTGGGAATAGGGACAACGACCCCTCCATCTGGGAGTTCCTAGGGGTAAACACACCCCTCATATCAGACTTATGAGGGGGAGACACGCCCTCATTCGTGGGGTGTGTTTGCTTGCTCAATTTCACATTTTTTGCAAGTTCTTGGACAGTTATGTCGTGCCTTACATCTTGGACTTTGTACTCCGCATCTCAGACCTCTCATTTAGCATGATATCAAGTCTTTAAGAAATCCTTTGTGCTATAAGTTTACTCTCTCACCATTTTTCACTATTTTCGATGCATTATTTTAGCTGACGAACAAGTATAATCATGTTCATTAGTATACGTATATTATATATAACACAATACTTCAATAAATCCATGTATATTCTCTAAACTCAGGCTCAAATATGGATAAAATGCGGTGATAGGGTATATAAATATGCCTAAGATCAAATTTCATTTTGAGTTTTTCTCTAGATACTTCAGAGATTTTTAGTTCCTCATTTTATTTGGTTTTTTATTTGTTTGCTTGGTTGTTGGATCAAGCTTTATTTACTTTGATTTGGAATAAAATGGTCATCTTTGATTTTAAAAACAAAAAACAACCAAAAATTAGTTAGACCAAGTTCTGAGACTTGAAGAAAAATTTTGTGAGCAGAAATAGCATGTGTGCCACAGACCAAGAAGTTCGGTATAGAGTTCCCCTTGCACCTGTTATCACATCTAGAGAATTAAAAATCCAATTGTAGCCCACATTGAGGTTTGAATTTCCTACCACTTCCTTTACATTGGATAAATACATGCGGACTCCCCTCCTCCGTGTTGGAGGCATCATGCACACTAAGGTATCCTGGTGGAAAATATTTTCCTCTTCTTTAAAAACAAGATAATTTTGTCCCACACTTTTTAGATATTACTACCTGACTTAAAACCTTTCTAACTTGTCTAACACTTAAAACTTTCCAACGCACAAACCATTTCTTCTCTCCCAAACTTACAAAAGGGTTTCAAGGACTTAGGCAAGGGAAATCCAAGGTGTTCCACAAGTTGCTCCAATTTTTAGATATGTAAGGCTATCTTTTGATGTGAAGACCATGTTCTTCCCTACAAATATGTTATCGGTGTTCCACTATCATGAATCAAGTTAGGGTTTTTAAAATTGAATCCTTTTAGTCTAGCTTCTTTTACTCATGATAGAACCCTGAAATTATCCATGAAAATAGTAAAAAATCCATAAATTTGAAGTCATTCATTAAATCCTTTTTTTTCATGTCCATGGATTTGTTTAGAGTCATATGAAACTTGTCTTGAGATTTTGAAGTCCATTTCATGTTTTACATGAGTTATCTCTTATTTTCTATGAAACTTAGTTTATGATTTTGATAAAAAAAAACATGAGTTATCTCTTGTTTTCTATGAAACTTAGTTTATGATTTTGATAATTATATTCATATATAGTTTACAACTTCTCATTTGCATGGTGATTTTTCTTAAAAATATCTTTTTATTTTGAAACCTCGAAACTAATATAGAAATTAGTATTTGAGCTAAGATTCAACAGAAGTATCTTTTAGAATTATGACATAGAAAAATTCTCTATACTGGTTTCAGAAAACATAATTTGAGCCTAAAGCTTCTTAGTATGAGTTTTAGCTTATGTTTAAAGATACAGCATGAGCATTTCTAGTTTTGAAAGAATTATAACATCGAGATAGGTATAAGTATAAATAATATATACCGTGAAACTACGTATCCAACATAGGATAGGACTACACCAGTGATTTGGTTGACTCCTCAATTAAGTCCCTTGTAAGGATTCAGTATGGATCCATAATTTAATTTTGTTCTTCCCTAGAAAATCTTAGGAAAGCTCTCCTAACAGGACAAAATCTAGGACATTATTAGCTCACGTGGTGTATGTTAGTTGTAAGAAACTCCCCAAAAAACTAGAAACAAACTCTATTTTTTAAAACAAGTGTTGTTTTGACATTTGCATATGATTACTTATCCTGAGTTAATGCGTTCATTCAGTTCAGTTCATTCTCCATACAGTTAGAAATTTAGTCCTAGTTCATTTCAGCAGTTCAATTGTTCAGTAGTCCATTTGTATGTTTAGTATTCATCTTTACTACTTGCCAGTGTTATGTCAATTCAACTCACATTTATGTATTTTACATATCATATATTCCATAACTGATGCCATTTATCAATGTTTCTTTTTATAATGCAAACTCATATGCTCAGGCCAGAAAGCAGATGCCTCGTTTGACATTCTCTCTATCAACTTGTGGTGAGCCCTCCTTACTCTCAGCGAGTATAGTCTCAGTGAGAGTATTTATTTAGATTTCAATAAAGGGTAATATTAGGGTCTTGTCCCGATAGATATTTCTTTTCGTTCACTTTTAGATGCTTCATAGACATTTTAAGTTTATGCAATTCAGTTGTAAACAGTTACAAATGACACCGTTGTCTTTCAGCTATTGACTTCAAATGTTTATCTCAGCAATTCAATTTAAGTTCTATTATTCATATCTTCCGCATGTATAGTTTCTCAGTTCTATTTAGTAGTGTTCTAGACCAAGGGTACGTTTGGTTCATTGGATGACTTCAATTGTTAGTCATATCTGGGGTGTAGGGTCGAGGAGTGACACGTGTGGCGTTTATTAGTTTATAAAAGGCATATAACAAAATTCTCGATAGAGGTTTTATGGAGATGCTTGAAGTTTAGAGGTGTACCTATGACATATATTAGAGTTATTAAGGACATGTACGTTGAAGTCAAAATCTAAGTGATAATAGTGGGAGAAGACTTGAAACACTTCCTCGTTAATTAGTTCTTATCGCATTTTTATTTCTCTTTGTAATAAATGAATTGACATGACATATTCAACGGGAAGTACTATATTGTATGTTATTTGTAGGTAACAAAGTATTGATTGATGAAACACACAGTGGAGTTAGCTATAGACTAGAGGTTTGAAGATAGATCTTAAAGTCTAAAGGTTTCAGACTGAGCAAGACTCAGACAAAGTATATGCAGTGCAAGTTTAGTAATATACCATATGAGATAGATGTGGAAGTGAGTATTGATACAAGGTCATGCCCAAGTCAATAATCCAATGAAATGGGGGATTGAAAATGATGTCGCATATTGCATTGGAATGGGGTGAATGAAATAGAGGCTCATATTTGGTGCTCTATGTGATAAGAATATATCACCGACACTTAAAGATAAGTTCTATATAGCAGTATTAGACCAATAATGTGGTATAAGGCAGAGTGTTAATCGGTCAACACTTCACCTGTCGAGAGGATGAATATATTAAAAGAGATAAGACTAGAAACAA
This sequence comes from Withania somnifera, assembly GCA_039654485.1. Lineage (NCBI taxonomy): Eukaryota > Viridiplantae > Streptophyta > Magnoliopsida > Solanales > Solanaceae > Withania > Withania somnifera. The sequence goes on along the minus strand of JBDJHY010000001.1, from coordinate 14,942,420 downwards.
GGATAAACGAAAAAGACACTGGTGGCCTTATTGGAGGATAAGATGTGAGAATCACAACTAAAATGGTTTAGGCATGTAAAGAAGAGGAGAGCACAACTGCCTCATTGAAAAGGTGCATGAGATTGGCAGTGATAGGTCTAAGGAGAGCTAAGGGAGACTGAGAAAGAGTTAAGGAGAGATGATTAGATGTAACATTGTACGTCTTCAGTTAATCGAAGATATAATCCTTGATAGGAAAGTATGAAAGTTTAATATTAAGATAGAGGGTTTGTAGATAGTCAAACATTTTCTTTTTCCAGAGAGAGCATAATTCTACTTATATCAATATTATTATTATTATTATTATTATTATTATTATTATTATTATTATTATTATGATTATTATTATTATTATTATTATTATTATTATTATTATTATTATTATTAAGAAAAAGGGCTTGATTTACCTCTGAACTTTATGAAATGAAATTGATATGCCCCTTGTTTTAAAAGTAGCTCATAGATACCCCAAGCCTTATAAAAACGGCTCACATATACCCTTTTTATAACAGACAGAAATAAATTTAAAAAATTATTTTTAAAGGAAAAACTCAAAAATGTCATCAAACTATTCAAAATGACTCATTTATGTCATCCGTTAAAAGTTTAGCAAATTTATTTCATTGCCGCTAAAAAATAAGCTCATTTATACTATTATTTTTTAATAATAGTTTTGCAAAATTAGAACTTCTACATATCCTCTTATTAGAGGCCCATTTCGTTAGTTAAAAAATAATTAAAACAAAAATTAAAAGTAAATAATTTATTAAATTCGACACAAACCTGCCCAACCATGCTAGGAACGGGGTGTAACGAAACTTGGACAACTGGAGTATTATTTTATTGAATGTGTAATACTAAAAGATATGAGCACCTGCATTCAAGCCTGTCGAATAAGTGCTTCAAAAGTAAATTGAGAACTTTGTTTTTTTTTTTCGTGGTTTAGTGCCCAATTATTTCTGCCTATTTGCTGTGTTTCAGTTGACATGTATAGTGTATTAAAAGATATCTTTGCTTATAAAATTAATAAATACTTGTCCATTATAAAAAGGATATAAATGAGTCGTTTTTATAAGGTATTTGTGAGTCACTTTTAAAACGAAAGACATATCAACTCTATTTTACAAAATTCAGTGGTTAAATTAGTCACTTTTCCCTTGTTATTGTTGTTGTTGTAGTTGTTATTGTTCAAGAAAGCAGTAAGAACAAATATAATCACTATCAATTTATTTGAAACAGAGACCGTAACTATTTTCCATCATTTGGAATAGTTACAAAACAATTGATATATAGAGCAACCTCAAAATTCAGGTCGACTCAGTTGTTATTGTCACTCATACTATACTTTTGTATTTTTTTTTTTGATGCAGTCTTAGCATGAGTCACCGTCGTTGATCGTCGATCTTCTTGTGGAGCTATTGAAAAATCAGAGATTTAGGGTAAGCTCTTGACAACCGGAATTGATCCAATCCTTTTCCTTTTATACCTATCACTATTGTATTCCCAAAGACAACTTGTATGTA
>JBDJHY010000001.1:14824209-14838843 GCA_039654485.1 Withania somnifera | reverse complement strand
ATTAGGTTACTTGTAGGCCAAAGTGTAATTTATACAAACTTGTTTTAGTATAAATATTTGGCCTTATTTTATTTTCAAGAGATTTGGACATTTTGAGAATTGAGACTAAAGTTAGAAGACTTTGTTGAAGCTATTAGAGCTTTTTAGGGTAGATTGTAGGGTTACAATCTAGACTTAGCAATGGGTTATATTCCATTATTGGTTTAGTATTGCTTTACTTGTCATTCATATTGTATGTTCATTTGTGGATTCGATTGCGTTTCCATTCAGTGAATTACAATTCACTTCCCCCTTCGATATTCATAGATTCGGGTATCTTTTTGTTCTTCCCTTCTTATCTTACTGTTTCTCTTGGGATTATTGACTTATTACTCTGTTTAGTTGATAATATCCGTATATCTTTACTTTTCATATTTTTTTCATCCGAATTCGTGTGTTTCGTCATACGATTTACATCACTTTAGGTGCAAGCGTTGTTAGAACTATTTTTATGCTTTAAGTTTCCAATAGGACCAGGAGACATCCCTAAATGTTGTCATTGATATGTCTTGAGTTTTCTCTTATGATATATATGTATTGTCAGACCCCCGTGGTCATATTGTAATTTATGACCCTTTAAGTTGCCATGAAATTTGGAGTCAGTCCTGAGTGTCTATGAGGACCCTTTTCTGTAATTACCCTGTTTGGTGATTCTATCATAGCAAAATGAATTTTTAGAAATTGTGGTCACAATTCTTCACAGAATTACTTCTGCCGATTTAGTAGAATTCTCGATGTCATTTTGACATGGATTGACAACATACATGTTACGTTACGGTTGATCGTAAAATCCGAGTAGTCAATTTTCAATTGAACCAGCATAGAGTGGAAAGGTAGTCCTGCAACTCCTAAGAGTCGTTTCATCTCTTATCTAAAAACTAGAAAAATGATCTAAAAAAGTTTCATCTAACATCTGGTTTAGATTAAGAATTCTAAATTCGAGGTCCCTAATTTGCAGTCAGTTCCTGTGGTTAGCGAATACCTGATGTTTTCCCTAATGATTTTCCTGGAGTTCCTCCTAAAAGAGAGATACTCTTTGGATAGATATTCTCTCCAATACGCAGCCAATCTCCAATCTGTCATATAGAATGTCTCCGTCCGAATTGAAAGAGTTAGAAGAGTAGTTGAGGGATTTGTTAGATAAGAAGTTCATTAGGGCTAGTATTTCCTGTTCGTGCGTAAGAAGATTGTTCCCTTTATATGTGTATTGACTACATATAGCTGAACAAAGTCATCATTAAGAATAAATATCCCATCCCTAGAATTAATGACTTATTCGACCAACTTCAAGGTACTACATGTTTCTCTAAGATGACCTCAGATCTGGTTACCATCAGTTGAGAGTTATGAAGTGTGATATTCCGAAGACTACTTTTGAACTAGGTACGATCACTATGGATTCCTTGTCATGTCCTTTGACCTAACCAATACTCCAGCAATCTTTACGGACCTTATGAACAAAGTATTCAAGTAGTACCTTGACCTTTCGTTTTTTTTTCCCTTTCATAGAAAAGATTTTCATTATTTCCTAACTTATAATCATTTATTATCCGATAATTATGATGGCTATAATTTTCTTGGATTATGAAAATGTCTTGTGATCTATAAGCTTTGATTAGACGAATAAAGTTTGTAAACCAATATTTAAAAGGTCTAGATAAGAATCTCATTTAATATTTTTACATAAATTAATCTCGATTCATGAATTTCATTTTAAAATGTGTTTAAGCCTAAATTTATAAGTTCATTAAAAATAAAAATGAATACTAATAAAATTCTGCTTAAAAATTATATAAAAATTTTGAAAATTATTTCTAAAGATTAGCAGTACTAATACATTTGCTATTTCATATAAGTAATTAAAACTAATCAAATTAAATGTTATTATTTTTAAAAATTCAAAATCAAATTAAACTCAGAAATATATCAATTTTTAAAATTATTTTATTTGTAGCACTTTTTAATTAAATCATTAAAAATTGAAACGAAGAATACTGTGAATGGATTCCAGCAACATATCCAAGATTAATGGAACATACGAGTGGGCGTAAATTTGCCTAACGGCTGCAGGATTGCACATCGACTGAGAAAGATCTGGCCCACGTGGTCTCCCACGTGGTCTCGCCTAGACCAGTTTAACATTCTGGGTTTATCAACGACAGTCCAGCAAGGATTTTCATATTGCGACATTTGTGGGACTTTACCGCTAGCGTGTCTTATCAGATAATCAAAAATGGCAGAGTCCCCGGTTAGAAAGTAGCATCAAAACCTTGGCCTTTATAGAAAGGTAGAAAAAATGAATGAAAGCTTTCTCAAAATTGTTTCTCCAGTGTGTATGGTTAAAAAACACGTCTAAATTATTACTTTTTGGTGAATATCGCTTCATACTATCAGTTTCTTTTTTTTTTAGTTAAACTATCACTGTGATCGAGGATTGCGCTTAAAACAGATTCGCCCCTCAACGGTAGATCAGACACCTCGTTCTGGTCCGACATTCGTGTTCGCAAGTCGCGCTTACACACGAGTCAAATTAATTTGGCTTCTGCACAACCTTAAATTTGCACCCATGCGCGCACACACACGGAGGTTGTACACAGAGTATAAATTTATTAACAATTTACAAACCTACAAATACACTTTCCCTGTATTGGTATACAAAATTCATTTAAATTAACTTTTCCAACAAATTCTTTTTTTTCATTCACTCAATATCAATATCCAACAATTTGTCCTCTTTCCAACTATATAGTATATATTTATGGGGTTCTGGAGTCTACTTCAACTCACTAAAATGTGGTATAATGGGTCAAGAAACACAGTAAATCTAGAAAGTACTTGTGGGTAAGAGTACTTTGATGGTAACCACCCATTTGAACGATGGTTCAAAATATGCAACCCAATTTGTGTCTTTCTCTGCTTATTGTGTTTATCCAATGTTTACTGGTGATAGTCTATGGCACGGACAATTACAGCAGAGGTGACTTCCCTCCTGGCTTTGTTTTTGGTGCTGGAACTTCTGCCTATCAAGTCAGTTTAAAAGCTTTCTTCTACTTTTTTTCTAAATATTAATCAGTTTGTAATTGCTGAACAGTGAATGTTCACTCTTTGATTGGTTATATTTGAAACAAAAAAGGTTGAAGGGGCAGCATTTGAAGATGGAAGGACACCCAGCATTTGGGACACTTTTGCTCATGCTGGTTTGTCTCACTTTCTGGTCCAATAATCTTGAAATTAATCTAGTTTTTGGCCATAGATTATGGATATACAATATCTCGTTATGCCTATAAAATTTGATTAGATTTTGAAAATTTATCATACAATTTCTAATTATAGCTTTGAAATTTGATTAGATTTTGAAAATTTATCATACAATATCTAGTTATGGCTATGAAATATGATTAGATTTTAAAATTTTTTACTTGGGAGAAATTTCATTTCCACTTACAAAACTTTAAACCTTCTTTAAGTAAAAGTCTTGTCCAAACACAACTTTAAAAGCTCAAAGTTTCAAGTTTCAAGTTTAAGTTTCAACTTCAAATCTATGGCCAAATAGGAGCTAAGTGATAGTTTGTCAGCCCGACCCATGACATGTATTGTTTGCTTTGTCTTGACTGGCTTCATGATTTTTTCAGTTAGAGCTATGTTATGTCAAGTTTGAAAACATAGTGTACCATGTGAATTTGTACTCTCTTATATAGTATTTCATTTTCTCTATCTCCAGTGTGGAATTTGTCTACAGAGTCGTATGCAGTCCTTTGAAAGTTTGTCAACCTAGAAGCCTACTGATCAATCCCCTTCCATCATAAAGTGTCACATGGTTGATGCGTTTCCACGCTATGCCCGAGACTTTGTTACATTCTTTTACAATTGCCTGACTGAAATGAAATGGCTTCACATTTTGAAACAATCACGTGCCTCTTCTTTACCTCTATGGTAGTGACGTAACTAGAGACAAAGTTAAAAAGAAATTTAGACTTTAAGCCTCATTTCTAATGTGGATTGTGCCTAAGATGTTATATGCTTTTCTTCTTTGAAAGTTTGTCACTAGAAGCCTACCAGTCCTTCTCCATAAACCACTCTGATCGGCCTTCCTTCCTTCATAGAGCATTACATGGTTGATACTTTACCATGCTATGCCAGAGACTTCGTTACATTCTTTTACAATTGCCAGACTAAAATGTCTCAAATTTTGAAACAATCGCATGCTGCTTCTTTAACTCTATGGTAGTAAAGGAACGAGAGAGTAGAGACAAAAGTAGAAGGAAATTTAGATTTTAAGCCATTTACTCTTCAATCATTTAAAGCATAGTCTTAATATCGTGCACAACCAATCACTGGTTATGTTACAGAACATTGTTATACTACTACTGACCATTGTACATTTGATCAACGGGATATACTATTTCTGGACATATAATTTATATGTTGGAACATTTCTTTCTTTTAGTAATTTAAAATCTCTTTATAAGGAAACAATTAGATTAATGCAGATTGGCATATGATATTTCAAGTTTTTGCTTCCAGGTTTTTCTGGTGGAGCCAATGGAGACATAGCATGTGATCTGTACCACAAGTACAAGGTGTATACAGTCACGCTGTTTTAATCTGATTCTTTACTTCCCACTGACTGCTATAAAATAACATGATATAACAAAATTTGGTAACATCAATAGTTAAAAGAGAGTGTTGTCTGCGTAGAAGTTTGATTGATATCAGCGATAAAATGGACAATTACATAAAGCAAATTATAGCTGTAGAATAATAATATGCTGATTACCTTGAAAAGAAACTGAAAGAACTGTTCAGTTTCATGCTTAGGATTTAGAATGAAATCCTATCTTTCACTTTTCTAAAACAACATGCCAAAGAAAGCATTTGAATTCACTTCTTTAAGCTCTACTCTTGAATCATCTTTGTTTAAGCATCTTAAAATCTTACATAGTTTAGGTCTTCATGCGCCAGCATAACCTTAAATTTGGGTATACCTACGTGTTTTCTTATTTGTGGTTTATGGTCTTCAAGAAATGGGTTGTTGTTTACATCTTGTAAGGAGTTGGTAGCACTTCATTTTTTTTTTTTTTTAATAAAGAAAGGGATTTTGATTTTATCAAATTTTTATTGCAGGAAGATGTCCAACTCATGGTTGACACAGGCTTAGAAGCCTACAGGTTTTCTATTTCATGGTCTAGACTTATTCCTGGTAGGTTTAGCTCCTTGATGCTACATGAGAACACCTCATGTTATTTTGTTATATTTCCATCCCATTTGGTGTCGTGTTTGTTTTCTTTCCAGGTGGAAGAGGACCTGTAAATCCAAAGGGTTTACAATTTTACAACAATTATATTGATGAACTTATCAGCCAAGGTCATAACTAAATTTCTCTTTAAGCATTCCAACATTTGGAAAGCCAAGAACTGCACTTCCAAATTCCTTTGAAGAGTACTCTAAAAAGTCTTTCATATCTTTCAATGTTGTAGGTATTCAACCACATGTTACACTATTTCATAGTGATCTACCACAGGCACTTGAAGATGAATATGGGGGGTGGTTAAGCCGAAAGATTGTGTATGTCTATAGTGTATTTTTAACCTTGTTTACTTATATATTGGTTTTAGTATCAGGGCACTCAGATATAATTAACTTCAGCAGTAGAATTTTCGATTGACTTCAGGAAGGACTTCACCGCATATGCAAAGGTATGTTTTAAGGAATTTGGTGACAGGGTGATGTACTGGACCACCATCAATGAGGCCAATATATATGCGATTGGAGGTTATGACGCTGGCTTCACCCCTCCAGGACGCTGTTCCGCGCCTTTTGGAGTTAATTGTTCTAGAGGGAATTCATCTACTGAGCCATATATTGTTATTCATAACATGTTGCTTGCACATTCATCTGCAATGAAATTGTACAGGAGAAATTACAAGGTACGATTCAAAGATTTCAATTGAGAAGCAAACTAGTCACTTAAATAACTTTTATCTGTATTATTATTAAGTCTTAGTGACTTAGCATTTAAGTGTTTATTCCTCTGAGGTTATAGTTTGAATGTTCCCTTTTCTTCTTTGTTGTTAATAAACATTTATTGCCACATGGAATATTTACAGCTCAAATCAAAAGAAAAAAAAGCCAAACCAACTGGACAATACTCCCAGTTGTGTTTCATGCAACTAAAAGCCTCACTACTACCAGTCCTATGTGCCTATTCTTAAGGATAAACGTTCAGTTTCTGCATATACGCTGCCAATTTAGGGACCTGACATGCTCGAAGATGAACTTTGTAGATAATCGACCTAGAAATAACTTGTATTGTCCTTTTTCTACTTTGAAACATCCTTGCATTCCTTTTTGTCCAAGCTGATAGATAGTAGCAGCTAGTGTCGTCCTATATATCCCAGCTCATCTGCTATGGCCTGTATAATGTTCCACAGCCCATTCTACTTCACCCGTCCACACCATGTTCCTTCATTGAATGCGCTGCCATTGTAGATACCAGACGTGTTCTAGCCATCCTTTCTTTAGTGGCTAACCTTTCCAGAATGGGCAGTAACATAAAATCCATTTAGGACAGTCCTTGTTATTACATACCAGTTTCCTCCAATACACTCTGTGAAAGTTACCATGCAACCTTTTGTATACATTTCTGATTTAAAAAGTTTCAGTCTGTTGCAAATTAGTTACACTATAACCTGCATCCTCCATATAGTATCTGGCTTTGAAAATCATTTGGTCCTCCAAAAATGCACTATTTTGGAGGATCCAACGCACACCGAGTGGTATTTTTGAAGAGACCGAGCAACATAGGTAAATATTGACCCGCCTTATAGAGAGCTTCTCTTTTTCTTTACACAAATTTCACAGAAGCTTGCAAATAGCTGCTTTATTCCACAAAGTCACATTAATAAGGCCATGTACACCTGTAACATAGTTTGTCCCATGCTGTTTAGGATTTCCTTGATGTTTCAGCAGTACCAGTGCATAAGAATCTCCTACTAATTGTCTCAATGAAGCGAATCATTTTCGTTGGTAGGATAGACACCTAGAGGTGTACCAGTTATCGTGCCAATGGTAAACACTGGATAGCCAAGTGTGGAGCGGATAACTACTGAAAGCATCTAAGTAGTAAGCCCACCCCAAGATGAGTGTTCTCTCCGATTTCCTTAGAGCTTCTGGTAGCCCAACCGAGGCAGCGATGGGTTCTCTACCCCTGCGGGGATGGAGTGAAGAAGTTTGTTTGAGAATTCGATGGGCTTCATACTTCCCAAACAGATCGTCCAAAATCTATATGTAAGTGTTGGTTTATCAAGAATACGCAAGAAAAGCACTTCAAGTTGTTGATTAAGCGTTAGAGATGGATTAGAACCAATAGTTCATTATCTAATGGATCTTCGTGTTCTAATACTCAATCCTAGAGTTTACCAGTATTTTGAGTACTGAAAGTTTGAATTGCAGAGAGGACACTCTTTAGTAGTGCTGCTCGGCCTGCGTATGATAAGAACCTGATAGTCCATGAGCTCACTCTACCAAGCATCTTTTCATATCAGAGGTTCACATTGTGTTACACTATTCTCATGAACAAAGTCAATCCAGGAATTAACTCGAGGAAGGTGAAGCTAAGTCAGGGTTAATCAACCGAGAATTTAGCCAAATCTAGAGAATTTTCAGAGAGAGAAAAGATGAACTTGTGTTATTTTAATGAATGAGTATGTATCCCTTTACATGAGAGTTTTATAGCTGATATTGAAATCGAAAGAAATGAACTAACTGACTAACAACCTAACTAACAAATGAAATCAATTTGCTACAGTAATAACTGATTTCCTGAAACTATAACAAACTCTTATCAACTAACTAATTCTACTCCACATCAGCTGCCACGTCATTAATATCTCATGTCAACACTTTAGTCATGCAACTTATATCACATTGTAAGGTTGTAAGCCTCTTGGTACTCGATGGTATTCCCAAATACTTGAAAGGCAACTCTCCTTTAGAGTATCCCAGAACTTCCACTATCTGTTGTTGAGTAGCAATTGACACCCCTCCAAAGTAATTAGCACTCTTTTGTGCATTTGTTACCAGTCCTTTTGCTGTTGAGATATTTGGAACCTTCTATGGGACACAGTAATAGATTTCACATCTCCTCTATAGAATAGAAGGAGATCATCTACAAAACCCCAGCTGAACAATGTTTACCTTAACACATTCCTTAACATTCTTAGAGTTTGATCAATCATTTACTAATATAGGGAGGACAATTTTATCACCTCATTTTCCTTCTATTTGAAAAGTATTAGCTATGCTTTTAAAGGTTGATTTGGTAATAAGTTTCCTGAATAATTTTATATGTAATATTTGAATTTATTCTTTTAAGTTTACTTAAAATACTGAAGTTCTCATTATTCATTTTCAGATAGTATTACGTGTAACACAAAGGTGCAAACTAATTTCGCTAGCAGATTTTTTCTAATGTTAGATGTCTGGCATTTGGCTTTAGTGCCTGTGTTGAGGAAAACATTTTTCCATTTTTCTTCTCCTAATTACTTGATGAAACTACTGGACTATGTGAGTCATTTGAGGATATCTTTCTCATTTCCAGTTCCTTCTGTGCTTGTGCGTGAGCGACTTTACTTTAAAACTTGTGCTTACTAATGATTTACATTGCAGCCGACTCAACATGGTCTCGTGGGATTTAATATATATGGTTTGTGGTGCATTCCTTATTCAAATGCAAGGGCTGATGTAATTGCAGCACAAAGAGCCAACATATTCTATACTGGTTGGTAAGTCTCAGAATTTCATTGGTAAGTACTGAATTTCGTTGGTTAATTAGTGAATTTTTCAAACATGTAAACTCTTGTATTACAGCCACATCAATCAGAGTTTAGCTTCTATATATTGACTGTGTAAAAGTTTCTTACACTATCTGCTCATTCAAGATAGAAGTACTAGTAAGTAGTAACCTGTAAATTAAGATGAGTAATCTTCTATAGCATGTTAAATGCATTTTTTTACAAAACTTTCATTACACTTTCAGTGGAAATAAGTTAAATCCTATCAATAATACAGGTATTTTATCCGGTCTTTGCAAGTAAAATATTTGTTTATCACATATTCCCTTGCCAACTTTGCTGCAGGATTATGAATCCTTTCATATTTGGAGATTATCCCTCTATAATGAAGAAAGCTGCTGGGACAAGAATTCCAACCTTCACCAATTATGAAGCTAAGCTAGTTAAAGGCTCAGTTGACTTCATAGGCCTAAACCATTATACTACTGTATCTGTTAAGGACAAGCCTTCCAGCACTGAAAAACATAGCAGGGACTTTGGTGCTGACATGGAAGCAGACGTCTCACGTACGAAACCCCCTGCTTACTAACTTAAGATCACCCTCTCATACTTTGACCGTTAGCTAACTCAATGTCATGCAGATGCTTATTCGAACTACTTCCTTTAAATTATCTTTTCAGAATGCCCCATTTCTAATTGGGTTTCACAAGTCCCTTTCCTTTTTTCCCCCTTTATTTGGTTAACTTTTAGTTTTATATACAACAACATTAAACATACCCAATGTAACTACATAAGTGGGGTTTGAGGAGGGTAATGTACGTAGCCTTACCCCTATCTTGTGAAGATATAGAGGCTGTTCCGATATGAAGCATATCAACACAAAATGAGTATGTAAAGCATCAATAACAAAAAGGTCATGCTGAAAACTATAAAGAAGAGCACAGTAGCAACAACAGACAGTCCGATAATTGAAGCAAAGAAAATGGCAAGTAATACTAAAATCTAAGAATAAGATAATAGGAGAGTAATGATAATAATACTGAAAAAGGAACTAGACAATGTTAGTAGACCTACCAGCCTTTTACCTTAATCCTCGGCATACAAATCTTTCTATCTAGAGTTATATCCTTGGTAAGCTGCAAGTGAGCCATGTCTAATGTTTTGTCTAATCATATTTTAGCTATATCTCTATGCTTATTCTACCACATTTGACTTAATATTTCTCTTTGCATTCACTATGAGCTTACTGATACACTGCTCCATAGTCTATTACTCAGTGCTGGTTCAATAGTGTAAACAAAAAGGTGACACCCTTAGCCCCCAAATTTAAGGGGCTTCACTTTTTTTATAGAAATTATAGGTTATAGTTTTTTTGAAGAAAAATATTGAATACTATTTATAGAAAAAGTATTAAAAGAAATTCGATATATCTGGAGTACTATATCTCTAGAAAAATGAAATGCATTGGTTATATTATCATTTAAAAAAATTATTAGACGACACTGAATATAAAAAAATTATCAACAACTTTACATCTAAGAAATTTAAAAAGTAGGCTTTATAAAAAAATATATTAACTCTTCTTGAAAGTGTAAGGCCTCCCTTTAATTTTGGCCCTTAGGCCACTAATGTGCTCGAGCTGCCCCTGCTATTAGTTTATCTGCTTATGATGGATTAGGTGATATCAATGAGCTCACTAGTTTTATCTTTTTTGGGTTTCTGCAGTTGGCGTATTGACAGCAGATCAGGTGAGGGCTCTACTTTGAGTTCTTCTGTGATGTTTTGAGATTATAAATTCTGTCACTTAAAACATTGTCTGACTTTAGTATCCAGTGATACCTTCTGGTCTTTATGAACTTCTGGAGTATCTTAAAGAAGATTATGGGAACCTACCAATTTACATTCATGAAAATGGTGAGTCCTCGCCTATCACGTCCCTCTCTTTTGATTTATTATGCACATGCAGTTCATGAGTTTTTGCACCTATGTTTGCTCTGGTAATGTTTGCCTTATTTAATTCATATTAAGCAAGATGCCTGTTATAGCTAAAATTGGCCCTATAACCTGGTTTAAAGTCGTTTTTCAAATATTGATCTTTCAATTTGGTGTTTCCTAGGAACACCACTTTCCTGATTTACAATCTTAGAATAGGAAGCTATATTTGGCCTTTCCATTTTAAGAAAGTCTTGATCTTCCTTAAATAACAATGCTTCAAGATTTCACTATCTTGGAGCTGTCCCCATCCATGGGCAGAGCTACCTTATGTGAAGGGTGGTTCGCTGCACACTTTCTTCCAGAAAATTATATGGTGTACAGAGGTTAAAAGTAGTTATTATTAGTGTATATTTAATTTTGCATAACCTGAACACATCCGAGAAGAAAATTTACGCATCCTTTGTCAAATTTCTGGCTCCACCGCTGCCCCCATCCTCTACCCCACTTCTTGTTGTGGAGTGTTTTCTAAAAATATGACGAAGTCTGCAGTTTGCAAATTTTGCTATATTGTAGTTTCCTCTGAATTCCAAGTGTATGAATTTTTAGGCTGCAAGCATACTTTGTTACTTTCTTCAAATTCCTGAAGTGAAAGTATTGCAGATATTAGACTAATTTGCTTTGGCAGGTCAAAAGACTCGGCGCAATGGAACACTATGTGACACGTCAAGAATAGAATATTTGCATGCCTACATTGGAAGTGTTCTTGATGCTATTAGGTACCCTCTTGCAACACCGTTTCTGTTGGCTGAGTTAGCTCTCAATTGTATTCTTTGATGTTATGTTTAGAAGAGATGCAAAGTCAAGTTCATTTCCCTCTTGTAAAATTGGCAGAGACATTTTTCCAAGAACTCAACAAAATCAGAAATTTATATAGTCTTGCAAGTTAAAATGTTGAGACGAGTATCTCAATTACATCGGGCCACCTTTTAGGATTTAAAGTAAATACATTGATAATGTAACAAATTAGTACAGTTTAACCTATTATAACAGGTTTGTTTCATAACTTTTTTTCGTTCGACAATCATTTTTTTCATGTTGATGTAGACTAAGGCTTTTCTCATTCTTTCTTTTGTCCGCTCTCTGTAATGATGTAGGAATGGATCAAATATTAGAGGGTATCTCGCCTGGTCCTTCTTAGATGGTTTGGAATTACTTGATGGCTACGTATCAAGCTATGGATTCTACTATGTAGATTTAGACGATAAAGAATTAAGAAGGTATCCAAAACTTTCTGCATACTGGTATGCCAACTTCTTGAAGGGAAAAAGCTCGACAAACAATGCAATTTTCCAAGTAGGGGACAAAGTATTTCCCATCTACAAATCCTAGTTTTGTTGCTAGACTGGTTCTTCTCTAAAATGATTTTTTCCTGTGCAAGGTGTCACATTACCCAAGCCCTACTTGTGGAATAACACTTGTTACATTACCCTTTCAAATAATATGATGTTACCTCACCACAATCTTGCTCCACCCTGCCCCATGACTATGCGTTAAATGCTTATTTGCAACTGTCTATACATCAGGCTGGTGTTAATTTATAACTAGAGGGCATAGTGCCTTTCTATTCTTATTAATATCCCCTCATTCCTTCTTTTAGTCTATTTATGCTCAACAAAGGTAACATAAAGTCGACTCTTGGTCAAAGCAAGCTGCTTTATTCTATTATTAGACATAATTTGGAGAAGTTAGGCATATAAATTTTCTGAAAAAAGTTTTTACTACTTGTTATTTCTTTAAATTATCAACACAAAATGGTCTGGAAATATTTAGAGATGAAGTTGTCACTGTCATTGTATTTTCGTGTCTATTGTGCTATCTTTAATGAAGATTTTACTGGGTAAATAAACTTGTGTATTTACCCTTTTGATTGTTTTTGTGATAAACAGAAATATATAGAACAGGTTGTTTGGTAATATGAGTTGTATAAAGCTATCAATATGTTTAATCATAGTGATCAAATTACTTGTTCCCTGTTTCTATTTCGATTTATTCTCCTACTTGGGGTTAGGTACCGCAAACAAATCTCTCTTATTTTTTGCAAAAAAAAAAAATTTGACTTAGTTATTTCTTCACTCAAAAGAAAAGATAATAAAAGGCTTGATAAATTAAACAAGTCTTTCACCTTAGCTATGATTTTATCACATAAATTCACTTGTCTCAATTTATGCAATAAATCATAATTCTTTTCTTTAAAAAAAAAAAATAATAATCCAACTCTATTAAGAGAGCTTACAAGAAAGGGACAGAATACCCATTACCTTCCCCTGTTTTATAGATCAAGTAGGATTTCACTATTAGTTCTCAAAAATTCATGTGAGGAGTACCTCAGGGAACATCAAAACTATAAAATCTATACAAGTAAGGAATTCTTTGTTTTTGTTATGGTTCTAAGGGAAGGCACTCCCAATTTGTTCAACCTCTAGCTTGTATTGGCAATTGTTGTTGGATGAGTAATCCAAGTCCTTTCATTGCACTGAAGGCCTCAAGGTGGCTAGGAAATGTGCCACTATATTTCCTTCCTTCTCTAAAGCAATTTGTTCAGAAGATATCCCATAATTGGATCATATTCATAATTTTGCAAGAATTTTGTTAGTTTTATATTACTCAAAACATGTTTTAAGAAAATTGTAATGAGTAATTTGAGATGCACCAGCTTGCTGGGTTCACGGGAATCCAATATATAGCTTTTGCTCACTCCTATTAATCATCGTATAAATACTTGACTCTGAAACTTAATTATTATCGTATATTAATTATGTTTTTAAAGTAGAAGTCATTAAGTTTGACATTTCAATTAGCCTCTGTGGGTGACATCTGAGCACCAAAAAATCTTAAGACTGAGTTCCTACTTCTTGCCATGTTTAGTTAATTGTATTTTTTTTTATTTGTTTCCCACCAGTTAAAATATTGGTGTGTTGATTCATGTAAGATTTTCTAAAAGAAAAAATGCTATTTTTTTTTACATTTAGGACTTAACTCAAAATCTTTAATTAAAAATAAAAGCATATCAAATTTGTGAATTATTAATTGATCTTAAGCTAAAAAAAAAAAAAAAACAATTTAAAAATAGAATTTGGATGCACCAAGTCTAGTTGACTTCCCACCAAGAATTAATGATTGTTTTTGTATTTAGATTTACTAATGTAGTATAAACCATTAGCCATAGCTATATATAAAGGCATATTCTCATACTAATATTCTTTATCTTAACTGGGTGGGATTAGTAACTTTATTAATAAATAGATTGAAGGCTTTGGCATGTAACAAAAACTTAATATTGCTTATAGTGATAGCATAAAGTAATCAAGAAATACATAATAGTAAAACAAAATTTTCGGGAACTACGATTTCAGCCCTTAAATATTGCTTTTCAACCACCCATATCTAATTAAGATCTAAGTCAATTGTGAGACCAATCATTGATATGTATCTTCACTTCATTAATAATATAAAATAAAATAAAAAAGAAAAAGATGCATAAGCACCTATTGTTTGAGA
Organism: Withania somnifera; assembly: GCA_039654485.1. Classification (NCBI taxonomy): domain Eukaryota; kingdom Viridiplantae; phylum Streptophyta; class Magnoliopsida; order Solanales; family Solanaceae; genus Withania; species Withania somnifera. The sequence continues at coordinate 14,824,519 of JBDJHY010000001.1, read as the reverse complement.
CACTCTATATTAAGGGGTGTTTGGCTGCTTCGCAAAAACAATTGTTTTATACGTCGTGAGCATAAATATTTTTTCTAAGAAATAATATGTTTATATTATACATGCTATTCGGGCCGGCCGGGCCGGGTTGATTTGGGCTCGGCCAATTCGGTCCAAAATGATTGATCCGGACCGATCTAACCCACGTAAATAGTATCCGAGCCAACTCGTTGTGAATAGTAAATTCGTTTTATAAAAAATAAAATTAAACGCATTTAATTAATTTAAAATATATATTTATATAGTTTAAATTTAAAATTAGTACGAATAT
>JBDJHY010000001.1:14777780-14790741 GCA_039654485.1 Withania somnifera | reverse complement strand
TTCTAAGGTAGATACTCTAGGTCAGGACAAGGATTTCTATTTTAACTGGTAGCTACTAAAAACAAGATAATTCCTATCGCTAGAATTTGCCAGGTACCTCATTTACTGGTTTAGAAGCTGATGATAGAGAGAGGAAACAAGGAGTGAAGGAACTTTAAAGAAGTTCTCAATATTAATAACCTAAGAATTGCGCACATCCCCGCTGTTGCAAACAAATTTACCCTTGATTTGCTTGATAGCATGGATATGCTATCAGCTGCACTGAAATTTTGTTTGACTCTCTCTTGACCTAGTAGTCTATTTTGTTTACACTTGAATGGGGAAATAAGCATGTTGCCACTATTTTGTTTAGGCAAGCTGTTATAGCGGGAGGCTGGGAGCTACTTCTCTTTGAAACTAGGAGTATTCTTGTCGCAATCACATAAACTGTCCATTTCAAAAGTTTCTACATTTAGGTCACGGTGTTTGCAGGTGTTAAACTTGAAATTATATGATGAATAAGTTTTAGCATATTTGAAGAGCACTGATAAGATGATCAAATACTTGCACAGAAGGAGCTACACTAGAAATTCCAGAGACAGAATCCAAAGATTATTAACAATTAAAAACTTGATGCATGTGAATGACTTCAGCTTCTGCATTTCTCATATATTTCTGTTTTTGGCAACTTTACTGTACATGATGATTTATTTGCAACCTGTCCTTGACTTCTAAATACTGAAATGTTTGAACAGGTTTGAAGCAGCTCGAATTGATATCTAGTACTAGCAACTTATAGTCTTTGTTGAGGATTTCTCTTGTGCTATATTCTCTAAGCATCTCCAAAGAGGCATCAACACCCGTAAAGGCATATGGTTGACCATTGATGTAGACGATCTATGACATTATTCTGCCGGAGACTATTCACATGAGGCTATCAGTGTGCTTCTGAATTACATACAATTTTGTCCCCTCAATATATTCAAGCTGTTTACATAGATAGAGAAATGACATTTCTTCGTTTCTTGAGATGTTTAGATATGATAAAACAAAGACAAATCTCGTATAATCATGCATCAATTTAGGGGGTAGGGTGTGAGTTTAGACCTGAGAATTGTTAGTACTTGTAGTGATTTCTGAACTTCTCTTGTAACTTTCGTTCTTCTGTCTATGTGCTGTCAATTTACATTCTAAAGAGGCCAACTTTGTAGGGTGTTTTATATATGTCAAATTAACCTTTCCAACTTTCGTATTTTAGGTTCTGAAATTGTGTTTCGTTTTCTGGATAAGAAATTCATACAAATACTCTGTTCACCGTATTATTGTGGAAAAAGGTATTCAGGAGCTTGCTGTGTTTTAAATAAAATCGAATTCATGTTATATATGTCATTAATACTTTACACTGATGATGTTATACATATATCAATACTTTGTTCACCATATTATTGTTGAAAAAGGCATTCAGGAGCTTGTGTATTTTAAAATAAAACTGAGTTTTTAAGTTATATATGTCGTCAATGTTTTGTTCACCATATTATTGTCGAAATATAATATTCAGGAGCTTGCTGTATTTTAAATAGAATCGAATTAACACTTTACACCGATGATGATGTATTTAACTTATAACTAACAATATTCAAACGTTATTTCTTTTCCTTTGCAATAAGACTCTTCGAAAAGTCTTACAGTGTAGTCATGCCCAATTAATCCAAGCCACTCAATCATTATCTCTTTGTGTTAATTTTTATGGCATTTTTTCTTTTCAATATATCAAAAAATAATATCAAACTTCCTCATAAATATATAATTTAAAGATAAAAATGATTTACTGATGCATAAATATAATTTTTTTTTTCTAAAAAAAAGACATTATTAGCTTTAAATGTACAGTCAAACATTGGCACACAAATCATAAACTTAAGTACGTGGACCAGAGCCACAATTATATGTATGATTTCAATAATTATAGCTCACCACCAAAATTTTATATTAAAAAAATTTGGTAATGAAATAAATTAGTATAGTTGAGAAGCATAAACTGAAAATCTTAATTCCACTAATATCTCCATCCTTTAAAATTCAGTTGGACAATTCTTCCCGCCAAATTTCATTGGGAATTGTGATTCCTGTAAATCCCAGTTTCTAACATCTCAATCCGTTGATATTTTTCCTATGTGTTTGTGAACAAGAAATCAAATGTTATACTCACCATGGCTTGCTACTTGTCCTTGTCTGTTACATCCTTGAATGTTATTTGCAATGCCAATTCTCAAGACCGTTTTGTCTCTCACAAACTTCAGATCACCAAATCAACCAAACAATTCAATTCTTTGATCACCAAAACCAGTCCCCAACAGCCCCTTTACGCCAAAATCATATCTTTATGTTCTTCTCCAATACCCTTTAAGGACATGAGCTATGTCCGCTCTCTGTTTACTCAAATACATGACCCCAATAGCGATCATTGTAACGCCTTGATGAGATGTTGTTTAAGTTCTAAATGTAAGGAAAATGCTTTGCTTGTTCTTTTGATGTGTGTTGAAATGATGTATAAAGGTTTAGATTGGGATAAGTACACGTATCCTCTCGCTATAAAGGCATGTGTAGAGTTAGGTGATTTGAGATATGGCAGATTGGTTCATACCCATGTGATAAAAAATGGGTTTGCGTTGGATTTATATGTAGTGAACAGTTTGATGCGTTTGTATGGTGTTTGTGGGTGCGTTGGGAGTGTTAGGAAGGTGTTTGATACAAGTCCTGTAAGGGACTTGGTATCTTGGACTATTTTGATTCAAGGGTATGTGGACAATGGTTATTGGAAGGAAGGAGTGGATTTGTTCTTTGTAATGGTAGAAGATGGGTTAAGGGCTGACGAAAGGATGATGGTGGTTGTGATATCTGCTTGTGCGAAATTAGGGGATTTGAGGTTGGGCCAGAAGTTGCATAAATATGTGCAGAGTCATAAGTTGAATTTTGATGTGTTTCTTGGGAATGCGTTGGTCGATATGTACTTAAAATGTGGTGAACACGATGTTGCTCTTAGTGTTTTCAGAGAGATGCCAACGAGAAATGTGATCTCTTGGAATACATTAATATCTGGATTGGCTCAAAGAAGGGAGTTTAAACAGGCCATGAGTGCGTTTAATGAAATGCAGGAGCAAGGAGTAAAGCCTGATGAAAATACTTTAGTTGGTGTCCTGAACTGTTGTAGCAATTTAGGGGCTTTAGGAGTTGGGAAATGGGTGCACAGATATATAGATAGAAATCGGATACAAGTTGCAGGGTTTGTGGGCAATGCTCTTGTAGATATGTATGCAAAGTGTGGAAGCATGGATGATGCCCTTAGAGTGTTTGGAAGTATGAATACTAAAGATGTTTATTCGTATACATCCGTGATAGTTGGATTGGCCACACATGGAAAGGCACGGATGGCACTTAATGTCTTCTATAAGATGCTTGATATTGGCATACAACCAAATGAGGTGACATTTGTTGGTGTTCTCACAGCTTGCAGTCACGGAGGACTGGTGGAAGAAGGCCACAAGCTTTTTGCAGATATGTGGAGAGTGCACAAGTTAAAACCTCTAGTAGAGCACTATGGCTGTATGGTTGATCTGTTGAGTCGTGCAGGGTTGATAAATGAAGCAATGGAGTTTGTGAAGCACATGCCAATTGAACCTGATGCTTCTATTTGGGGATCGATATTAGCAGCATGCAGGATCCAAGGAAAAGTTGAACATGCTGAGCTTGTGACTGAGAAACTTGTCAGTATAGAGTCAGCAAAAGACGGTACTTACATACTGATGTCAAATACATATGCTTCAGTCAGTAAATGGAGACATGCTTTAGAAGTTAGAAAAGCTATGAAGAGACAGAAAATAAAGAAAGTTCCTGGATGTAGCTCCATTGAACTTGATGGTATTGTTAACGAATTTAGGAGATGTGACAAAGCCCATCCACGAAGTAAAGACATATATGCGATTGTTGAGCAATTGACACTTCATCTAACTGATACAGAGGCCTTCTCAAACGGAAGTGAGTGTTCCATTGTCTGAATGCTGCAAAGAAGCAATAATTATTCCTTTAATTGAATTGGTTTATTCGACATGGCACTTGTTCGCTGTTCTTCTATATGTTGCTACTCTGTTTCACTCAGCTTGTCTCTTCTACCTGAAGAAGCCCGTGTAAATGCACTGTGCAATGAAAGTGGTAGTCAAATCTGCACACAAAACTTGTCAAGTTGATCTCAGGCTTCACTTCTTGACTTAAGTGACACTTGAGAAGCTTTAGGCTTTGAACATTTTGACAAATTCTTTAGAATAATAGAGTATTAGTACTATTTCATAGATTGTGCGCAATTCATTACAAGAAACTGTTGTAACATCATATGTGTGATTATTGTTTGGATACTTACACTTTGCACTCCAAACATTACATCTATACATATAAGTAATAGAAGAATGTGATATGCAACTTGCGGTTAGATTTTACATTGAACTAGTTCAATCAATTGCTTTTTACCTTCGAAGCATTTATGATTTTTAAGTCCCGTACATGTTATGAGCATGGATAACTCACATAATGTTCCTGGGCTAGTTATTTGGACAGAGGTTGGCCTAGCTGTTGTGCCAGGGGTTATTTGGAAAGCCCAACAAGATACCTGTTTGGAATCCAGGTTACTATATACCGCGCTTTGTGGGAGGCTGGGAGCAATAGGTTCAGGCTTATTATGTTGCTTTTTGCCTGTCTGTTATCCTCTCATCTCTCTTTTATGTTGTAGTATATCTCATCTCCTCCTGGTTACCTTCTTCCTGTGTTATTCTCTCCTTAGTGTTTGGTACTACCTTCTTGTTCGGATTCTCAATTGTAATTTGGGTTTAATTAGTCAGTATAAATATATTCATGTTATAGTTAGAAATTGATTGTTTTTTCTCAAGTACAATTGTCAGATAAAAGGTATGAAATCTTGCTTAACCCCCAAAGGAGATAGCCTAACGGTCAAAGAACTGGATGATGACAACCTTGGAACAAATGGATGGGTTGGGCTGTGCGAGATATTGACCTGTCTAAAAGTTACTTAGGCTGAAATCGGTTGGTAATAAATGGACGGTTCAATAATCAGCCCAAACTTGGTTGAGTTATGATTTCATGGGCCAATTTTGCCACCTCTACCTCGAAGATAGTTCAAGTCTTAGCAGATGTAACACTAATAAGTGAATTCTTCCCATTTAGCCAGAGCTTTGGAAGGCAAAAGAAATCCTCAGATGTTTCTACGTGATACGCAAACAATTGCTATATATTTGATGCTCATCTCCTGAGATACATGTCTGAGTTATGTTGGTTACGTGCCCTCAATAAACTATTGTGAAACAAAGACATTTAACGTACAAGGGAAGCATGCAGTTAACAGCAGAGTTGTAAGGTGGTAGAATAGTGTTACGTATTGGGAAGTATATGTTAGCTTGAAACAACAGAATGTATAGTGTTTTGTGAATGTAGCTTTCATCCAAAACTAAGTTTGTCTGTCGTGTCGTGGGAAACCTTTTAGTGATACTTCTGAGGTATATATATCACAAGAAATAAACATCAGAAAGAGAAGATTAAGTCATTATTAAATAAGTAGTTCAGCTTAAAGATATTAATTATGGCTCTGTTGCTTCATACAATTGACACGAAAACACAATGGGCTATGCTATTCCTAGCCAATTTGGTACAACAAATATGCTGCCCGAACCTTTTGTACTATGATAAAACGTCTAGTTGCGGGTCCAACCAAACTCAATAGCTTTAGTTCAATTTTTGTACTTATGTTAATAAATTCATTTAATATGTATAATATCCTATTTAGAACCAATAACAAAACAAAATGGAGTCTAGAACACATAAACTAAAAATGTTAAGACTCCACCTACGCTTGTATATAAACATAAATATGGGACGTATACCTAATCTACGCATATTGTAGAGCCAAATAGACTCAAACTTTTGTAGTGACAAGCTTGCTAATACTCTTTTGTGCTAAGTTTGTAATTTCGTGCCATGTTAATCCGTTACTTTTGCATGTAAAATTATCTCATAGAAGCAATGAGAGATGATGAATGCTAGCTGTGTACCCTCAAGGTTACACACACACACATTTATGGCTATATAGTAGGATTTTATAGATCAACCACTTAACTAGTGTAGATAAACCATTAACCTGCAATAAATGATAAATAATTATTGCATTGTCAAGTATGTTCTGCATTTCCTAACTGATTGTAATATTCTTTAATTGATAGAATATTTTTTCATAAAGAAAACTGAAAAAAGGTGTCATTATTACAAAGATTCAATGATTATTTTATTTCACCGAAATACTATTTTGATGTACTCACATCTAGAGCTTATATGCTGGAAATATAAACTGGTGAAAATTACTGAGGTATATGTTTTGGTAAGTAAGAAAAAGAATTACTGATAATTTCGTCCCCTTTATAATTTTTTTTTAAATACGTATTAAAATGAATATTAGTGAGTAAGTGCATGATCCAAGTTGGGAGTCACAAGAAAAGTGTGGTGGACCTTTCAGCATATATTATATCCAATGATTGGGCATCTACAGCTAGCAATATTTGGCTTCCCCCACCAAGCTGTTCCCTATTGTGAAGCTACTATTGTTGTTAGTTGTTACAATATGGATAACAAAATTCAATACTACTAGTCAATTATTCCATTGCCATAAAATTTATGTAAAAGCTTAAAATACAATCTCATTTCTAAGCTTGAACTCAAAATCTTAAACGAAATGTAATATTAATTACATTTCAATCCCAATGTTAGCTAATTGGAGGAGCCGGCCGTCATTTTGATCTCACATTCATGTAAGATTCAAAAAAAAAGGTTGAATCCACAACTTATATAAATCACATAAAAATAATTAATTTTGTCGATGTTCCATGACTCTAGTTCAAATGTGACTATAGTACTAGACTAGCTAGGTCAAGAAAATTGGTAACTGTATTGTGTTGTACTCATTAACTTGGAGAAGCCATTCCTAGAAATTAGTACATCAACTTTGTGTGATCTCACATTGAACGGCGACAAACTTGCTCTTCATGTGAGATTTGATGAACCCTGGTGATCTGATGTTATCACCTGCCAATTAGGACTTAACAAACTAACATTTTTATATTCTTGATCAAGGCCAAATATAATACATAAATTAATTGGACATGTAAATTTTAAATGTGAGGGCAATGAGTACACAAATATAGATGAAATTAAGGGTGGCAAACAAGATGGGTCGGGTCAAGGTAGAAATATATTCGATCGGCTTATATTTGATAATTTTAGGATATTTTTGTTGAGCTTCTCCATAAGGTATTTTAGTACCTATGAAAAAAATATTTTTTTCAGATAAATCCAAATTTATTCAGAGTAAGTCTATACATATATCTAATTCATTTTAAAAAATAAGTTGGATTGAACGAATAAATATATATACAAACATTAATCATTTTGTCATCCTTAGTTATAGGCATTACTTGTTTGATAACCCATATACTGCGTGCACACACATATGTACATTGTAGCGGAGTTACCCTTGTACAAGGGCGCCAAGATACACACTTCTTCATTAGAAATTACATTATATATATTGAATTTACTTAAAAGATTATAACTTATATTTGGACTCCACTTACTAAAAATCTTGATTCTAACATGTGTACATAAGCAACTGGTCTAGTAGTACGTACTTTCTGCTAAGAAGTATGACATTGACTATTGTCGTTATCATGTACTGTACATTTATCTGACAAATATAGATATCTTGTCATTAGGTACTAGTATAGTAATAAACTAGTTTAATTTTTGGACATGAAAAATCAAACTAGCAGCATTCCAAATATATATTAATTGCTTCACTTCTTCCTTTAATCTAAAAAAAAATGTGCTATTCACTTCCATATAATAACTCATAATTGAATTAGATAAATTCAAACTCGATGAACTCTGACTAAGAAAATATTGATATGACAAAATCAATTTCTACTGACTTCCTTTATGAATTACCATCTGCTCGCAGCTTCCTTTTTGACAAATTAAATCTTTTCTTACAAAATAAACAAGGGAGAGAAAAAAAAAATGTTTTGAAGACAATACATTCACACAAATGGTGATATTTGTGGAGATATTGTTAGTTGAGAGTAACAATTTGTTTATCATTCTAATGACATGTGGTAAAGGGACCCACTGTTCAGTAATTTCCTCCATGCAAACTGCCCATTCCAACTAATTAAAACAACCACTCACCCTTTCAACTCACAGTAAATCACTAATATTTATGCCACAAAGTATCGTTTTACACCTATAATTGTTTGAATTTTATTTGACTATTATGGATGAAAATTACACAGAAAGTATAATATGAAAATTGATTCAAAAGAAAATCTCATTGATATAGTAAAATAATGTTACATTAGACTGCTCCTACATATAAAAAGGTCTAATTATACGTGTGGTACGTTTTTTAACTTTTTGGCTTCACCTTCGATGTTTGAAATCTACATTGAAGTTCAACTAATTCAAATTCGTACCGTACAGGGTGCTCATTCGGGAGAGCATTCTCTACTAAGTCTCTTTCTTTTCACACATAGGACTTACAATTGAGACATCAGGTTAAGATGAGAAGCAGCCTAGCTAATCTAATGTTCCACATCCTTTTATAGTATTTTTGCTAACTACTTGCAAGAACAAGGCAAATGCTTAATAAAATAGTAAGATACCAAAAGAACTTGGATTATACACATTGATAACACTGTCATCTTTCATCATCTTAATTACCAACTAATGCTGATCACATAAATTAATTTTTAGTTATTTTATAATTGACTTAATTTTATAAATAAATAATTTTTATATCATCAATGCATAGATTAATGCATAAAAGTTTGAATTGCAACAAAAGTGCCAATCTACTTGATGGAAACAATTGTGGAAAACCAAAAAAGAAAGGTGGAGCTGAGATGGTATAAGTTGGTCAGGTGGGAGTCAAAGCTGCAGCTGTAAACCTGCAACTAATGCAAGTACTCAAATACTTTTATGAGATTATGAATGGTTTTACAGAGGTGTAAGTGTTGGCGTGAGCTGTCAAAAATAGAAATTACCGAAAAAATTTTAGGCATTAAATAGAAAGATTGTAGGAGTAATTTTAGATATAAATTCCTTAATCAGAGGGGTAATATTCTTGTATAGCCAAAGATAGAATAGGTCTCATGTATATATATGTATACTCCGGTTCATAAGAAATATAGAAAAATAATTTCTCCAAAACTTTTGTCATGGTACCAAAGCAAAAACGATATGTAGTTTTTTTCTATTATTGTTTTTTTGGTGGAGAACAATCACTTATGCGTCTGATCTCAATTTGAATCCATCATTACTGAATTAACTACCAAGATGACTGAAGTTCTGAACAAACAGACTCCAACTATAAATACTTCCCTTGTTCTGATTGGCGTAACGTTGAACACCAACTATGCCTTATGGTCTCAAGTTGTCGAGATGTACATCTCTGGCAAGAAGTTAGGATATATTAACGGTGACCTTCATCAGCCCCCTCCATCAGATCCAACCTTTCAAAAATGGCGAACAAACAATGCCATTGTTAAAGGTTGGCTAATAAACTCCATGAATATGTCACTGATTACTAATTATATTCGTTTTTCAACAACAAAGATGGTGTGGGATTCTATTACTAGTACTTACAAGTAACACCTTACAAGTATATGACCTCCAGCGATATGTGATGCGCCTTCGAAAAGCTGGCGGTTCTCTTGAAAAGTACTATAATGACCTGCAAGGTTTGTGGCGTGAAATTGACTTTGGTAATCCGAATCCGATGGAATGTGCCGCTGATATTCGACACTATAACAGTCTGCTTCAAGAAGACAGAGTTTATGTCTTTCTAGATAGTCTTGATGATCATCTTGATAAAATTCAAGGGAATGTGTTGCAAACATGTCCGTTTCCTACTGTTGAACAAGCATATGCACAAGTTCGTCGAGAAGCTATTCGACAAGCTATTATGATCACCAACGACGATAATGACATTATAGGTGTTGTATTATGTTCTAAAGGAATTAAATCGGGACAATCATCTTCATCTCCTTTAGGCTCCCTCTTTTTTGGCTAATGTAAAATCAATCAACATTAAGTCACGAATCACATCTGATGGAATTAAATGCTCTTATTGTGGCAATTCAAAACATACTCGTGAAAGTTGCTTCAAACTGCATGGCTATACAGAATGGTGGAATAAACCCCAATCTCGAAAACGACGTGACACACCCAGAACTGATGATAAGATTGCAGTGGTTACAACAGAACCCTATCTTTATTTAAATCCACCCGTCGAGCCATCACAAGAAACAACATATCTCTCAAATTCAGGTAACCGTAATAATGCTTATTTTCATTCCCTTCAAGAAGATAATAATTGTGCTTGGATACTTGACTCTAGGGCCACCGATCATATGACATATGATGTCACTGATTTTTCTGAAACACCACCACCAAGGCGTAGAAGCATTGCTAATGTGAATGAAATAGTATCACCAGTCACATGAGCTGGCATTGTGATTTTTTCGCCTACTCCGTACCTAATACCTTGCTTGTTCCGTTACTTTCTCATAAATTGTTATATGTTAGCCAAGTTTCAACAGATCTAAACTGTGTTGCACTTATCTATCCTACTTTTTTTCTTCTTGGGGATATTCTCACCAACGAGATCATTGGGCGTGATATTAGGAGAAAAGGGGAGGGGGGCTATACTATATGGATGATTTTAGCAGAGGTCAAACACATCACATGCACCACCCAATTAATGTTAAGGAGCAATAAATTTGGCTTTAGCATCGTCGGTTAGGACACTCGTCGTTTGGTTACATAAAATATTTATTTCCTGATTTATTTATGAATATGCAAAATTCTTGTTTAAAATGTGACACTTGCATTTAAGTTAAGAGTCATAGAAATAATTATCCTTTGAGTATGAATAAAAGTGATGTTCCACTTGCTTTAATATACTTAGATGTATGGGGTCCTTCCCCTATGTATACAGTGTCTCGTATCCGCTGGTTTGTGATATTTGTTGATGACTGTACTCGCATGACTTAGATCTACTTACTCAAACATAAAGATGAAGTGTTTAAAATGTTCCAATCTTTTCATGCAATGGTTCAAATTCGATTCTCGGCTAAAGTTTGAATTTTCAGACCTGATAAAGGTAGCGAATATGTCAATCAACATTTTATGGATTATGTTCTTCATCATGGACTTATACATGAAACATCATGTCCTCATCAAAATGGCATTGCAGAAAGAAAAAACAAGCACATTCTTAAAACTGCCAGTGCATTATTACTTGGAGCTCATGTTCCTAACAAACATTAGGATGATGTTGTTGCTACAACTGTATATCTTTTAAATTGAATGCCATCAAGAGGCTTAAACTTTAAAACACAAATCCAGATTCTCGCAATGTATGCCTTTTTGCCTACTGTATTTAAGATTCCTCCTTGCATATTTGGGTGTATTGCCTTTGTACATCTTCATAAAAATCAAATAAACTAAACTTGATCATTGTGTTGTTCGTTGCCTTTTCTTGGGTTATGTCGTGCATCAAAAAGGATATCTGTGCTATCATCCAACTACTAAATGCACTTATATGACTATGGATGTAACTTTTCTTGAGACAGATACTTTCTACTCTCCCAGAGTATCCAATTCTTCTCTTCAGGGGGAGATTTATGGTGAAGAGCATAATTGCACAACCCATTTTTACTGACACAGAGTATATAGGAACTAAGTGCAGGAGCAGATACCTCACTTGAAACTGAAAAAGAAATTACACAAGAAGTTGAAGATGAGCTCCCTTCATCCCAGTACTCAATGACCTATCTCCATCTCTTGAGAATATCTATGAGGTAAACTCTCCTACTAAACCTTTAAACTCTAACCATACAAATACCTTGATTGGCTACACTTTGCCTTTTAGGCATAATAGTAATAAGCTACTAAATCGATACTCTCCAAAATTTAAGGATCAGAAGTCAAAATATTCAATTGCCAATTATATGTCCATGAAAAGACTTTCTGAGACCCTTAAAACATTTGCAGATGAAATATCTTCGTGTTCTGTTCCTACCAGTGTCGAAGAAGCATTAGTAAATTCAAAATGGACTAAGGCCATAAAGAAAGAAAAAAAAGCTTTGTTAAAAAGTAAAACGCGACATCTTGTCTTTTTACCAAAAGGAAAGAAGACCATAGGGTGCAAATGGGTTTTTTCAATCAAATACAAAGTAGATGAATCGATTGAAAGGCATAAAACAACGCTAGTTGCGATTACACACAGACGTACAACATAGACTACCAAGAAACTTTTTCACCAGTGGCAAAGTTAAATACATTAAGAGTCTTGTTATCTCTTGTAGAAAATCTAGACTGACCATTACACCAGTTCGATGTAAAAAATTCCTTCCTCTATGGTGACTTGGGGAGGAAGTACACATGGAAATTCCACCGGGGAATACCGCAACATCTAAGAATGAAGTTGTACGCAAACTACAACGAGCTCAATATGTTCTAAAGAAGTCTCCTTGAGCATGATTTGGGCAATTCTGCTTGGCAATAAAGAAATATGGCTTCCAACAAAGCAATTCTAATCATATTTTATTTTTAAAGCATTAATTTGGCAAGGTGACAACTCTCATAGTTTATGTTGACGACATAATTATTACAGGAGATGATCCAGAAGAAATATCAAGACTTGAAAAATAATTGGCAACTGAATTTGACATGAAGAATTTGGATAGAACAAAATATTAGTTGGGAACTGAAGTTGCTAGATTAAACATGAAATATTTTTATCCTAACGAAAATACACACTAGATTTATTGTTCGAAATGAGACTCTTAGAGTGTAAACCTGCTCAGACACC
>JBDJHY010000001.1:14645101-14659299 GCA_039654485.1 Withania somnifera | reverse complement strand
AAAAAATGATCTAAGTCTCCTCCCACTATTCTTATACGAGTCTTGGCTCCACGTACATATCCTTAATCGCCTTAATGTACGTCATAGCAACATCTCTGGCCTCCAAGCACCTCCAAAGAACCTCTCTAAGATCTTGTAGGCACTTTCTAAATCAATGAAAATTATGTGTAAGTCCTTTCTTTCCCGGTACTTCTCCACTAATCTCCTTACCAGATGAATTGCAGCGTCCCGGCATAAATCCGAATTGATTCTCGAAAACAATCACAATCTTTCTCATCCTCAACTCCACTACTCTTTTCGCACCTTCATCGTGTGACTTAACAACTTGATACCCCAATAATTGTTGCAATTCTAGATGTCACACTTGTTCTTGTACAACGGGATCATCATACTCCATCTCCAACCTTCAGGCATGGAGCTGATAATGGGAGAGCAGTAGTTGAGAGAACTTGCAAGGAGATTGCACTACATGTTTATATACAAGGAAGAAGCAAGGCAGCTTAGAACCAGACACTGGAAAGACTTAATAGATATTCATAGTGGTTTAGCTTAATGTAATTATGATATACTGATATAGAATAGCTTGCTAGTTTCAATTGATAGAGGTAGATGGTCAGCTTCTCCCTGGTTTTGTATTGTTACAGTTTTGGTTAACAAAATTTCCTATTAATCAAAAAAAAGGCTAATATGCACAGATTATGGTCATAAGCACTAAAATTTAAACCTAAGCTAAATTTCAAGAACTAACATAAGTTTCCCATATATAAACTACAAACTAAAGTGATTTTATCGGTACAACAGCTGGCACAAATCAAAGGGTGAAGAGAATTGGCAGCTTGCTTGATATGAGAAAGCATTACTTGAAGATTTTCTTTTCAAGGGGTCCAATACAAGAACAGAAGTGTCCAAAAAGTAACTAAGAAAGATGCATGAGTCTTTTTTCCTTCCAATTGATTCAATATTAGATCTTGAAAGGATATAATTAACCCAAAAGTAAATCATAGAGACGGGAGATCTACCTCTGTGCTTCCATATATATTAAGAACAGAAGTCTGGGGTAGCAACTTGACAAGCATCTTCCACAGCGACATATCAAAAATTTCACCACTTAGCACTAGAAGTTTTAAGGACATCTGAGCTATAGAATAATACATGCTCTGCAGAGCAGGAATAATCGCCCTTATAAGAGATGGAACTGCCACGAGCCTGCTAATAGAATATTCCTGAAGATAAATAATGGAATATTTGAGATGAGATGCTCTCATAGTGTAGAAAAGAACAAAGAAAAGGTAAAAGGTCCAAATTTTCCCCTAAACAATCTGAAATTTCTCAATCTGATCCTCCGCCGTACCTTGGCTCCATTCACACCCTTGTTGTTAGCAAATTGTCTCGTACTTTCCCTTGCTACTAGTACAGCTCTAGCATGAAATGGGTGGACACCATGTGTCAAGATACTATAAGAAAAAGGTCCAGATTTACCCCTTTCAACTATGTGTCCAATTAGATACAAGTTGGAGCTACATGTCAAGGGTAAAAATGAGACTTCTCTCAGGGGTTATAAAATTAGACCTGAAGTATAACAGAGGGAAGTTGCTCAATTTTAAATAATACAGTAGCAAATCTGACCCTTTTTCCTTTATGAAAAAATTGTCCTCTACATCATGATGGAAAAAGAATGGTGACTCAATTTTCAGTTTGCAAAAGATAATTTAGTGACCAGATGCCAGCCAGAGAAGAGATTCAAGATCCAAGGCAGGCAGCGGAAATGCAAAAGAGAAGAGAAAAGGTTCCCAACCAAGATCAGAGCATGTTATTTACCATCCACAAATCTGTTGAATGAAGATAGCTTACAATTTTCAGTACAACACACTTTCATTGTGCAGAAAATAACCAAGAACAGGCACGAAGGTTTTTTTTATTGTAACGTTTGAAAATTTTCTATTCATGGGTTTACAGAGTGAACAATACCTACTTGGACTTTATGCAACTTACTGTCACCAATAACAGTAAATTACATTGTAGAATATCGAAATTCAATAGAAAATAAGAGTTGTAGCAGCACCCTCCCACCTCTTCAATGTGTGTGTGTGGGTGTGGGTGTGGGTGTGTGAGTGAGTGAGTGAGTGAGTGAGAGTGAGAGAGAGAGAGAGAGAGAGAGAGAGAGAGAGAGAGTTTGTGCAGCAGTATTTCAGCTTATTACAGAACTATCAGCAACCAAAGCAGAAGCAAGAGTAAAAATTAATGGAGGGCTCAAGCAGATACTATCTATAGAAGTCTAAAATAATGTTGGAGAAAACTATTTGATCACTGAAGAAGTGACATGGCAGTTGACGGTCGTAATTTAGTTACTTACATATAGATTCTACTTGATTAGAAAGCACCCAATACTCTCGAGAGTCAAGACTCTTCAAGCCAGTAACACCAGAGCAAAAGTACTTGCTTTATGTTTGTAATTGTTAGAAACAGCAATTAGTTAATGGAGGAAAGCCCTTACTATTGTTGACAATCAAATGAGAAAAGAATGCACATTGTTTGAAATACACTGCAAAGTAACAAGAAATTCATAAGGGTATATAAACCCTTCGTATATACCTGTAAGAGATTGACTATACAAAATACATTGTCCTTCAGCTGATTGAAAGGTGGTATGACCAACGTAGAATTAGCAATTATAGCTCCTAAAATTTCTTGCAAATGGTCAATGAAGCTTATAGATGTTTTGAAAAGAAGGATTTCTTCTTTTTGAAAGGGATATGATCCTTGCATCCACAAAAAGCGGTTCAGAAGACCTGCAAATGTATGATAAAATAAATTGAATTAGTGCGTAAGTGAAGTGAGCTAAGTTCTAAAAGCATACATTTGTATGGTAACAATATAAATTGATGAAAAATGGCAAAAAATTCTCATGGATGTACAACTCACCTACTTCAGTGCCACATACCCCCTTAGGTTTTCCAGTGGATCCAGATGTGTACATCAAGTAGCAGAATGATCTCAATCTTTCATTTTCACAAGGCCAGACTAACAATGAGTCAGATTTTTTTTGATTGAAATCCTCTATTGACATACAAAAAACAGGATAACTGTTGAGATGAATGAGCCGCTGTAATTTATCAAGCTGATGAAAAGTTCTGTCAACTGAAGATCCATATCCCACAATAAGATCAGCTTTTGAAGAAGATATTACCGATAATATCCTTTCGTTTGGCCAAGATGGATCTAACGGCAGAAACGCTTCTCCACACCTCAAAACGGATAGAACAGAAACAATGTACTCAACTGACGGTTCCATATATATTCCAACTATTCTTGGGGTATATGTTTTATGGAGCTGTGTATATTGCTCCAAGGCTCGATCAGAAGAACTCAAGACTGTCCAGTCCTTAGAACTGCAGCTATTTGCAGTTTGATGCATATTAACTACCAACCATGAAAAGATGTAATACATAATTAGTTTATGCATAAAGTGATTAACAACATCTGGAAGAATTCTACAGCTAACAATAGAAAACCAAAAGATGACAAGGAAACGGCTATAACTGTTCAGTTCGTTTTTAAATCTTAAGAAACGCAGGTTTTTAAGGGAAAAGATCCAAAGTTGCCCTTGTGCAATCTAATATTGCTAAATTTTTCCTCCATTATACTTTTGGTCAATTCATTCCCCTTGTTGTTGGCAAATTTGTCTCATATTTGCCCTAGCCACTAATGAAAACTCCCACGTAAAATGGGTGCCCTCCACGTGTCCAAAATCTCCGATAAAAGGGTCCAACTTTTGAATATTTTCTAAAATTACCCTCAGGTTGGAGCTCCCCCAAGGGCCAAGGGCAAAAGGCGACTTTTTCCCCGATGGCGAGTAAGATAGGTCCAGTTAAAGTTTTGGAGAAGTTGCTCGATTTCAGATTGCACAGACCTTATTCTTAAGTAAAATTAGAAATCCAAAAAGAATTCAAGCAAGCACGGATGCAACATTCACCAGATATTCAAATTCACCATTGAACCCCGGTGTTTGGGAAACTGACCCAGAAACCATCGTTATCAAATATATATATATTATGAAACAATATATAACAACCATTCAAACAGCGTGTAAATATTTACCTGAAGAGGGTTTCACGAGATTGGGGTCATCATGACCATCAAGAACGCATCGAAGACGTGAACTGAGAGAATCAACGGCGGATAAAACATCGGAAAATGTGAAGCACTGATCACCTTCGTAAATCGGGGGATTAACCGAACTCCTTTTAGAGGAAACAAACTCTTCGAACTTCTTCTGGGTTTCTTCTTCGCCATTTTTGTTGCAAAGAAGTTGAAATTCTTTGGCAAATTTGAGACCACCACAAGCTTGAATCACTGCAATTTTGTTGGGGTTGCAGGTAGCAACTTTGTAGAACTCATGAGATATACAACAAGCAGAAAGCTTATTGTGAGAAACCATCTCCCAGGAACAAATATACGTTTTCTAGGAGAAACAGAGTGTACTGTAGAAAGCAAGAACACAAGTACAGTAGCACGGTAATCCTGAATCCCTAAATAGTCCCTCTAAATTGGAAGTTTGGAATGATCTGTAATTGTTTTTCTTATTCAAAATATTTTTTACGGAAAAGAAATAAGTGGTTTTTAATTTATATTTTGTGTTTGTTGGGAAGAAAAATATTATAGTAAAAATATTTATATATTTAATATTAATTTATGAAGATAGACGGATGATGAATAGTGGGGGAGAAGGGGGGGGTGCGTTGGCGTGGGGAGAGGGTTGATTGGTTCGGAGGCTAGGTTG
The DNA here is from genome assembly GCA_039654485.1 of Withania somnifera. NCBI lineage: Eukaryota > Viridiplantae > Streptophyta > Magnoliopsida > Solanales > Solanaceae > Withania > Withania somnifera. Next base: position 14,654,519 of record JBDJHY010000001.1, on the reverse strand, counting down.
GGGTGGAATGGAGGTGGAGTTAGCATGCGGCAAGGACGAGGGTAGGTGATTGTGAGGGAGGAATGATGTAATACTACTTTTTTTTAATTATTGAGAAAGGTATACTTTTTATTTTAGAGAGTTCTTAAATTTTTTAATCAATTAACTATGAGAAATAAAAGAATATTTTCCTAAATTCTTTTTTAGATATCCAGGGGAAAACCATCAGAGAGAAGAGCGAACTCCATTTTTTTTTTCAATTAGAAATTGTTTACCAAGGCCTGATAGTTGGGTAAGCCAATAGCAAATAACCCTTTCTTCCCTGCCTCCTCAACCCTCATTCCCCCGAACACAGCTTACAACTTTCATCGTATTGTACTCTCCATAAAGAGTCGGTTGGCTCTATCAGTATAACCTCTCTTGGGATTAGCGATAAAGAGTACACCGGCCCGTGTGGTAAGGGAATGGACTTTCATTCCCAGGACCGCCTTGTTTATGTATTCGGCGCCTCCCCCGATTGCGCCGGAATGACATAATATTATTTTTTTAGTTATTGAGAAAGATTTATTTTATTTGTTTTTGAGAGTTTTTAAAATTTTCAATCAATTAAATATGAGAAATAAAAGAATATTTTTCTAATATTTTTTTATATAATTTGAATAAATATCTTGTGAGTTGAAGTGAGGTAACAATGGTGGGAATAGTTGGTACAATATTGAAAGAAGTAATTAAAATACCTCAAACTATACGAGAATTATTAGTTTAATCTCTAAATTACGTTTAACAATTAAAATATCCTGAACTTGACTAAAAGAAGATAGACGGGTGGTGAGTAATGGGTATGGGAGGGGGGGAGGGGGGGAGGGGCTAAGTTGATTGGAGAGCGAAGTAGAGGTGGAGTTTGCATGTGGGGCAAGGATAAGGGTAGGTGATTGTGAGGGCGGAATGACGTAATATTACTTTTTTTAGTTATTGAGAAAGATATATTTTTATTTTAGAGTTTTAAAATTTTCAATCAATTAAATATGAGAAATAAAAGAACATTTTTTTCTAAATTCTTTTGTATATAATTTGAATAAATATTTTGAGAGTTGCAATGAGGTAAGAGCGGTGGAAATAGTTGGCACAGTATTAAGGGAAGTAATTAAAACTCCTCAAACTATACGAAAATTATTAGTTTAGTCTCTAAATTACGTATAATAATTAAAATAACCTGAACTTGACTAAAAGAATTTTAAACTCCCTCAATCAGTCATGTGGTACAGCAAGTGATTTCAACCTCGTTAGGGCGCCTGAGGTAATTAAAAATCATGGCACATAAGCCTCTACGATAAAAATTCCTTTTTTTTTACATCTTCCATTGTATTTTTTGATGTGATTGTTGTTGTGTCGTTTATGGTGATTGTTGGGTTAAAATTTTTAATGGTGGTTGGGTGGTGGTCCATCGAATGAGAAAGAAAGAATGATTAATTGAGGTCGTTTTGTTGGTCTATTGGCCCGAAGACGAAAAGGGGGAGGAGAGTTGGGGTGGAGTGGCCTTTGGTGGTCCGTTGGTTGTTATGGTGCGTTTGTGGTACTATTTTGGCGGTAGTTGGGTCTGGTCGAACGGAGATATGGTCTATAGAATTCGTCGTGTTGTTGTAACAGTGGCGAGTAAGCTGCTTTTGATGGACTAGTAGCGATTGGATGGAGCTCTGCTGAAGTTGTTAAATGAGTAGTGATAATGTTGAACGAAGATTAAAGCAGAGGCTTTGTTGTTGTTTAACGGAGTTTCGAGCTCCAACATGGAAGGTTTGTCGTTTGGTGGCTTATGGGACAGCGTTTGGGAGGCAGTGCTACTGACATTGCCAGAGTTGTTGATTGGTAGCAGTGATGGAGGCAATTGGTTGTTGGTTATTTGAGTAGGATTTATTATATTAGCCGGGTCGGATCGTGTTGGATAGGTATTTATATTCTCTTATGCTAAGAAAATAATTAAAAATCACGCCAAACTAATAATATATTTGCTATAACACACCTCACCTTTTTGTTTGGCGGTCCTATAACACACCTAAACTCTTTTAATTATAATTATTTACACCAAAAAATTGGACAACCAATTTTTTTGTCCAGCGTGTTACACACGCATTAACAGTTGATTTTTTTAATTTTTTTCTCCTTCTACGTGATAATGCTCAATTACACTCCGAAATCAATCTAAAAGTGTACCTAGTCAAAATATATTTACCCAACTTGTGAGTTGGGGTCGAATCCACAAGAAACAATGTAAAGGCAATCGAGTACGAATGGGAAACTATAGTACGGCTACTAAGACTCGAATGGTCTAACACGAAATGGGGGGCATAAAAGTACAAAGGTGTCACAAAAATAAAAATAAAATAAATACAAAGGTTTGATCAATGGCTTCACAAACAAATCAAGAGCAAATAATAACTAAGGTAATTAATTCAATCGATGATCCATTACATTAAAGTAAGTACTGAATTGATTATGCATGGGTTTAAAGATTCACCTTTGAGTTCCAATTAGTTTTTCTCAAACACTTATTAATATGCATTTCTATATTCTCCCAAATGCTAACAAACCTTCCTCTACTTGTTCTCTCAAACCAAGATAAACAGAATCTAAAGAAACTGAATTTGGCAACACTAGGATTTTACTATCTCTAGCACAAATCCATTAATGAAGAAAACACTCATTTTATGCTAAATCAAAGTTTCCAATCCTAACTTACTTTCTCAAGATAAGAAAGGATAAATGGACATGACCTAGGGTTATATACTCCCTTTGGCATATAATAGGCTCACTGTGATTTAAATTTATCAAACCCAAATACATATCAACAAGTGGATACTTTATACAAAAGCAATAGATAAAACTAAAATAAAAATTTTTGAATAAATATAGGAATATCTCTATCTTGAATATTCAAAAAAGAAAGAAGGACTACACATTACAAATATTCAATACAAATCAAGGGGAGAAGAAATGGGTAAAAATACATCAACAGTGTCATCCAAATCTTCACACCAAAGTGTAGTGGTGGTGTTGTGCCCTTTCTTGAGATGTGAAAAATCCTAAGAATTTATCTTGGCTGCCAAAGATTCTGAAAATGAGGTTTGATGGAGTATTACATGATTTTCCAAATGAATATGGATGAATTTACAAAAAATTCCTGGCTAGAGCCCGTCGACCTCACCTGTGGACAAAAGGGCACAGGTGCAACCCCGCAAGGGTAAAAAGGGTCGCTGGGGTGATTCCGTTGTTGTGATCACATGCTTTTAGGAGTGATTGAAGCATTTTGGGAGGTGTATCCTTGGAGAAGCTAAATCTCATTGGGTTGAGAGTCATAGGGGCGATCCAAGGGTTCGTAGTTAGGAGACCCTTGGAAGTATACTACGCATTTTATATTTTTCCTCCTGTTTTTTTAGTTTCTTGGTCTTTTGCTTCTGCAGTGCCTCTTTACCAAACTTCACTTGAAAATCATCAATTATCAATATTAAGTGAGATCATATGGTGATAAGACACTGTAAAGTAAATCAAACAAGACCTTAGAAAGTTGTAATTTCACCACTTATCAATTCCACGCAGGACCCCTATGAGTTTATTGTAGAGTTTGAGGAGCGACTTTAGATTTTTAGCTTGAAAGATAAACATGGAGTTGATTTTATTTGGTATCAGTTAGAGGGTAGGTTTAAGGCCTGGTGGAGGTCATATAAATTGAGTAGACTAGAAGGGTCCGCACCTATGGCATAGAGTCAGTCTGTGGATTTCTTCATAGATTAATATGTTTCTTGGAGTGCTCGCAAGGAACTTAAAGCTTAGTTTGTCCACTTGTAGTAGGGATCAATGAGAGTTTCTGAGTATGAGGATCCATTCACACAGGTTTTGAGGCATAGGGTCACTTATGCTGATAGATGTTGAGCAGGTTTACCGCTTTGCAGCTAGATTAAGACTATAGTTACATGAAAACATTAAGTTATAACATTTTCAGGGTAGTCAATTATTAGCAGTATTTGATCATGCCCATAACATGGAGAGGCATCTTCGTTTGGCCTAAGGGGGCTGCGACAACAAGCAATGCCGCCAGGGTGAGTTTAGTGGATCTTGATCTTTTAGGGAATGCTATGAAAGACGTGTACCTCATCAACAGCCATAGCAGTAATATCAGGGGCATCTTAGTAGACCATTTCAGGCCTGCCTACCATCAGCCAGTGGCGTCCAGAGTGGCCAGCCCTCTATAGGTGTATTTACTTGGGTTTAAGGTTGAGATGGTTGGGGTAGTTTGGTTAAAGGTCTATTCAAGGTAGGTATCACATAAATGTATAACTCCCTAGGAATTTCAATTTGTAGGTGTTTCAAGTATGGTGAGATGGAATACTATGTCATCGATTATCCACAATACCGGGCCATTTATCTAGTAGCGCAAACTACCGAGCCCCTACAAACAATATTTCTACCAGCTAGAGGTGGTCGGGAAATAGTATGAGGTAGTTGGGGTGGGGGGCCAAAGGGTCAGAGGATGCTCGCAGGGCACTGGCGCTGTTAGTTTTATGTCATACATGATAGAAAGGATTCTGATGGAGTAGTTACTAGTACGTTAGTTATTTGTCACCAGCCTGCCTTGGCACTGTTTAACCCTAGTTCTACATATTCCTATCTGTCCATGTAATTTTCACTCCATTTGGGTATTGGTTGTGAGACATTTTTGGCTCCCCTGAGTGTGGCTACTCTCGTAAGTGATCCTATTATGGTTTGAATTCACTAAGCGTGTGTTGTGAATGTATAGGGGTTTGATACTTAAGTTGATCTTGTAGCTCTAAACATGGTTTTTTATGTGATTCTGGTCATGGATTTGTTATCCCCTCATTATGTATCTTTGGATTTTTTTTCCAAGAAAATGACCTTATCTTTTGCTAATGTGTCTCGGATATTATGGCAGGGCCTTATTAGCCACTTTTCGATGCCAGTGGTAACCAGTATGCAGACCAGTATATTTTTAGCCCAGGGTTGTACTACTTACTTAGATTGTGTTCATAACATTAGTGTTGATCCTCCTTCCACTGAGACTATGCCTATTCTTAGAGAGCTCCTTAATATTTTCCCTTATGATTTGCATGGTCTCCTACCCGAGCGTGTTGTTGATTTCTCTATAGAGGTTGAATTGGGCACTATGACTATTTCTATTGCACCATAGAATGTCTCCACCAGAGTTCTGGGATCCCAGTTTTTATCTTTAGAATTTGATTGCTAAAGCCTTTGTCTGCTCTAGTGTTTCACCATGGCACAGTCCGGCATTATTTTTGAAAGAGAAATGGGACTATTCGCATTTGTATTGAATATAAATAGTTGAATAAGGTTAATGTTAAGAATAAGTATCATTTTCCACAGATAGATGACCTCTTCAAATCAGCTTCAAGGTGCTGTAGTGTTCTCAAAGATTGAATTTAGGTAGATTATTACCAGTTGAGGATTCACGCTAGGACATCTGGAAGACTGCCTTTCGGACATGGTGGGCACAATGAGTTTTTGGTTATATCATTTTGGTTGACTAATGTCCCAGCCACATTTTATTGATCTTATGGCCCAATTTTTTACACCAGACCTTGATTCTTTTGTTATTGTGTTTATTAATGATATCCTAGTTTACTCGCAGAGTTAAGATGAGCACAAAAATCACTTGAAAGTTATACTCCAGACTTTTAGGACTAAGCAACTTTATGCAAAGTTCTCGAAGTGTGCGTTTTGGTTATATTCTATTACATTCTTAGGGAATGTTGTATCTACACTGGTATCGTGTAAGCCCGGTGAAGGTTTTAGCCCTATGTGATTGTCTTTGATCACCACTCCCTCCGAGGTCTATAGTTTTGTTGGGTTAGAAGGCTATTACAAAAGATTCATGTAGGGATTTTAATTTATAGAAGCTCCTATGAATAGATTGACCCTAAAGGATATTCCTTTTCGATGCTCTGAGGATTATGAGTCCATCTTTCTAAGGCTCAAAGAGTTTCTCACTTTTGCATCAATATTAACACTTCCAGTTGGTGTCTAGCTATATACAATTTATTGTGAAACCTTCGATATTTGTTTGGAATGCATGTTGATATAGCAGGGTAGAGTCATTGCATATGATTCATTTCAATTAAAGGTTCATGAGTGCAAATACCCCACCCATGATTTAGAGTTAGTGGTGATAGTCTTTGTGCTCAAGATTTGGATACATTACCTCTACAGTGTTCATTGTGATATTTTTACTAGTATGAAGTATATTCATTTAGCTAGAGAGAGGTCAATCTTAGACAGAGGAGATGCATCAAGCTCCTGAAGTTCTATGACATCATTATTCTATACTATCCAGGCAGGGTAGATATGGTGGCAGATAACTTAAGCCAAAAGAAGGTTAGTATGGGTAGTTTGGCTTCTATCTCATCTTCAAAGAAGTTTAGCCTTAGACATTCAGTTGTTAGCTAACCATCTGGTCTGATTGGACATATACAATTCGAGAAAGATCCTAGCTCATGTTTGATAGTAGACCTACACTTTTAATCAGATTCGACAACCACAGTATGAGGATAGGTCCTTAATTTGTATTTGAGAGTTGGTTTTGAGAGGTGATTATAGCAGTGCATCGATAGACTATGATAAGGTATTGTGTATGGGCAGCATATTTGTGTTCCTAGAGTGGATGATTTTATTTAGACTATTCTTCATGAAGGCCACTATACCCGGTACTCCATACATCTGCGCATCACGAAGATGTGTAGAGATTTGAGACACCACTATTGATGGAATCATTTGAGATCAAATTTTACAGAGTTTGTTTACCAATGCTTGAACTATCAGCAGTTAAGTTTGAGCTTCATAGACCCAGGGTTGTGTTGTAGCGACTCCCTATCCTTGAAAGTAAATGGGAGAGGATTACTATGAACTTTATTTCAAGACTCTCTTTTACTTTCAGGGGTCATGAATGTATATGGGTCATCATGAATATGACCAAATCCACTCATTTTTTAAAGACTTCATCATCTTGAGGTGTTGACAGGCTTGTGGCCTTATTTATAAGGGAGGTTCTTCACCTGTATGGGGTGCTAGTTTCTATCACATCCAATCGAGGTACACAGTTCACTTCGTGGTTCTGGAGAACAGTGCAGTGTGAGATGGATAATGATGTAGCTCTAAGTACAACCTTTCACCCAAAAACAAATGGATAATCTAAGAGGACTATTTAGGTATTCCAAGATATGCTTCGAGATTGTGTTTTTATTTCGAGGATAGTTGGTATCAACACTTGCACATGCCAGAGTTCTCTAATAATATCAACTACCATTCCAGCATCCAAATGGCACCATTTGAGGCATTTTCTACGATGAATTACGGATCAACAATTAATTGGTATAGTATTGTTAAGATTATGAATCAGACTTGTGACTTGATTTGAGATGCCACATAAAGATTTTGGGTTATTCAGGACAAACTACGGATATCATAAAGTTTTCAGAAGAGTTAAGCCGACCATAGACTTCGACCTCTGGAGTTCAGTGTCGGGGACCTGTTATTCTAACGGGTTTCTCCCATGAAAGGCATTATGAAATTTAGTCGAAAGGGCGAGCTTAGCCCCAGGTTTATTGGGCCATATGAGATCATAGAGAGGACCCTCCAAGTTTCCTATAGGATAACCCTACCTCAAATATTAGCCTCCATTCATCAGGTGTTTCATGGGTCTATGCTTCGTCATTATATGTTTCATCAGGTGTTTCATGGGTTGAGGCTACTGTTGAGAGATATAAAACATTTCAAGTCAAGAGACATGCTAGTGGTGAGGGTTCATTGGAATCACCGCCCAGTTGAGGAGACCACCTAGGTGATAGAAAGGGATATGCAATCCCAGTACCCTTATTTGTTCAACTTTCCTAGTACCCCCTTTTTCCCTTAAATTCGCAGATGAAAGGTCCTATAGTAGGGGATGTTGTAATGACCCCTGAGATCTTTTCTTGGTTTTACGTCTTTTATTTTACTTAGAGCATTCCCTGTAACATCCCCAAGTCATTCATTACTTTCTGGGATCTATAGATTGGATGCCTGAAAGTTGTTAAAGTGTAATTCTTTTATGATTATATATTCTTTAGGACGTAATCAGTTCATATGATCTAGGATGTGAATTTTGTTTCTTTTGTTGATTCTGGAATATCGATTACATATCATAGATCAATTTTTATAATTGGACCCTATTTTGAATCAACACACATTTTGGAAATTTCCCTAAACTCTATCAGGGTCTTGTACCTGGGGCCAATTTATCGATCTTTAGCCGGTAAATTGACCAAATGACTGATTTATGGCAAGTCCGTGGTTTTTATAAAAGTGGCATTTTCTGCATTTCTATCCATTTTCATCCTGAGTCCTTTTTAGTGTAGATTATTGGCTTTTAGAGTGTTTAATCAAGTTCTAATCTAGAGAACACATTATGGTGGTTCTGCTATCATTTCTACCAGGTAATTCTTCATTTTCTTTATTATATAAACTTTTGTCTTATTTATTTCATTTTTACCATTATATTGAGCCCTATTTTATACCATATGATAAGGTACTAGTTCAGTATATGTAATATAAAAGGGCAGCTCGGTTCTAGGATGACTATTTGGGCCATGATATACATATTCTTCCAACCTACGGCCTATTTAGATGGCTCGTAGCTTAACTACTTATAGGCTATTTGGCCTTACTGATATGTCTCATGCTGACTCTGGGTTTTAGTATGGTTGGGGATGAGAAACACCTTTGATACTTATTATGATACGCCAACTCTGGATAATAGAGAGATTGGGAAGGAGATTACACTAGGGATTAGATCTTAGTCATTATCCCCCAATTTAGGTTGGTGGTTTTAAAGTTGATCTATGTAGGCTGAATATTCTACCTTCTACTTGAGATATTAGGTATGGCATACGTAGCCCTCCCGTCCATATCTAGCTAGGGATAACTATGCTAGAGGGTTAGCATCCTAATGTGATGATATTATACCTAGTTAGGTACAACTCATCTGGGTGGTTAGCATCCTTGTGATGATATTGTACCCTATCCCAGTGTGAGATTGGGAGTGAGTGGTTTTTGGCTAAGCTATGGATGTTCTGTATATCTCCCTATATGGGTTTGTTCCTTTCCCTTTACAAGCACCCTCTGGGAAGTTGTGGCACCATTGGTGCGGTCACTCATAGCTCGGGAGTGTGCTTGGGCTAGAAGAGGTCATACCTCGTGACTAGGGCTCAACAGTCATCCTATAGATTTCGGTTAAGAGTTCTTGACTAATCTAAGTTATTTATTGGTTTGTGTATCGAGCATGCTTTAGTCATGTTAAAAGTTAACTTGATTTTGACAGAGAAATAATTAATAACTGGTTTCTGTATATATACTTATATCTTCCACAATTTCTCTTAGGAGC
>JBDJHY010000001.1:14630833-14645001 GCA_039654485.1 Withania somnifera | reverse complement strand
TGAACTAGAAAGTGAATTGTGTTAGTGGAAAATCCTAAGTTGGTGAACTTAGGTAGTGGAGGTAGGCAAGTCCGAACCACTATAAATCCTTGTGTTGATTTATTTACTTCTTTCTTCATAGCCTCACATATTCCGCAAAAAAAGTTTCGAAATTCCTACACACTATTCAACCCCCTTCTAGTGTGTTGCATACTCTGAAATTCTTCAACAGCATAGGTCTAGAATATTTCGATATCATGAAGGAACAACAAGAGGTATTAAAAACTAATGCTAGAGCTATAAGTTTCCTTAGTATGCTGTGAGTTGTGCAAAATACTATAAGATATTAACATGTGATAGTGCCAAGGATATGCGAGACAAATTGGAAGTCACCTATGAAGGCACGAGCAAAGTAAAAGAAGCATGAGTTAGCGCACCGGTAAACAAGTATGAATTATTCAAGACCAAGGAGGATGAAAACATTAAAGAAATGTTCTCTAAATTCAAGAAAATTATCCGTGAGCTCAAATCTCTTAATATGACATACACAAATGTCTACAAGTCAGAAAACTTGTAAGAAGTCTGCCAAAGATTTGGGATACCGAAGCTACCGTACTGGAAAATGGAGATATGGATAAGATGACCTACGATGAACTTTGAGGTAATCTTATGGCATATGAACAAAATCATATTAACAATTACAACAAGGAAGAAAAGAAGAAGGTAGTTACCTTCAGTGCTGGAGCTCTTGAAGAAGAAGAAGACCTTGACGGAACTAAGGATTAAGGATTGACCCTCATAAACCAAGAAGTCAGAAACATGTTAAGACAAAAAAACAAAGACCATCATAACAACAATTCAAAAATAATGACCCACAATGAGATGATGAAAAATGTAATCACTGTGGAAAGGTTGGTCACATAAGACCAGACCTCCCTAATCTCAGATGATGGGGATCCAAAAGAAACCAAAGTAAGAAGAACTTTGGAGACTGGAGTGATGAAGAGGCATCTAAAGATGATCATGCTGAAACTGCAAACATTTGCTTCAAGGCTATGGGAGAAACCAGTGAGGTAACAAATCTTGAATGCTCAAATTGTAATGACCTGAGAGAAATTCTTCACTTAGTAAACGATGAACTTCAAAAAATGATTAATGAATATAATAAACTGGCTCAAGGAAAGAAAGACTGGAAAGTTCTTCTTGAAGTAAGTCAAATTGAAGTTGACCTGCTAGAAGAGGAACTTGGAGAAATCAAAATAAAGCTTAATAGCCTAAAGAAATCTTCAAGTTAGATTTTGTCCAATCAAATAGGTCCTCTGGGAAAGAGTCAGTAAGAAAACACATCCCAGATAAACTCTCTAGGAAAGGGTCGAATCCAAACTCCTCTTCAAAATCTATATCTTACTTCTTCTCTAAATCGACTTTCTCTATCTAAAGCCGACTTGCTACTCCTGTGGAAAAGTTGGTCACGAGTCATTTAATTGCAGGAACAGATCCTCCGAAAAATAGATAAGGAGACCAAAAGCATCAAAATCTAACACTCAAATACCCAAGAACACTTGGGTACCTAAGAGAAACTAATTTGTTTGTTTTGCAAGAGTCCACTAGGAAAGCATACAAAAGTCGAATGTGGGTAATTGATAGTGGGTACTCTAGAAACATGACTGGAAAAAAAAATACTTTAATACAGTCAAATAAATTGATAGAGGATATGTCAGATTTGGGGATAATGCAAAAGGAGAAGTTGTAGGCGTACGGAATCATTATCAGTCCCACTTGTGATCTCACTAAGGTTTACTTAGTCGAAGGGTTAAAACACAATCTTCTGAGCATTATCTAATTGTGCAATGTAGGATTTGGTGTACTATTTAATGTTACTAAATGTACCATCAGTAATCAGTCCAGAAACATCACCCTAGTTGGAAGACGAGTTGAGAATATCTATGTTTTGAATAACGTTGATCTTCCCACTCTTATTTGTCTTACTGCCATGTCAAGTGATACTTGGTTGTGGCACTGAAAGCTTGGTCACTCCAGTATGTATGCTATAGAAAAACTCTCCAGACTTGACTTAGTAATTTTTCTAACAAAGATAAAGTTTAGAAAGATCATATCTTCAATGCATGTCAATTCGGCAAACAAACTCGATTATCATTTAGAATCAAAGACATGGGCGAGTTCACTTTTTTTTTTTCTTGGATTTCAAATCAAGCAGTCAACTAAAGGCACTTTCATTAGTCAAAGCAAATACATGAAAAAGCTAATTAAAAAATATAAAATGGAAATAGGAAAGGCCTTTGTTACCCTTATGAGCCCATTAATATCCTTAGAGACAGAACCACCGGGGAAGGACGTTAATGAAAAATGTATCGAGGCATGATTGGATATTTATTATACTAACAACCAGTCTACCAGATATCATGTTTAGTGTTTGCAAATGCATAAGATTCTAGTCAGCTCCAAAGGAACCTATATCAAACTGCTGTCAAAAGGATCATTCGATATCTCGTAGAAACTCAAGGCATTGGACTATGGTATCCTTGCTCTAAAATTTTTAATTTAATTAGATACTCATATGTTGACTATGCAAGTGACAAAACTAATCGAAAAAGCACAAGTGGGTTGTGTCAAATACTAGGAGATTCACTAATCTCATCGCACAAAAGAAATAAATTTCTGTAGCACTTTCAACAACTAAGTTAGAATATTTAGCCATTGGGAATTGTGATACTCAATTATTATGGATGATGCATTAATTACTTGACTATGATTTAAATTGTGAATGTGTGCCCATATTCTGTGATAATACTAGTGCTATTATTCTATCTTAATATACTATACATCATTCTAGGGCTAAACATATTAACATCAAACATCATTTTATCAGAGATCGTGTTGAAAATAGAGATTTTTCTCTTGAATTTGGGAACTCAGAAAATCAATTGGCAGATATTTTTACTAAACCTTTGTTGGAAGAAAGATTTTGTTCTTTTAGTAAAAAGCTAGATATTACTGCCATGTAAATATTTCCCCTTAATTTCTTCTAGCATAATAATTACTTTCATTTAATTTAGTTATAATTATCTTCTTTCCTTATGTAATGTGTACAAAATCTTCGAAAATATTTTCCTTCCTTGCATCTGTCTAGGTCATTATGACTACCACCAAAGGTCACATCCTTCACCTTTCTCCACTTTAAAAACTGACTCTCCCCCTTCGTCTCCCTCCCTATTTTTATAAAATTCTCCTCTCAAAAACTCTTCACTCAACTAACCCTTTCCCTTCACCTTAAGTTCCCGGAACAAGATCAACGTCGTCACCTAAAAGTCCAACAAAAATCTTTTAAAGTTCTCCAAATTAGGTTTCCTTTTGTACCGATTCCTCTGAAATCTTTTTCACTCCATATTCCTTACTGTCTACCAAAAAGAGACCCTCTGTCTCGAATAATGCTGGTAATAAGAAATCAAAGGCGAACACTCTGAAACCCAATCTCTTGAAAAATTGCAGAGATTTTGGGGAGTAAAATAAAAGAGGAAGTTTGAGGCGATTAGAAAAAGACCAATAGTGCTTGGGAAAGTAATAAATTTTGAGCAATTGGACGAACTTCACTGCCCAGTAAGGCCTTACTTCAAGGATTAGAGACTGAATCTTGTTCTCCAATTATATGGGTAGGAGTTTAATGATGAACCGATAAGATTATTTTATGCAAATCTCAAAATGTCAAAAGATAGTAATGAACTTGAAACCCCGATGCTGGGAAATAGAATTGTGTCAAGTGAATTTTTGTTTGAACATATCTTTGGGACAAAATTCGATGCCATGGTTCCATCTATGAATGGAACATTGCCAGAAGATTTTAAAGTAGCGCTTGAGGAGAAAAGGACTGCCATTAGTGACCCCAACTTTAATAAACTTAAATTTGGACCCTATTTTCTGTGTTTTAAGCATCGTGTTCTCATTTACATAGTTGCAACTACTCTAGTCCCAGGGAAAGACTCTCTTAGCAGCATTACAAACAGAGACGTTTTTATGGTATAATGTTAGTTGAAAAGATATAGAATCAACTAGGCTCTGTGGTTCAAAACTTTGATAGAAGAAAGTGTAAACGACACCCATGCCTCAACTGGTCTGCCATATGAGTTGCTGATAACCCGGATAATCATGGATTCACTTGTAGATCTCTCTGGTTACAAGGCAACAAAAATCACCGTCACCACGATGCAAAGACCTTTGCAAGCATAGGCTACATGCTGATTGAAAATATATGGCACAAAAAAAGTATGCCAAATGTAGGAATGAGACTCCAAAAGTAAATATAGTATCTGCAGATTCAGCCTAATTGTGCATTAAGGAAGCAGAAGATATTAAGAATCATCTTTAGGCACTAGAGTAGGCCACGAAGATCATGCATGAAGAAGTAGCTAAGCTGATACAGATTAGGAAGGAGATTGGTGCAGATGTTGCGAAACTACGCTTGGAGATGGGTAGTTTGAAAAAGGACTGATTGGCCGCTGTAAATCAACTTATGAAGAGGGTCTACTCACTCCAAAAAGGAGTCAACTCGTCCAACAATGAGCTTGTTGTTGTTGTCCAGAATTCCTACACCAACTTTATTTAGAATGTTGAACATTCATTGACACCTTCCCCAGAAATTCATCAATACCCACAAATACCTTCTTGGCATACATAAAGGTGACAGTACTAGTGGCAGTGGTGGTGGTCGATATATTATTTTGTGTGTCGATGTTTTTAAGACAATATTTATGGGGCTGTGTACCTTTATAACTCTTTTTTGTTGTGACATATGCATGAGTTGTTTGCCCTATGATTTGACTTTTGTGGTTTTATTGCTAATCTCTCCTATAGTACTTTACTTCTATTATGTTGTATGCTTTCCCTTGGTTGCTTGTTTTGTTTTTACTTTTTGTTTATGCCAAATAGGGAGAATATGAAAAAGGTCAACCAATTCGGGGAGTCGGCTTATACAAGTCAGGGGAAGTCAGCTTATACAAGTTAAACAGGGAAGTAAACTTAAATCATAAAACAAATCCCTCTTGGTTGACTAATGATTGGCATTATCAAAAAGAGATATTGTTAGCCTCCTTACCTATGTTTTAATAAGGACAATCATATGAAATGCTCTATCTCGCAAAAATAGAAACTCGATAAAGTCCGGACCAAGAATCAGAAAGGAAAGAGGATGTGCAGTAAATCAAGACAACAAAAAGATAAGAAGTCAAAAAGAAAAAAAAGAATATCTGTGTATCAGTCAAGCAACAGACAAATCACAAAGGCAATACCATAATCCATCAGCAAAATCACTCCAACAAATCACCACAAATCAAGGCAGAATCAAAAGAAAGAAATCCACACTAAGATCAGAGACGAGATTGACAACAATCAAGACTAAGACCACACGGAGCACGCATATGGAATAAAATTGAGCCTAGAATCATGGACATATCTGATATGGGCATGATCCATATTGATTCCTCAATCCAGGAAGATCTTAAATCCTTGATTGGGAAGAATTCCCTTGGTTTCCTTATCAAAATGACTGACAGTGGAATATAAAGTAAGAAGCAGCAGAAAGGATCAACTACGCAACTTCACTTGAGCTTCTAAAATTATTGTAGTCATCTTTGTAGATTATAGTGAGTAGAAAAAAAAAGGACTTTATAGTAGTATAACAATACGAGTTAAGGTTGTGTCACAAGTGAAAATTAAAAGAGTGTGATTCACTGTAACGTTGTTCATATAAAGAAAGGACTCTGTAGTAGTAGAACAATACGAGTTAAGGTTGTGTCACAAGTGAAAATTAAAGGAGTGTGATTCACTGCAGCGTTGTTCATATAAAGAAAACTCTTGAAACCCAAGGGGACTAGACTAGGCACAAGTAGAAAAAAGAAAGGACTCTGTAGTAGTAGAACAATACGAGTTAAGGTTGTGTCGCAAGTGAAAATTAAAGTAGTGTGATTCACTGTAACGTTGTTCATATAAAGAAAACTCTTGAAACCCAAGGGAACTAGACTAGGCACCACATCGGTGATCCGAACCAGTACAAAAATTCTTGACTCTCTTTAATTACACTGTTATTCTATTTATGAAATTGTTCTGTATTATTGTACTAACTTGTAGATCAGTCGACTATTAATATAAGCTGGTCGACTATCAGTTGAATTTTAAATTCACCCCTCCCCCTCTTTAGTTTCATTATCAACTTAAAGGGGAAGGGATATCTGTACATGGTGTTAGTTTTTTGCTAGCAGTTTGTTCGTTATATCCTTTAATACCTTATATACATAGTGTACACAAGTCATGGAAATACGTAAATAGTGAATCCATGATTTTGTATTACCTTTCAATATGTGTAGTTCATTTATTCTGTAAATTTTCAAGTGTAACTTCATTAATAACTGTTACAAATAGCTTCATAATAACTGTCGCAATAGCCTAATAACAACTGTCGTAATAGGCTAATAATAACTGTTGCAATAGCAAAAAGATTGTCGCAATACAGTTATTATAACCGAAGCAATAACACTGAAGTAACAGACACAAAAATTAAAAATTATTGCATTAGATTAACACAACCGTTGCAATTTCCTTGGAGCAAAAATATCGCAATAGCATACTATACCGTCACATAAATATATCTATTGCGATGGTTTTTCACCGTTTCAATAGAGTTTAACTGTCCTAATTGGAGAAACTACCATTGCAATACCATATCGTGGCATAAATGTATCCATGCTACAGTTTGTAACCATCACTACAAATGATTTACCGCTCCACTTCCCTTGGAGCAAATACCGTCGCGATAGGGTCCCTCTACGACGACGATTATGTGAACTGTCAGAATTAACTATCATCGTAGAGCCTTTGCAACGTGATCAGCTGTAGCAGGTATATAAACCGTCTAAAGCGACGATTTAGTAGTCCATTACGACGGTAATAGAACTGTCGCCATAGATCATATTTCTAGTAGTGAGGGTAGGTTTAGGGTAGGGTTTTTTTTAAAAAAAAAAAAAAACTATTTTTTTACAGAATGAGGGATGGTGGAATGGGTGTAGATGGCGGTGGGCAGAAAACAATCAATTTTTTTTGAAGGTAGGGGTGAGGTGGGTGAGGGACGGATGGAGTTGGTAAGGGGATAGGTCGGGCAGGGATGGGGTAGGAAACTTTTTAGGGGGGGGGGCTGTAGCGGGATGGGATCGGATAGAGTAGAAGAGAATTTTATATTTTTTTTAAAAAAAAAGATTAAAAAATATCATTGTGGGTGGTCGGTCGGTCGGGTAGAGGGTGTGGGTGAGTTAGGTAGGTAGGGGAGCGTTAGCAAAAAATTAACTAAAAAAAATTAAAAAATTTTAAAAAATTCGGGAACACTACACTACATTCCCGATTCCCGAGAATACCTTCTGGGATGTATGTCCCTCGTACCACACCTCCAAAATTTGGAGATGGATACTCTCGGTTAAAGAGGTTCTAAAATTAAAGGCTCTATGAGAATTCGAAGGCGTTATATAACTATTTGAAAATTATTTCAAGCAAATACGCATTCCACATTTTTTCTCAATAAAACAACCCCTCTCCCTTACATTTTTTTTAATATAAAAATGTACAAAGATCTTTCCTTTCTACGGGGGATGGAGGGTGGGGGTACGGTGAGTATGATTTTGTTTTCCTTAAAGAATAAAGAGTAAAAAAATACTCAAACTTACAACCTCAAAGTAAGAAGTCTAAAAACTCGTCGAAAACATTTATATCTTCGTGTATTTGAGTTGCATCCTGCTATGTAATCTTATTATTTGATTATTCATTCGTTCACTCATTTCCTTTAATATTGTTATTGCTTATAAAAAAAAATTAATTATGCCACTGCGACACTGTAATACCTCTTCCGTTAACTAAAAGCTTCAAGGTCAAGCATTCACTCCAAAATGGAGACACCTTAAACTGGAAGCACTTTCTTCTTAGTGAGCCTTAATGATTTGAATTTAAATTAGCCGAGACAGTAAATTTCAGATACCAAAAAAAAAAAAAAAAAAAAAAAGTAAACAATTAAAGTTAAACGGAGTTCCTCATAAGCTAGAAAGCATGAGGCTTCATAGCAGTTAGCAAACTTAAAAGCTACTAGAGTATAATTTATCAGGCTTTTTTGGGTCGAAGTGGGGGTAAGGGAGGATAGGAGGTTAATAGATTAGCTTACCAACTGCACTTATCCCTCTAAGGAATTTTGATTAGGTAATCTTAACCTTAATGCTGATATTTTTAAGTAACTACTAATATAATAGTACTTGAAAAAGAAAAAGAGATCGCCGGTGTTCAGTTTGGATATTGCACATGCACATAAGTAAGCATTGGTAATTATGATGCCATGTTCTGATTAATCTCACAATGGTACTGAAAATCTAAAACTAAAGCAAAGTAGAATTTTAAACTAGTTTAAAACTCATGGCCTATGGAGAAAATCTACTTTAAAACTTATATACATTACAATGTAAAACTTTTTACACTCGATCACGATTAAAAAAAGACAGTTTGATGCACTAGAAATTCCTCAAGCGGCCAGCGTCAAGACACTTTGTTACAAGTAATGTGTCTTATTGCAGTTTTTTATGGAAGAATGACTACCTGGATTTGTATATTAGTTAAATATGTTTCATCAGTAAGTTCTAAAGTACCATGTAAAAGTAGAGGGATTAAATGCTACTGAAGGGCTGACCAGACGAAATTCTAACTAGAAAAATAGATAGTATAAGTTAACCTTTTAGAAGATAATCATTCAAGAAGTGAAGAAAAATCAGAATTCATTAATTTCCTGTGATGTGTTGGTACACTTAAAGAATTTACAGAGTTTCAACTTTCAACCAAGACACTACAATGTGTTTCAAGAAAGAACAACAGAGTGCTTGCCTTTATTCTGTCCTGAGAATACGAATCTTCCAGTGGAGACAGATCTGTTCATTGAAACCGGATTGCAGACTGATTGCATATCAGTTGCTAAAAGATGTTGCCTTGAAAATGCACCTAAGGAGGTTGTTCTTCTGAATTCATTTCCAATTATGTTATTGCCACTGAATTCAGAGTTCTCCCCTGAGCTGTTCTTTGTTGAAACATCATCATAAACAAGTCTAACAACAACCTCATCGCGATGGAGTACTCGTTCGTGATCATGATCCACCACCAAGATCAAGTCATTTGGTCTGTGAAATTGAAGCGCATTTATGGTCATTGGAGAAGGAAGAGGAGGAGGCAATGATGGGCTAGTACTAGGAGGAGATACTACATTAGCCCTACAAAGAGGGCAATTAGGATGAGATTTCAACCAAGTGTCAATACATGGGAGGTGAAAAGCATGGCTGCATTTAAGCAAAAGCCTTAGGTTTTCACCTTCTTGAAACTCACTCAAACAGACAGCACATTCAGTTTCCTCAACCAATCCTTCCCCTTTTCTGAACCTGCAAACTGTGATAGCCTTGATGGTAGACTCATCCAATCCAGTAGTGGCAACTTGCCACTGATCTTGAGGCGTCTCGTTTCGATTGGCATCCAACTCTGTGGCTCCATTTCTGTTCCTCCTCCTCCTGCAATACTTAGTGATGATCGTGTAGTAGCTAACAAGAAGGAATGCACTTGCCAAGATACCGATGATCGCTATGATGAGAGGGGAGAAAGCTGTGGAAGAATTATCTGATGCATCATCATCATCAGGAGGAGGAGGAGGTAGAAGGAAGTAACACCATTGTGGACAATAGACACTACAAATCCCCTGTGAACAATCTTTATAACTATCATAAGGTGCCCATGGATTTGTATTTCCAACAGATCCCATGTTCACTAATTAAACCTATGCACTGTAGCCTAACTACTAGCACTCAGAATCAAGAAAACTTCCATTGTTCTCAAACTAAGAGAGCAAAAGAAAGAGCCCCATCATGTGTTTTTGCCTTGTTATGCTCTTTCGTTGTTGGAAAATAGGATAGTGGGGAGGAGTGTAAACTAAGAGGACTTAGATGGAAAGGGAAGCAAAGTATGTGAAGTTGAGGTGTCAATTCAGAATCTTCAACTTTTGGTAATTCCCTTTAGGTTCCCTGGGCTCATCTTGTTCTTTGATTTTAGTTTAGACTTTTATATTTTTAAATAAGAGATGATGGTTTGTTATACAAGTTAGTTGGGGCTCTCAAATTAGATATCTGGAGGCCATACACCTCCAAATCAAGAAAACCAACTCACTATTGCTTTGCCCACTAAAGAAAGTGATCCAAAATTACAAACATACAAAATGCTTACTGGTCATGTATTGTATAACGTACATGTATTGTATGGCATGGAGAGACATTAGATGTATGTATTAGAGTTTGATCTATTTTTAGGATCTTGGGTAGTTTAGGGGGAAACAACTGAATAGAACCTGAGTTGGAAAAGAAATTAATTATTAAATCTTGGTTTTCATTTCTAATCTAAGTTTGTTACACCTTCCAAGATTTTTAGTTGACCAATGAATATTAAAAGAAACCTAATATGCAGCTTTCAAAAGTTGCAATAATTATATAAAATACAGATGTTGCTTTCCTTCGGTAAAAGAAAAAAAAGTTACTAGTATTAAAGAAAAAAGAAAATTACCGAGCTTAGCATTTAATTAATCTACTCAACTTAAGTGTTAATTAATTACAATTCATAGCCTAATTTAATTACATTATTGACTCTCTTTCACCAATCTTCTCCATCTCTCCCAACCTCACCCGTCTATTATTGTATCTGATATTAATTGTATTTGACTCTTATATGATTATATTTTTTTTTTTTGAATTTCAATTTATACGGTTCTATATTATATATAATTTATTTATAGTATTTATAAATAATATATAATAAATCAAGTGTTAGATATTTTGTATTTTGTATTTTGTATTTATCGATACAAGTACAGTTAATAAGGATTGATATAGTATACTATATACGCATGCTATGGATTGTAATTTTGTTAAATGTTACTATAGCAGCCTGTTAACTACTAAAATGGGACTATTTACTGAAAGTTGCCCTTTTTGTAACCGCAGTGTTCGGGCCAGCTTTCATGCACCTCGACTTAATTCCTTGGATACCTGACACCTCCCATCAACAATATATATTAGGTTAATCTGTTCACCAAAGTTAGGACAAATGAAAGAATCATTTAGTATTTTTTTAACCTCAGTTGGAATTCTCAACCCACATGATCGTTAGGCCACACCTTTAAATGTGGGATCAAAATGTAATTAGCACTTACTATTTACACTAATTAAATTATATTAATTAATTATTATTTAAATAATAAATTAATATGATAACAAGTATTTAAATTAAAATGATAATAGATATTAATTATTTTATTATAATTACTCAGCAAAAACATATATAATACTCGTTAATTGCTTGCTTTAGTTCTGCTAAGCTTCACAAAATGTGATCTTCTTATAAAGTGGTGCTGGCCGACCAAATAAAGAATGAATAAAAAGTAACCGCAAAAGAATAAGAAAATATTCCAATACGTAGTACTTCCTCATACTTAATTTAGATGCCTTAATTTGGTTAAGCACAAAATTTTAAAATTTTAAATTTGTCAGGTAAATGCTTGATTAAAAAAATAGAAATAAACATTTTTTTAAAAATAAAAGTAAAACAATTAAATTAAAATGAAGGGAGTAATGAACGAATAAACCAATTAAATTGGAATGAAGGGAGTAATGAACGAATATAATGATGGAAATAAAGATTTTGGAAGACAATGAGAATATCAACGGAAACAATATGCATTGGAGTGCTATACGGTTTATTTCTTTCTCTTTTTCCTTTTTACTTTCTGCTATTTTGGTCTATACATTTTAAAAAAAAAAATATATATATATTAGAAAAAAGAAAAGCATTTAGTAGAATAGTTGAATTACGGACCAAGTAGCCATAACACTGATGTTATTAAGAAAAAAATATGTGTACTGCATAGCCACTAGGTGTAGAAGTCACATTTTAGTGCTCATGTATGTGTATAAATAGAGTATGTTCTAACATAAACGTTTTTATGTATATATCCCATTAAAAATCTCAGTAAGTTTGATAGTTGTGTAGAACATGAGCAAAAATAAATATTCGATAGAATAATGAGTTGCGTACAAATATAATTAGCTAAAACACCATTATTATTGAAAAAGTAGTCGTACACTAGGTGTACAACTCACATTTTATAAGTACATAAATAATCATGTTGCATTACCAGTACTATATTGCAATTGTTTGTCATAGAGTTTGTGTTCTATATATATATGTTATCCCAAGTAAATTGATATGACATGAGAAACCTAATTGGTGTTCTGTCTCATCCTTACTTAAAAATAACATTATCATTAACTGCATAATATCACTTCACCTTGCTTGTTTTTCTCCCTTTTTTTACCAGCTATATATAGTAGTGTCTCAAGAAAAGGCTATAATCATAAACATATATAAGAATTGTTTGCTTATTTAGGTGCATGGCATTACAGATATATAATTAGTATAGACATAAATAGTTTTTGGACAATGAGTTGCTGGTACACCTAATCTCCATCTAGAAAGTTTTCTTTTATCTGTTAATTGAACTTGGAAGTTGGAAGTAAGATAGTCCTAGATCATTTTTGCACGTTTCATGCATCATTCGGCCAAGGAATTTGACATCATGCTAATATTTAATTGCTTATTTTTTTAATGTAAGGTGTGTTTGATTTGGGGTTTTATTTATAATTACCAAACACAATATAAGTATAATATGATTGATATAAGATCAAATGATAACTTTAAAGCCTCATTATTGATGGACAAGGAGCCGCAATGTGCGACACACATTGGGACATGTACATTTATATACATATATATATATATATTTTATTGAGTTTTGTGAAGAAAAAAAACTCAAATTTATTATTGAAAGGAAAAAGAAAATATGTATAGGGTGTGCAGCTACTTTTAATGATATAAAGTACTCTTCTAAAAGAGGTATTGTAAATTTCGTTCAAAATGAACAATATCATAAAATATTAAAATAATTTTTGTTGCAGAGATATAGATTGGCTTTGAAGAGAACATGATCACGGGGGCAGATGGACGTTAGTCAAAGTGGTGTCACACGCCATCATTTTTTGAAAATTTTTATTACGCATACATGGAACTGATGTGCAAGTGGATAAACGAATTAATAATATTCCTTGACACAGTTTATTTTGTTTGATGGTTATAACTCAACCCACTACTTTGCGCAATTGAGGTCGTGGTTTGGGAGTTTATTATTTTGTATTATTTATTTTTTAGTAAGAATGACAATTAAAATTGATGGACAATGTCTCATTTAAGAATTTCACAAATTTAATTAGTTTTGAATTTTATGTCCGAGTAATAGGGAACATCTTGTTATGAAATCGATGTTTAACTTGTTATCAATAAGGATTGTAATGAAATGGATATGATTCATTCATTTTTATTAGAGATCTCGTGGTTAAACCTTAGGTAAGAAAAAAATCTATTATGAAGTGATTTCTCTTGAATGACCCTTAAAAAAAAATTGAACTGAAAGCCTTAAAATCATAAATATCACATGGAACAAAAACAAAATGTTTTTTTTTGGGTAGAAGAAAGTTTAGATGGCTTTGATGCCGATCATTATTAGGCTCAGGACAGGCTCTCGGGTCCTTTGAATGCTTACAGGGGTACTTATAGATTGTCCACCAACAACGTCCTAACGCACTAACGAAGTTTGAATCCTCAATCTTTAAGTCTTTAGGTCGACCAACAACATCCTAACGCACTAACGAAGTTTGAAGCACCAACTCCTGGCAAAACAAAATGTTACAACTTGCTAGATCTGTGTTTTGCTTTTGTCAGTCTAACGATCCCAATCAATAAGAGTCGAACCTACAAGAACTTCGTGGCCTGAAGTCAACACTATGCGTCATCCCACTTTTAAATGAGATAGCATATATACAATTAGATATGACTTTATAATATTACTATTGTATGTAAATATTAATTTATATTTTAGTGAGTGTAACGGCTCTCCTAATTATTTTTTGGTGGTGTTAAATTAAATTATTTTAATTTAATTAATATTTTCTGTTGTGTTAGCGTACCAAATTATATTGAAGTTTTATTATTTTAAGGGGTAGATTTTATTAAAA
>JBDJHY010000001.1:14599112-14610044 GCA_039654485.1 Withania somnifera | reverse complement strand
ACTAAATATGCTAATGATATTATACTAATTATATATATACAACATACTAAAGATATATACTATATATTAAGAAAATAGGCAAAATGTACTAGAGATATATACTATATACTAAAGATATATATATATATTATATACTAAAAATATATATTATACACTAAATATATATGCTATAATAGACTATATCTATTTTCTTTAAAAAAAAACTGAAAAAATGGGTCGACCCAGGTTGGGTTGACCAGTCCAAAACGGTCAGTTCGGATCGGATCGGGACCAAACTGAATGACTCGATTACTGTACCGATTCAATTCAATTTATCTTGGGTCTGTTCATCCGGACCGACAGTCACCCTTGCCATATTGCACCAAGAAAATGGGGAGTCTAATATAGCCTTTGCTAACAAATAAAATTATATTTATGCGAACAATGTGTTGTATATTTAACATTAAAAAAAAAATCAAAGCAAGGGAAACTACTAAAAATTACTATTTTCTTATAATTAAACTTTTTCACTGAAAAATATTAAGTGATATTCTCATAGATATTCTACTTGAATAAGTGACAAATGAAAAATGGTAGTATCTTCACTCGCCAAAAAAATAGAATCTCTTCCGCTGATTCGCTGAGAATCTATTTTCTATCATGTATTTTTCCAATGAGCAATTCGGTGAGAAGTAGGTGGGAGAATCATGTTTCATAACACAAACTTTTCATTGATTTGTAATATGAAAATCCTCCATTTCTAGTAGTAAAATGATCTCTTTATCATTATGTAATGAGGTAAATCTAATAATTGATTCGTTTTAATTTTGATAGATGTTTTTAACATTGATATCTTCACGATTAATTAATATTTAATTTTGATTGTTGTCTCTAAATTTCTTGCTCCTATTAAGGCTAATCTTAATTGAAGTGCATAGCGCCACTAGGCGAACAAATATATTTAAAATATAGCTCATCCTAAAAAACTATAGAAACTTTAATTCTAAAATAATAATTTATTTTTGAGAGAAAAATACTCAAGTTTATTCATAAGAAAATGGGTTGAAGATAAAGGTTATGAGATTTGACCTCATTTAAAATTAAACAAGAATATATATTTTAAAGGTAGAAGAAATAAAAAGAATTAAACTTGACACTAATTGCACATCTAACTTATTCGAAATCTTAATTACTCTGAACTAGGCTATTGGATAGCTTTTATCCCCGCATGACTCATCATAAGAGGAAAACCTTACAGCAGATGAATACACTATACTTTAGAGAGAAATACCTAATCCTTTTTAAAACTCCGTCAATCCCCTCGATCTACCGGATTCCTCTACCTTCACCCAGGTGAAAAAGACATCCTTCACTAATATAGTGAAGAAAAATTCTTTAGAAACCCTTTCCATCTCCTTTACCAATTCCCCAATGGATAGCCAACACAACCCTACGAGCGTATCCCTGCAAGGAGACAAATCTATAGAGCTAATATTGGAGGACAAATGGCAACACTCCATCACTACCTTAAAACAAAATTGATGGATCTATGACAACCCTCAAAAAGCCTAATCCTAATAGACCTATGATACGACTACTTTACAGTTAAGTTCAGCTAAGAATCTTGTAAGAGGGACCTTAGTCTGTAGCAGGCAATTTCTTGCTAGTCAGAGCCTAGGAACCAAATTTTGTTCCCAACAAAGAAAAGATCAATTCCACATCTATCTAGATTATACTCCCCCAATTACCCACAAAATTCTACGATGGTAGGATTCTTAAAAGAATTAGTAGGAATTTGGGTAAATTGGTGAAGATCGATGCATGCAACTCCGTCACGTTGAGGGGCATATACATTTTCAGAATGCACTTAGGTGAACACAAATGTCCCAATTAAATCAACCATCTAAATCGGAGGACATAGACAATACTCCACTATGAGGGGGATGGAATTTTATGTAAGTTGTGTGGCCGGTTGGCTTATGTCATTCAATCCCGTAACCACATACCCTACCTAACCCATAATCCAAAAACAGACCAAATCAATAATTAGAGAAAGGATCGGAGGAAAGGAAGAGTGGCTAACTATGCCATTTCATCGAACACATCAGAAAGAACGCCTGGATGGAAGCGGGATAATAGGTAAGTTGTAGAAACCCAGAGAAACCACTCAAGTAAAGGTTTTACAATGTTATATCATGCAAGTTCTATCATACCTTTCCCACCCTAATAAATCCCTCTGCTAGAGTCACTACGCCTACGCGGTCGACGGCGGCTTGATTACCTCTAATCCTAACTTAAAAGGGAAAGAAAAATTGGCCAAAGCGGGC
Organism: Withania somnifera; assembly: GCA_039654485.1. NCBI lineage: Eukaryota > Viridiplantae > Streptophyta > Magnoliopsida > Solanales > Solanaceae > Withania > Withania somnifera. The sequence continues at coordinate 14,607,738 of JBDJHY010000001.1, read as the reverse complement.
CATCACAATCATATAAAGATTCCAGTGGCAAAATAATGGACTCTGGATGGGCATATCATAATGGGCCTAACAAGAGTGCAACCACTCCTAAGGATAAGTTGGCCATATCCATTAAGACTCAACCTGATAACCATCAGGTCTCTAAGAGGCTCCCAAACTCTGGTCCTCAACAAATGGACCTGGACCCCAACAATCCTATATCTATACAAGAGGCACTAGATAAATATAAATCAATCGGGCCCAACCCATTCTCTCCTCTCAGGACCCTTTTGGAATCTCATGAATAGTTCAAAATTATTTTTTTTGCTCTTTATTAATGATGCTCCTCATGAATTCAACCTCCAAAGCAATCATTTACCTGAATTCGAAAGATCAATGATGATTGATAAGAGATGCAGGCCTTAGGCTATAGATTTGATGGTTAAAGTTAATTCCAAACAACCTCAATAAATGCAGCACCACCCCCAATTATCCTTAAAGTCACGAACATCCTCCCTCAAGCCTCCCAACTTCAACTCCACTCCCAATCAAATTCTATCAAGTCAAAAGCCACTTCTGATAATCATAGAGCCAATAAACCAAGAACCCCTCCCACTCCAACTGTAACCATGATCACACAACTTTTGGAGTTACACCAACCCTCTTCTAGTCTGGCATAGGCCTGATAAATTAGGGCATTCCCCTAACTCTGAATGTAGAAGGGAGGAATTTAGTGATCAACATCCAGAACCCCTCCTACCTAGCCATGTAATAACGGAGGGATTGAACCAAGGCCTTCTCGTGATACAATGTTTGGAATTCTTTGTGAATGAATGTCCTGATCCAGAACCCAATAGAAGGCTTGACCGCTCAGCAGCTAAACCAAATGAACTCTACCCTTCCCTTCTTCCTAAGCTCCGGTTCAAAGCTACTGGCTTCAGGACTAGTTTTTGTGAAGCCCAATGGGGAAGCCCCACCCTCTTTATCAAGTGAAAGCTCCCCAATAGACCTCCCCTCAACCCCCTAGTATTTACCTCTCTCCGCTAGGATAGGGAATCCAATCTCTAGGAACTAAGAGAAAACAATAGACAAATGAAAGAGATACTAGTCAACTTCAAGGTGCCAAAACAGAGGTAAGAATCCTGGAAGAGAAACTAAGCCTGCAATTCATAGAGTTTATCCATAAAATGAACATCATTATATTTCCTAAAAACCTTATAGGCTTCTTAATGATAGTAAATTTCCCAAACATTGTTAGGCAGATACCATTCACAGCCTCTCTAACCCCCTTTAACACTAAAGAAAAGGTGATGAGGGAGAATGCCTAATATAAATAGGAAGAGTAAGGAAGTAGCCCAGGAAATCCCACCAACCCAAAAACCATCGACGATGATTGTATAGTATGGAAAGTAAGGGAGTTAATAATGCTGAATTCAGGAAGCATTGTAAGAATATGACTAATCTCCGTAAGCCGATCATATTAGACTTATGGAGTCTATAATGACTGACCATGGTGAGTTATCTGTAGAGCTAGGATACACCAACTAAATCCATTCCCCTGCTATAGGCTGATCTAGAGGAATTGCTATTATGTGGCAGGTCTTCTCTATTTCCATTAGTGATATCTCTATTTCCCCTTAGGTCTTTAATGTTAATGTGTAGGTTATTTCTCTTCCTCAAATTGGTTCCTTAGTGTTATTTATGCTAGTAATAATCTTGATGACAGAATTTCGCTTTAGGGTCAACTTACCTCCCTGGCCAACTCCATTAACCACGAACCTTATAATGGGTGGTTAGTGGGGAGGGGGCGAGGGGGGGGGGGAGACTTCAATGAAGTGCTCAAAGCTAGTGAAAAGTTTGTAGGTTGTTGTATTAATTTAAATAGAGCTAACTTGTTTTGGGATTGCATTAACAACTGTGGGCTCATTGACCTAGGTTTTAAGGACTGTAGGTTTACTTGGACAAAGAAGAGACATAAATCTAGGAAATCCCTTAACCTTGGAAATATTGGATAGATGCCTAGAAAATAATAGTCGGATCCACCTCTTCCTTGATGGCAGCATCACCCACTTGCCTAGGACTCACTCTGACCATTGTCCCCTCCTTATACAGCCATCTAAGCACACTTCATCCCTTAAAAGCCCTTAAAAGTGTAAACCATGTGGTTCTGTCACCCTTTATTCATCTCTAAGGTGAGGTAATCATTTGAAGGAGAAATTAACCTTACTGAGGTCACCTCCCACTTTGAGGACTCTATCAAGGTCTAGAATAAAGAAATCTTTGGAAATATTTTCAAAAGAAAGACTAGTATCCTTAATCAACTAGTTGGTACCCAAAGATATGATGGTTATCCCACCAGTTACTTCCTCCAAACTGTTGAGGACTCCCTCACCAAAGAGTTTAGTCAAATTCTCCATCTAGAAAATGAGTTTTGGAAATTAAAATCCAGGATCAACTGGCTTGTTGAAGGTGACACCAACTCTAACTTATTTCATATCTCTACTCTTAATAGGAGGGGGATGAATAGGATTAACAACCTTCAGGATAAGCAAAGTAATTCGATCTATGACACTAATAGTATCACTAGAACTGTCATGAATTACTACACAAAGCTCTACATCTCTGATCACTCATCCTCAGAGAAGGAGTGCCAACTTTAACCCCTCAGCTCATGGATCAATCTCTTTTTCCTCCCATGAGCTCCTGGACTCTCCCCTACCTATGAGGAAATCAAAAGTTTTATATTTTCCTTCAAATCAAACAAGATCACTGGGCCTAATGGAATGCACCCTGCGTTGTACTAAAAATACTAGGATATTCTAAGCCCAACCTTGATTTCTTTCTACAAAGACACCTTTAGAACCTGTTCCATCGATAGTAAGGCTAACTTCACCCTCATATGCCTCATCCTAAAATGCACTAATACCACTTCTTTGAGGAATTTTAGACCCATAAGCCTCTGCAATACCCAGTACAAGACTATAACCAAATTTATCAGAAATAGGATCAAAAGATTCCTTCTAGACCTTATTGTTGATCCCAAGATAGCTTCATGCCAATAAAGGAGCTTCTAACAATGCAATTATCTTCCAAGAATACCTTAAACATTTTTCTAGAATGATCCTCAAGATTGAGACGGACAAAGCTTTTGACATGCTAAAGTGGTCTTTAATCAGACAAACACTCTTCTTCCTAAAATTTCGAAAGGTCTTTCCAAGTTAATCCTATCCCGTATCTCATCCTCTAACATCTCCACTTTAGTGAATAGTAGCAAGACTGACCATTTCAATCCCACCTGAGGTATAAGGTAAGGTGATCCCGTATCCCCATACCTTTTCATACTGAACATAGAACTTCTCTTTCGGAGGATCCACTATAAGGTGGATATCCTCAGATGGACCCCTAACTCTATAAGCAGTAATAATCCCAAAATCTCCCACCTCTTCTTTACTGATGACCTCACACTCTTTTACAAAACTAACTAGCAAAACTGCTCAGCCATCTTGAATACCCTTAATAGTTTTAGCTCTCACTCCGGGTAGAGAATTAATAATAGTAACTCCAAAATCATCCTCTTTGCCAATTCTAGTGATCAAACTAAGAAAGAGGTGGAAACTTACTTCATGTCCCTATAAGAAATCCTTTAGGAAATATTTAGGCTTCCCCATGTTCTATAAAAGAGCCTTAAACTCTTTAAACTCTGATGTCCAATTTACCCTTGAAAACCTAAATAACAAGCTTGGAGGTGGAAAACTAGGTTTCTCAATATGGTTGGAAGAACTATCCTAGCTAAATCCTCCATAGTTAGTATGTCCAACCATACCATGCAATATATATTTATCCCTTGAAAAATTCTAGATCTCATTAATAGAACCAAACAAACTTTATCTGGGATTCCACTGATACCAAAAAGAGGATTCACCTGATTAATGGGGACACAGTTACTAAGCTGAAAGGTGATGGGGTACTGGGGTTCCAGAATGTTGCCATCAAGAATGAGGTTATGCCATGAAACCTTTCCTGTAGATGGTACGATACCTATAATATCATCTGGGTAAGGACCCTGAATGCAAGTACAACAACATTATTAACCATAACTGTAACTCCTCTTATACCTGGAGAAACTTATCAGGGGTTGGGAAACTTGCAAGTTGGTTGGCTAATAAATTGTCCATAGTGGGGATAAAGTCAATTAACGGATGGACAGATGGATCCCCAACATCCCTCCCATTAGAGAATCGATTGAAGGCCCCCTCCCGTGGGACCAACAACACTTAAATGTTGCTAACAACTAGCTTAATGGCAGATGATACTTCTCCACCATTATCCTAGACCTCCTCTTAGAAAATACCCAGAACATCCAAGGCTTAAACTTTCGGTCACGACCCGAAAATCAGGAAGTGATGGCGTCTACACCTCACCAGTAGATAAGCCTAATCCCTGGCCTAGAACGAGTAGCGACGGGCCATTTTTTACTACCCTAAAGAGAAATAAAGAAGGAAAGGAGAGACAACGCAACAAACCAATAGAAACACACTTTTCAATACCTGGTGTCATGGACGATGAGCTACTATAAATATATATATAACTACAACGGAATACAAGTCTGCATGAATCAATATATATATATATATATACAAAAGCTATCCCAAGTCTGAAATGGAACAACTCCAACATAGAAGAAAACCACGAGCAGCAAGGACACCTAATGCTCACCATATCTCGAGAGCAACACAACTCTATCTGGCTCGATTGAGACTCCGCTGCCGACTCGTGCCCGGATGTGCACCAAAAGAATGCAGAAGTGTAGCGTGAGTACCAACAACGGATACTCAGTAGGCATATGCTAACTGAATAGCAATAAGCATAAACAAGGTAAGAAGCGATCAATATAAAGAAAGGGCAACAATAAACTAACATAATCAAATCACAGATAGTCAAACCGCATGCCACTTACTTGGATCCTCAGTAAAGCCATAACCAGGTGAAACTACAAACAAACAATGTCAGTTAAATCTCAAAAGTACACTAATAACCCGTATAACTAGAAAGTACCACCCAAAGGGTGCTACAGGCTGCCCCAATACCTATATGCTATCTTCCCGGTGACCTATGGCACTGCAAAACTATGTATATATAAATTGGGTCCCACCAGGATGTGAAGAACATCTACAGAAGATCTATATTCGTATACTTACCCTTCATCCCCCGGTATACCCCTCTACCCAAGCTACGCAGCACCTCGGGTATCGACGTAGTGACCTAGGTCGGAGAATCTATGGAGCGAACCAATCTCGCGTACACTTTTTCACAAATGCCAAGTAATGGCATAATCATCAGGCACGAATACCAAATCTCAGCACGAGCCCGTAAATATACATAGCAGGAAAACAGGTCAAGTCCAGTTTCCCTTAGTCAACCCATAACCTCGCTTTATCAAGTATCACGCCATATCAGAAGAAAGTAATAATCACATGATCACTAAAATAACAACACATACACATCAAGAGCAGATAAGCAGCCTATCAAGGATCGACCTTTATGCCACCAAACAATAATTTCGGGGGATGACTACTAAGCCCTAATCACTAGTATAATCCTCTCCCCAACCTCACTACTGTCCACAGTTGGGATATAGATAATACGCATCAAAGGTGTTACTCCTCCCCCACCATACTATAGTCCAGAGTCGGCGTGAAAAACTCAGGTGGGCGCGCGTAGTCCCAAGGTTGAGTATCGAGCGATAAGGCCAACAGAACGGCTATAGGCCAAAGTGTAATAACAACGGGGCTCCAGACTAATATCCCATCCCCGAGCTAGCAATCTACCAATGTAAACGCTATATCTTAATTCAATCAATAATGTAATAAATCTAACCTACCTAGATGTCGAAGAACAATTCTAAAAGCGCGCCCAACGAGTATAAATTTATCATGGAAAATTTTTTACACTATAGCAGCAAGGCCTAGCTGTGCACCCAAGGGTGTAGCCTAGTGGTCAATGAAGTAGGTTGTGAATTTTGAGGTCTTGGGTTCAAATCCTGACAGAGACATAAACACACCAGGTGATTCTTGAGGTGACAAGTATCCCATGGATTGAGTTGAGATGCACGAAAGTTGGTCCGGACCACGGTTATTAAACAAAGAAAAACAAGGCCTAGCTGTAGTCTGTAGATGATTTTTCCTTTTCTATCCTATGCAGTTTCAATATTTCTACTTTGATTTGTTTAAAGAATATTTTGTCTTTTGACCGTCTTTAATTTGGGTGGTTGCGTAATATAAGGTATGATACATACTTCTACAAGGTTTTCAAGGTATACACACAATTATGGAAGTTTCAGCAAGAGAATCGACAAAAGTTGGTCGAAGCTGGTCTCAAGAGATGGGAGATTGGGGATATTGCATCTAGGATTGGTCAGCTTTATTTTGGCCAGTACATGAGGACAAGTGAGGCCAGCTATTTATTTGAGTCCTATATATTTTATGAGGCAGTGTTGACTAGGGAGTATTTTAAAGATGGAATGTTTCAGGATGTTAATCTTTCCAGCAAGCAACTTCGGTTTCTTGCTCGGTTTTTGACAGTTTGTTTGGTTTTGAATCGGCGTGATATGATTTATCAATTGGTAAATCAGCTGAAAATGTTGCTTGACGAATGCAAGAGGCCATTCCAGGTAAGTGACGATGATTCTTAATTTCTATTTACGCATGCTTGTCATGTAGGTGCATACCTACTGTTCCACTATATATGTAATATTTTGGTTTGCCATAATTATATGAAAAATCGCTAGCAGAACTGGAGGAAGGCACCACATGTAGCATGACAGACAGTCAGAGTCAAATGTTCAATTTCTCTTTATAATTTGGACCTCTGCTTCGCACATGTATAGAAATCATTTCTTCTGTTCTTTTTTTAACTTTGTGCGTTCAACAAAAATATGTGGCATGTTCAGCGTCTAAAACTTTAGAATCTGTTTCTGCCAAGGGATATGGCTGTTTTTATGGGATTAGATGCAACCATCAGCCATCATCATGTGATGTGAGTCCTTTTATTTTTTGAGAAGGAGTAAGTGGGATTCTTTGAAGTAATAACTCTATTCAAAATCCAATATTCTATTGAACCATTAAGGTGGTGAACAGCCTTCTATTCAGGTAAATTTTTTTACCAAACACGAAATTGTCAATTTCCCAAATAGTCATTTCTATTGAGAGCTGTCATATTGTGGGCTGAATGATTTGAATGCCTTTGGTATGCTATGACCTGTTTCCACATACTTAGCTTGGTTCTTTACTCATCAGATGTTGTGTTAGGAGACAGAACTAATGGTCTTATGCATAGATGAATGACTTTTAAATGGTCTTATTTCCAGGAAACTGATTTTAAAGAATGGAAGCTAGTAGTTCAGGAAATAGTTAAGTTTCTAAAAGCTGACCCAACTTTTATGAATATCAGGCCATTGAGATATAGTGCTGTGTTGGACCTTCATCCAGATTGCCTGCCACAAGTTGTTGAAGCAAAGAGGAAGCTAAGATTACGAGATGCACTGCTCTGCAGCTATCATCACAATGAAGTGAGCCTTTCTCCACTTTGCATGCCTACCTCCTGTTCTAGTTGGAAGTGTCTGGTTTTATTGTGCAGTTTACTAGTGAATTTAATGTTCGTATCCATCTTGATCAACTGCATTAATATTCACTCATTTCTCTTTCTATGTGGTGATCAGGTTAAGTATGCAGAACTGACTCTTGATACTTTCCGAATATTGCAATGCCTGGAGTGGGAACCTAGTGGGTCATTTTATCAGACAGGCAGGGTTCCTCCAAGTGGGGCTGGAACTTGTATTGGTCAGAATGGTGCTCCGGGGCCCAGTCGTGTTAATTATTCACAATATATATCTGATCCTACTCAATCTCCTAACCCTCGCAAGTCTATCCTATATCGTCCTTCTGTTACAAATTTTTTAGCGGTGAGCAGTTGCATTTTCCAAGTGTTCGAAAAAATTATCTTTGTTGGAAAAGCAAATTGTAGTTTTCGGACTTCTGTTTGCTTCATTGAAACCAAAATTTGATTATCTATTACATTTCAATATCTCATAAGTACAATCTAATTAACTTGGTGAATGTGAAAGGTCGAAATTTGTTTTAGCACAATTGTGAGACGGGAAAGGTAACTGTTTATTTTTTAGGACATTTGGTTTTGCTTTCCTGGTAGCATATGCTCTATCAATATTACTCAGACCTTTATTGCAATTAAACTTTTTTGTGTTCAGTGGAAATTTTTGAATATCCTTTTAATATCTTTTATAATGATACTGCAAAAGTTGGCATCCTTCTAGCTAGAGCTGGTGATTGAAAATGTATAAACAGCAGTTACAACGCTACAGCCAATGGCCTCCCTAGATATGGAGAAGGATTTTTAGCTCCTGGATGATATGTCTTCTCATGCATGTACCCTAGATACTATTCTCCATTAAAAGTTAACTTTGCTATTTGTTGGTAGGTTTTGGCCATGAACTGTGAGGAGCTACCTCATGATGGAGTTCTCTTACTATATTTGTCTGTTGCAGGTAGTAGACTGTATGAAGCTTTTATATGCTGACTAAGTTATTACTTCGAAGCTCTAATTACAGCGTAAACTGATCCTGTTTCCTATT
>JBDJHY010000001.1:14586309-14599012 GCA_039654485.1 Withania somnifera | reverse complement strand
CTTTGCATGCCTACCTCCTGTTCTAGTTGGAAGTGTCTGGTTTTATTGTGCAGTTTACTAGTGAATTTAATGTTCGTTCGTATCCATCTTGATCAACTGCATTAATATTCACTCATTTCTCTTTCTATGTGGTGATCAGGTTAAGTATTCAGAACTGACTCTTGATACTTTCCGTATACTACAATGTCTGGAGTGGGAACCTAGTGGGTCATTTTATCAGACAGGCGGGGTTCCTCCAAGTGGAGCTGGAACTGGTATTAGCCAGAATGGAGCTCCTGGGCCCAGTCGTGTCAATTATTCTCAAGATTTGTCTGATCCTACTCTACCTCCTAACCCTCGCAAGTCCATCTTATATCGCCTGTCTGTTACAAATTTTTTAGCGGTGAGTAGTTGCATTTTTCAAGTATTTGAAAAAAAATTATCTTTGTTGAAAGGCAAATTGTAAAATTCTGTCTTCTAATTAGCTTTATTGAAACTAAAATATGATCTTCTATGACATTTCAATATCTTGTAACTACAATCTACTTAACTTGGTGAACGTGAAAGCTCGAAATTTGTTTTAGCACCAAAGTGAAATGGGAAAGGTAACTTTTTTTATTTTTAGGAAAATTGGAGCTCTGTTAATATTTCTCTGAGCTTTATTACAATTAAACTTTTTTGTGTTCGTCGGAAATTTTTGAATATCCTTTTAATATCTTCTAGAATGATACTACAAAAGTTGGCATGCTTCTAGCTAGAGCTGATGATTGAAAATTGTCTAAACATCAGTACAGCACTACAGCCAATGGTCTCCCTTGATATGGAGAAGGATTTTTAGCTCCTGGATTATCCGTGTCATGCATGTATCCTCAATACTATTCTTCATTAAAAGTTAACTTTGCCATTTATTGGCAGGTTTTGGCCACAAACTGTGAGGAGCTACCTCATGATGGAGTTCTTTTACTATATTTGTCTGCTGCAGGTAGTAGACTGTGTGAAGCTCTTATATGCTAACTAGTAAGTTATTACTCAAAACTCTAATTTACAGCTTAAGCTGATCCTGTTAACTATTTAAATTTGTGTCAGGAAGCTCGCAGAACTCCTTTTCTTCTCCATCCCATGGTGCAGGTAGGAGCTTTATGTCTCGTGTTGGGGACGTCAAAGCCACCTCTACGTCTTTGAACTTTGAATTTGAAATAGCAAATCCCACTTCTGCCAAGGGGAATTGCTTAAGTGACCAGAGTAGTTGCTTGTACATTGGTTCTCGTTCAACTGGAGGTATTGAACACCGTATCAATTACGTAGATCTAAAAACGAACAGTTTTGGAGCCCAAAAATATACTTTATTTATTCTCGTCTCTGAAGTATCAGCTGGTTGAATGGCACATATGTCTTGTTACATTTTGCATAGGTCACTCTAAAAGCAATTCTTGATTTCATATGGACATCATGTTTCACTACAGAAGTTAATCGTTTTTTTCTCATTAATGAGAAGTAGATAGAAGACTAGAAGAAACTCATGAAATGCTTCAAGAACTTAGAAAAATTTAAGACAAATATACCTGATTTTGTCTATTTAAAATCACCTCAAGGGAGATATGAACTTGATTTTATGATAAAGACAACGCCAGGAGGTGTTTTCTGCTCATACTTTTTATCATCTTATATTGGACTCATTTATGGCGAGGAGGGATATTCTATTGGCAAAGACCTTCCACCTCCAACTATAATATTGAGGCATTGAGTCACTATGGCAGCAAGTGGGTAAAGTTCGGGTTCTTGAGTAGGGAATTTGTGGGGTGGACCTGTACCTTAATAAAAAGAAAATCAGCATTCTTTATTGATATCTATCCAAGATATGGACAGTGGACTCAGAGGTTGTTGGCAGCATCAGTTCTTCTGATCTAACTATTGGAAGCAAATTGTTACACTTCATTTCTGTCACTTGGTTGGTATTTTGTTCTTACAATAAGCACAGATGCTGATCATCATCTCTTCTGACTTTTGAGCATCTCACAAGAAATTTTTTAAAACTTATCTGTTGGAATTGAAACCAAGTTACCTATTTTGGCTGTACAGAAATGTCTGGTATTTTAACAATTAGCACAGATGCTGATCATCATCTCTTCTGACTTTTGAGCATCTCACAAGAATTTTTTTTTAAATTTATCTGTTGGAATTGAAATCAATTTTCCTATTTTGGCTATACAAAATTCTAAAATATTATTTTCTATTTTAGGATTAAATGGGATTTATCTATGTAACTTGTTGCCATTCACTAGAAGACCACTTTTTTTGGTCATTGACAGTGAGAACAGTAAAGCATTCACGGTATGCATCTGGACCATGCTTAATATGATAACAATTGGTGCATAGTTTATCTGAGATTATTATTGTGTTGAGCCAATAAATTGTGTGCTCAAGAATGATTAACTAAAAATGGAGAGAGTTGTGGAAATGCTTGTATGATGATCATAGGAATATTTTTTCATTGCAGAGTTTAAACAATCCGAAATACTAATAAACTAACAGGGCTTGGCTGGACTCTTGTTGCAAGTTTAAAACTGCTGAAATTTCGGAGCTGGGTTCCTCGTTTAAAGCTTACAAACTGTTTTAGAGAATGAAGTTGCCCGGTCTCTTCCAGTGTTGTGCATTTTGCAAGAGAATTTCTGGGCGAGCCAAAATTCTCTAATGTTCCTTTTTACTACTTTGTGTCATACATCAATAGTCTGCATGGTATCACATTTTAGCTTGTTCAGGGTTACAGTTGCATTTAATTTATGGATGTTGGGTTATTTAAGAAGCAAATCTTAAGGTACCTTGGCATATTTAGGTAATATTTGGTGTTCAGATATGCATCCCCTGCATAGAAGAGGGTCCCGGTTTTAGGTGCACACTTCTGATTGGGAGCCTGTGACATCTGAAACAAGATTGACATTTGCTAATGTGCTACATGAGGTTTGCAAGGCTTTTGTTCAATGGAAAAGTTAGTACAGTCTGCTATGTGGGCTTGGTGTTATTGCAGCTTGCTTCATATTTAAATGGTGGAAAAGTTCCATTACCTCCAAGTTCCAAAATTGGAATAACAGATTTCTCGTTAAAGGAAGTATTTACATCGGTTGGCAGTAGTCATTTGGTTGACAGAAGCAAATGATGATAGAAGATTTAAAAAGCTTTTGGTTGCAAATGAGTCATGATAGAGGAAATAAATTGCATAACTTTTATTTTGAACTAAGCTACTTATTCTCTTAGAAATATGATATAACCCAGGGATGCAATCCAGAATGTCCGTAGTGGGGTCCTTAACTGGTTCGGAGTATAGTGGGTCATGCCGAGAACAGTAAAGAAGGCAATGTATAACTGAACTGAAAGGGAGGAGAAGACCTCAGGCATCAGATATTGTTCCATTAACAATTATGTGGGGTAGTTTGGAGGGAGAGGAATAGGAAAGCATTTAAAGGGTCGAGAATGATTTTGTACATGTGAGGAGTGGCCTTTTATCTCTGGTTTCTCCCTTGTGTTTATTTAGATGTTTGGATGTTTTTATAGAGAACCATATTGTGGTTTATGTTTTTCTACTTTTTGGTATACTATTTATATACTGGAATTACCCTTCTTCCATTAATAAAATTATTTACTTTATCAGAAAAGTTTCTAAGTTTTAGTTTCTTGATTTATGGGGTTAACATCGTTATCCTCAAAATCATAGGCTTCAAACTATGATACCTAGATCTTTTTCCATAATCACACTTATACTTAATTTTCCACCAGTATATTATTTTGTCCTTGATGCATTTTACGCAACAAAAATCTACAGCTGAATGGTGTTCTAGACGTCCTCAAAAGGATCTATGCATGAAATAGTCTACGCACTTTAATGATTTTATATAGTATCAGTCTAGATCTCTGATTATATACTAGAGTTTTTCCTAGTGTTGTTTTCAAGCTAGGACAATATTTATGTTGCACTTTCCTTTTCTCCAGCCTGTTTCAATTTCAAAATTACTTCATCATCTTGTCATTTGTTGTGCGTGGTGGAAGCTACCTCTTTGTTTCTTGCTATCCTTGTGTCTGCTATTAAATAGATAACTATGAAGTTAACTCACATGCCTAAAAGTAAAGGTTTCTTATTTTATTTAGTCGCTTGTTAATTTATTTAGGAATGAACTTTTTACTTTTAATTGATTCCTCTGTCATGGATAAAATTATTTGATGCATGAATATGAACAGGCCTTAAGTGGATCAGAGAAGGGAGAATCAGTTGCCATGCTTCTCTTTTCTGCAATTTCACTACCTATATATACTGTGGATTCTTCTCGACAGCCAAGTGGAAGCTCATTCACGAGTTTCCTTACAATTCCTTTACAGGCTTTCATTTTGATGCTTGGTTTCACGGGTTCTGACATTGACATGGTGTGTTAGCTTCAACCTCAACTGCATCTTACCTGTTCTTTATGTTTTTGGTTTGCTCACATATGGATTCTTGCTTCAGGATTTGTATGGTAAGGCTAACAAACTGCTTTCTTCATCATTAAATGAGTGGGGTTTGTTATTAGCAGCATCAGATAATGTTAATCCCATTTGGGCTCAGACTCTTGGAGATCCATTTTTAAGGCGGCTAATTTTAAGGTAGGTTGCTGTTGTTCGCCAACATTTTCTTTAGTACCCATCTTAGTCATGTAGTATCAAGTCTTGAAGTAAGCCCTTGAGTGGCTGAATATGGAAGTAGTTGTTTGACATTGGTCACCTGGCAAAATTTTATAGCTCTCTGGTATAAGCTGAATCACTTGTACATCAAGATTTTGTTCCGAGATATTGGTATGGAGTGTGAGTGAAATTGGTCTCTGTTTGTATTTTCTTAAGGCTTTTGGGCATGAGGGTGGATATGGAGGTCAGACTGAATTCTTTTTTGAGGAAATTCCTTGAGAATGGTACCAATATTATAGTATGTAGCACAAAGGTTGTGCTAAAACCATCTGTACAATTTGAAGGGAACAGAAAGATAGCTTTCTTCTACCTCCTACAGGGATTCTCTAAAATCTACATTGGATCAGAATCCTGTACAAAAACTTCCTTAAACCTAAAGTGAAACAGAAAAGGCGTTCATCTTGATCTTTTAAATGGAATTGTTGTTCCCGTCAAAACACGTAGTGCCTCTCTCCAAATGGTTCTGCATATGCATCCTGTGATGGTCTTCCACCACTTTTTGTGTCTCTTTAAATCCCCAAAAAAATTCCAACAAGCAAGCTGCTCCCCCGTGATCCTAAGCACTCCACAACAGTCCTTTTAAACTAAAAAAAAGCTGCCTAGAGAACTCTGGCAACCACACAACGAATAAATAGATGGCTACTTCTTTCAGCCTTCTTCCCCAAAAGATAGCACCTTGAACACAGTTGCATTCCCCTTCTTTTAAAACTCTTGTGTTAGGCAAGCATCTCTCACTAGCCATACAAAACAAGCTGCTTCGGGTGATATTCTCACTTGCCATACTGCTTTCCAGAAACTTGCTATCTAGGGTGGTTAAGAACCATATATACTGAGAGTTTACTGTAAGTTGGTCCTTGCTTTGTCTTTCCCATTTATGCTTGCCTTCCTCTTCTGTTGTCCCCTTGAACTGGTCAAGAACAGTCAAGAATTCCACGAATTTGGGATTTCTCAGTCTTTCAGTTGTCTCTTAAGGTTGAGATTCCACCTTTTCTGGTCTCAACTGTCTCCCTCTGTGGCTTCAGAATTCATCCTTAAAACCTTCATATACTACACATATCCTTTATGAGGTTACGTCCTAACCAATTGTCATTCCAGGGGGGATGTTTTCCTTTCATTCCTTACTAAGAGGTCAGTATTTGGGACCAAGAGAGGCCAGTAAGCCTTGATAAACCTCCAAACATTGACCCTACATGGTGTTGTCACGGTCTCTGGAACCCATTAATACTTCCAAGCCCATACTTTTTAGTGATGACCTCTTTCCATACACTCATTGCTCCCGAAATCTCCACAACCTATTTATGAGTAGGTTTTGTTGTGCAGCTTTAGACTTTGTATACCTTGAGTCCTTGACTCATATTTCTTGCCGACTGTCAGATTCCTCCCATTAACTAGATGAAAAGAACTCTTCGTCTTTTTGTTGCCTTGCCAAATGAAATTCCTTCTGATGGCATCAATCATTTTCCCTATTTCTACAAGGAGAGGATAAAAGGATACTGTGTATGTTGGAAATGCATCCTACAAAAACTATTGACCAATGTGACTTTTCTACCTGGCTAGTCTTCTCTCACACCTTTGACTTTCTATCACCCCACTCTAGATGTCTAAAGATTTTCTTTTAGGACTCAGTAGTATGCCTATTAAAGTTGTTGGAAGGGCTTCCACTATTGTCCCAAGGACACCTGCCAACCTCTGTGTAGCAGTTAGCCAATTAATAAATTAATTTGATACAACAAGCTTTCTCTCCAATTTAATTACATGAAGGCCAGAAACGGCCTAAAAAGAATAAGGATTAACCTAAAATGTCTAAGCTGTTCCTTTTCTGCATCACAGAATGCCAATGTATCATTTGCAATTTGCAGATGCGTTATTTCTAGTCCGCTTGCTCTACCTGCCACCTTGAAACCAGTCATCCACCCCTTGTTATTGGATAACTTCATCATGTTGTTTAAACCTTCTGTTGTAATTAAGAAGAGAAAAGGGGAAAGAGGATCTCCCTGTCTCAGTCAGTCGATCCTCTATGAGAAGGAAAAGAACCTTCCAGTGGAGCCACTGATAAGGATAGAAAACCTGACTAGCTTATACAAAATAGCATCCATTTTCTCCCCTAGCCCATACTCTCAACATTTTGAGGAGAAACTCCCAGTTCACATAATCATAAAAATTAGCTTTTTCCATATCAAGTTTGCAAATTATCCTCAAGAAACTCTCTTTTAATCTTGAATGAACACATTCATTAGCCACAGCGGTGCATCCATTAGCCGTCTTACTTTTATGAAAACCATTTGTTGTCTATCTATTAGCTTGGAGATCACTTTTTTCAGTCTCTCTATCAGTACTTTAGAAATTATTCTGAACACAGCATAAAATCCCTCAACTATTTAGCCCACATCTTCTTTGGTAGAAGAGCTCTATATGTTACATTGACGCTCTTCTCGAAGTATTCCTGGGGATGAAAATTAATTATGGTTTGCATTCCATCTTTCTTTACAATCTCCCAACAAGAATGGATCTCTTAGTGTATCCATCAGTCCTGGTGCTTTGTCTGAGCTACATAATTTAACTCCTGCCCAAATATCTTCCTCATCAAAGGACCTATGTAACCATTTTTTCTGTCTTATTTATGCAGGGACATTCTACAATATTGAACTCAGGTCTCCACTCCTTCGCTTCATTGTAGAGTTTTTGGTAGACTGATAGTATTTCCCCTTTAATAACTCGAGGATTCTCCACTGTCACCCCTTTAATCTCCCATTTGCCCTTTTTAAGGAAATTAGAATGATGTCAACTAAATCCTTTAAGGGTAGTTTGGTTTGAGGTATTAGGAAAAATAATTAGGTCAAACAAAATTAGTCATCCACAACCACAACCACTGATGAAGGATTCCTTGGAAAGTTTAGGATTAGTTATCCCTTTTAGAAATGGAATGGGTTTGGTCTTATATATACGGAAGGAAGGTAATAAAAAAAATGAGTTCTTCCTTCTTTTATCACTTGGGAATTGTGTGAGATGAAGATCTCATGAATGATTTTAAATGAGAGAAACAAGTGAGGAACGGTAGCATTTCTTACGTTGTCTTATTCCTTATTTGGCTAATATTTTCATATCCTGTATAGGTAACCTTCATATAACTTAGATGGTAATCTCAACCTGGTTCTTATAACATAAAGAGTAGCTTCCACGTACCTACAATAACAACAACATACCCAGTATAATCCACGAATGAAGTCTGGAGAGAGTGTGGTGTACGCAAACTTTACTCCAACCTTTGGGTTGTAGGGAGGTTGTTTCCTAGCCTCCATGTTCCCATCAAGAAGAAATGCTAATACGGGAATTTCTACATTATTGAACCAGATTCAATTTGGGATTATAATCTCTGTTTAGGCTATTAGTTTTGTATAAGATAAAATAGCAAAAAAGACCAAAAGTACCCTTGTTTGTAATACTTCTTTTCAAACCCTTCAAGCATGACGGGAGTGTAATTTAAACTAAATCTTATCAATATATAAGGGGACTGCACACAAGTAATGGTGCAAGAATATAGAGTAATCTTTTATATTTTATCAAATTTCTAGCCAATCTAATGAAATTAAGAAATTATTTTAATTTGTAGTATGTTCTTAAGTGGTACACTTGTCTACTTTTTTGTGCTTTTTTATGCAAAAACAAAACACTCTGAATATTGCAGATTCATATTCTGTCGGACAGTGCTGGCGCTGTATGCTCCAACTTTCAACAAGACAGAATTTCTCCCTGAATGCATTCCTTCCCTTCCAGATGCTATCCTGGCAACTAGTGACACCTGTCAAAGGACCGTGTTGCTACTTGCTGATACCTTTGGTGCAACAAACAAGTTCAATTTTTCAAAAGAGATGATGCTTTCCAATAACAGAAGCCAGGAGAACTGAAGTCAGCTACTGATTTATTTTTGGGTCGATTCTGGTAGTTTTGTAAAGTAATTTGAAAGTGAAGAGGCTTCTTCAGTTTGTACTTTTTCTTTTTATTCCATGTTTGGTTGTTAATGTGATTTGGTTCTATAGGTTGATATACTTGTCTAGTTAGTCATATGTGATGCTTTTGAAGTCTGAAAAATGGTTCCTCCAACATTTCCAGTTTGATTCATATCCTAAATGTTTTCACCGCAAGCAGCTCCTTATATCTATATTGGCTAAGCATTGTTTTGTACATCTGGCTCTGTTTCATATGTTAATGAAGATACATTTCTTCTTGAAGTTTCTTGGGAAGGCAGTTGATTAATTACTTGCAGTTTCAGCAGTGCTTTGTTTATGAAGGAGAAAACAGAGGTTGTAAAAAGTTACTCTTGTTTGGCAAGTTAAGGAAGGGAGAGAAAGGGAAAAGTAGCAATCTTTTCCTCCCTCCCTTGAAGAAAGTGGTATTTATAGTAGTTCATTTTGGGCTACTTTTATTCTTCTATTTGTTCTCCTATCTTCAAAAGAAAAGAAAAGGACGAGAGTATGTTTAGGGATTTCTGATTACCAACGGATTTGGAATATGAATGAGATAAAAAAAGATCCATATATTATTGGGACAACAATAGCTTCGGTTAGAGCAAAGCTCAAAATGACATAAATGAATAATTGTTTTCTCAATGATGGATTTTGCATCATGTAATGAATCGAGGAGCCAAGGACCTTTTTAAATTCTAATATCGATAGCAACTATGAATTTTATTCTCTCCCTTTTCTCTTTTAACGCAAAAAGTAGTAGCATCTCGTTTAAGTTTGGACTTGGGGTGTGTTTGATAGCGAAGGGAAATGTTTTCTAAAAAATATTATCTTGAAAAATAAGTGATTTTTTTACTTATTTTTTGATGTTTTGTTAGTAAGATGAAAATATTATCCCAAGAGCATCAAAGTATAATGTAGCCAAATACTAATGACATTATATTCGACCACGACCTGAGACCCCAACTCATGCCACACAATTTAGGGCCGCAGATCGGGGTTGAACCTCGGGTCGAGAGTTGAAGACAAGTCCCGGATTGACTGTCGGGATCGGGTCCAAGGTAGGAAGTTAGGGTCGGGACCCGAGTCAGCTGTCGGGTTTGGATCCTCACATAGGGAGTTTTGTGTCAGGATTGAGAGTTGGGTTTGAATCGAGGTTAGGAGTTGGGTCCCAAGTTGAGAATCAAGAGTCGCATCTGGAGTCAAATCTCGAGTTAATGTCGTGAATCAATACTCGAACTCAGGTTAGAGTGAAAATTTGGGGTGTGAGATTGAAAGAATATTTTAAAAAATATTTTTCTTAAATTTTTAAAAATAAAATATTTAATCTAACTAAACATGAAAAAAATTTAAAAATTTAAAAAGGTTTTCCTTCTTACCAAACACACTCTTCATCTAAGTAGAGTTTCTGGTAAATGACAAATATTAAAGTCACTATAAGCCTAATGTAGCGAACGCTTCTTTTATTTTATTTTTGTAAAAAAAGTCAGGTATAGTATCCAATAATCACATTCTAGAAAAAGGAGGAGTTACTGACAAGGATTTAAGACAAACACACGGATAAGGTAAATTATTGTAATTCAACATATTATAGTAAGACAATAACCATTTTTACGAGTTACAATTTCTTATAAATGACCTAATTATGAAAATATCTTTTATTCTATTATATCAGTACATGTAATTTATAAAGATTTAAGAATATTTCAAATTAATAGAGTGTTATTCTCCCACTTAATTCATGTGATACTCTTTTATATATATATATATATATATATTGTTTCAAAAAGAATTGAGATATTATTTTAAGTATACTTTTAAATGTTTGTACTTGGCCAAGAGAATATTTACCACTATGATGTCGTTTGTGAACTCGACAAAATTAGCCTGTTAGACTGTTAATCGTTAGGCTTATCAGTTCACACTTGAAACAAGTAGCAAAAAAAAAAAGACCTTTTCTTTAATTCTTGGTGATAACACCGCTAAAGCAAGTGAGTTCTATATTCCCTTTTTTCTCAATGTGGGTGTTTGAAAATCATGATTTTTAGTTGAAACTATTGTACAAATACCAATGTTAAAAGGAACATCGTATGAACCTTTTTTGCTTTAAATAAGGAATGACTGTGGATAAAGAACATACTACAGTAGTAGTTGGTAAAAAAGACAGCTCGGTATGCTAAAAGCTTCTGCTATGTGTGGGGATCGATACAAACTTAGGTTTTGTAATCTCTTTTATCTCTTTGGCTGAACAATCAGATGCTGTCAAAGGCTCCAATGAAAGAGCCGAAGGTGAGATTTCATCACCATCTTCCCAAACCTCAGTGAGAACAGGGTCAAGTGCTTGAAAATACCAGCTTGGGGAAGATGCAACAACTTTAAGGACACTTTAGAGCATTGCATGCTTCACAGAAATCTGCAAAAAGGTGTGTAATAATTTGCCCACTTTCTTTTTTCAATCATTGAGGTTATGTACAGGCTTTTGCAGATTACTTTCATAGCCCTAATGTCAAGAATTTTCCAGTGCACTGGGGTGCAAAATACGGAAGAAACAAGTATTTCGATGTCCCTACTTTCCTGATTACCTTCACTTCATATCTCCATTACCACATATCACGCTGCGTAATCAGAAATTGGAAATGTTTTTCTAGTCACATAAACCTTAATTTAATTTCACTGGGAAAACATAATTTTTTCCTCAGTGTTGTCTTTGTGATTTGATTCAATGCTGTTCCATTGTATAGGAGGAAAGTGTAATGAACTCCAGAGTCATTTTTTTTAATTTCATGATTTTTTTTTAAATTTGAGAGTGTGAATAATTCCTCAGGAACATGTTCGAATTTTAAATCTGACACTCCCGTTAGCTCCGAAACATGGACATTAGTCTAGGGAGACTCTTAGATTGAATCTCGGGACTTTCGAATGATTGTTATTTAGTTTGACGGAATAACAATTGGGTCGCGTTTATTTTATCTAACAATTACGTTTTCCTTTAGTAAAGATAAAATATATTTTTTTTAGTCCTTCTAAGATATTGCCGATAATTATGATATCGTTTCTTGAGTAATGTAGTCCCACATTTATTATTTTATAAGAAATTATAAAGACTTTAATATTTTAAACGGAGATAACGAGTCTAATTATATTGAAAACGTTATTATTTTTAAAAGTAGATTTTATTATAAATATTATTTTATTAATTTTAATATATTTAAAAAATCATAATTATTTTATAGTCTATGCAATACATAAATATATTATATTATATTATATTATATTATACAGGAAAAAATTAAATTAATCTCTGAAAAACTAGCAGTAGACATTTGTGCTGATCATCCCAGTGCTTTCTGGAATCGAAAAAAGCATATTGTCACTCTTCCATATGAAGAAACCTTTAATGAAGAGAGTATTCCTACAAAATCAAGACCATGTCAAATGAACACAGAATTAGTCGAATTTTGTAAAAAAGAGATTGATAATCTGTTACAAAAAGGATTAATAAAACCTTCAAAGTCACCATGGTCATGTACAACATTTTATGTTAATAACGCTGCTGAAAAAGAACGTGGTGCCCCTAGACTAGTAATAAATTACAAACCTTTAAATAAAGTATTAAAATGGATTAGGTATCCTATTCCAAATAAAAAAGATCTATTATCCAGATTATATGATGCTAATATATTTTCCAAATTTGATTTAAAATCAGGCTATTGGCAAATACAAATATTTAAAGAGCATACTTATAGAACTGCTTTTAATGTCCCATTTGGACAATACGAATGGAATGTAATGCCTTTCGGATTAAAAAATGCTCCCTCGGAATTTCAGAAAATAATGAATGATATTTTTAATCCATATATGGACTTTATAATTGTTTATATTGATGATATTCTAGTATATTCAAAAACATTAGAATCCCATATTAAACACCTTGATATCTTCAAGAAAATTGTTATACAAAATGGGTTAGTAATATCGAAACCTAAAATGAATACATTTCAAACAAATGTAAGATTTCTAGGACATAATATATGTCAAGGAAAAATAATTCCTAT
>JBDJHY010000001.1:14555127-14568655 GCA_039654485.1 Withania somnifera | reverse complement strand
TTTTATACCAACTTTTCACGCCCCGAAATCCAAGCGTGATGGCACCTACCTTCTTACCCGGTAGGTCAGCCTAACTCACGGTTTAAAATAAAATAAAAGACAATTTAAAATAAGAAAGCAATATATATATATATATATATAAAATAAATGATAATTTAAAAAAAGTATGAAAGTTATCTGCAATATCCCTAAAACCAGGTGTCACTGTACGTAGCCACTAAATCAAATTCATACAAGATCAGATAAAATCTTTAATTCTTTCAATAAAGTAAAAACTTTAAGATAGGGTGGGGACTCCAGAGACTGCGAATAAGCGGCAGCTACCTCTAGAGAGGTGAATACAGTTCAATAGTACTCAGCAGCATCCTCGGGTGGTCTAAGTATAACGACCTAGTGATTACCTCTAATGTCCAACCACCTTCAGATATTATAACTTGCAACATCCTAGCCAATAATATGAACAAGGTAAATATGAATTAAAGTATCTCTCACAGGAAACAACTATCACTATATCTACTACCACAATAATTGCCTCAGGGTAGTCAGAAGTATCCAAATTAAATCAACAATCAACAAAATATCAAATAAGCTCAAGTAAGTACAAAAAACCGGGAGGGAAAACAATTCAAATAAGAAGCAATTCAAGTGAATGTAATGCAATTTAATGCGCAAATATCGTGATGCATACCCTCCATATCTCTCCCGATACATGCCTAACAGAAACCTAAAGGTTCATATATCATATCAATTCCTGGCGGAGAGCTCAAGTCATAAATCACCGTCTGCCAAAAACCTCAAGCCATAAACACCTTCTGGTAGAAACTTCAGGCACCAATATAAAAAATATCTCAATGATGCGTGTCTGAAAAAGACCTCAAATCCCCACACCCCAACTCACAGACACAAATCAATATCCATGCACAGTAAGAACGGATAAGAATATATCAACGTAAGCATGAAAAATGGAATCAAATCAGAATACAATGACTAAATCATGCCATCACGGGGTACACAATCATCAAGTTACCCATTTTATCCTAACCTCCACAAGGTTTTACAATAATAATATAATCCCACTAATTGAGTTACCTTGAGTTCATTATTGTTTTACCCAACAAGTTTCACCTAACTCACGATATTTCAACTAATTCACAAAATAGGGCAAGATCATGAAGCACAAGTCATATCAATAATTAACTCTTTTATGTTTACCAACATGTACCACCACAATCAAACCCCATTCAGTTCACCTTCCCCAACTACACACAATTAACAAGTAATCACTAAAGCTTTATAAAAATATTGATTAACATCAACTTGCCTTAACTTGAAGAAAATCCTTCACTCGTACGCTTAATCCTTCCTTTGTGCCTCCACACGAGCCTAATCTAACCATACAAAGAATACAAAAAATATACACTAATTGACATCCAAAACCCAAGAAATCAAGGTTTGTATAAAAACTAACCCCAGGCCCACGGGGTCAAGATTGAACTTGATTGTAAAATAATATTACCCATTACTAGGGAATGCTAAATATAAAGTTTTATCGAAAATTCATCCACTTCATAGAAAAATTTCTAAGTTTTTGTTAAATTTCCAGTTCAATAATTACCCACTAGTTTGGGGCTCAAAACTATGATTTTTTTTTGTGCAACCATGTTAAGTAACTTAGAATTTATGGAAATAGGTTATGAAATTTATCCAATTGTTTAACCTTAAAACTTTGATTATACCTTGCCAAATGGGGGTTTTGAGTGAGTGTTTGCATGAAAAAAAGGAAACAAAACGTAATTCACTATTTTAAACTTGCCCAGGTGAACAGTGCATGCATCGAGATCACAGTAGGCTGGCTGCAATTGTGGTCCATAAAATGAACTGGCCCACTAGGATATTCTTCGTGAACGCAATAACCCATTGCGAATGTGGTGTAGAGGGGGATTACTCATCATGAATGCGACAACCACATCACATGAACCCGACCTGTATATTGCGAACGTGATGAGGAGATTCAAGGCCAACATCAGACAACAACAACAGTTCACAACATAAAAATGATAACTTCGAATGGACCCCTGGGATATGTTCGGAATTTCGTGACAACAAACCTATATACAAACAAACTAATTTAATGTTTTGTACTTAAAGAACCATAAAAATACGGATATGTGGTCTCCTTGATCCGGTATATGCTAAGGATTCATTTTTAACTAAAAATACCAAAAAGACTAAAATATCCCGGGGGCTTAAGAAAAATATAAAAGACCTCTTCTAAACCAAGTTCCACCTCCCGAATCCAATGAAATCATTGAATTTTTATCAAGGTACTCAAAGCTCAAATGTTGACCAAAGTCAACTATTTCACTTATAAATCAACTTTAGTTTGTCTAAATGCTCAAACTCACCACAACAGGTCTAAAACAGGAAATGAAGGTGTAACTAGACCAAACTCGATATTCCCGAGATGATGAATTGACGAATTTCTGGTACTAGGTTCCGAACTCCAAATGACCCTTATAGTTCTTTATTTCTCTCTTAAGACCTCAAAACTCAAAATTCTCAAAATCTTATGTCATAACTCATCTCATCCCCAAATCAACCATGAAATCATATTTAATTTAGCATAATAAAATTACGGAAAAATATAAGATGGTCAAAATGTACTGAAAATAAAAAAATAACCTTTAGAGTCATTATGTAATACCTTACCCAACGTCAACATGTTTGTCATTTTCAAAGCATAAAATAGGAGGGCAATAATGCTTTTTGGTTTGTGAACGTAAGTTTGGCAGTTCCCAAGTCTTAAGAGTAAAGTATAAGGTTCATTTGGTTGTCGGTTAGCATTCATGTATTAAACAATATGACCCATCTGTTTATACATAATTGAGTATATTAATTAGTTATATATCCAATCATTCACTTGATCGCATATGATATGTTATCTCCAATCTCGATCATCTTGGCATCGATTTGGTGAAGGAAATGGATTGTCTGTGTTGTCTCGTCCTCGTATTTTGATCTACTTTTTGAAGTTAAGTTACGGTTAAATCTCAGTATTACGTCTTTAATATCGTATTAACATCTAATTGCATGGTTGGTCTTAAATCATTCACTTGATCGCATATGAGCTGTCTTGAGTTTCTAGGCAAAAATCAAATACGGGGTATTACAATAAACGAAGGCCTTTGTTAAATCTATGTTCAAGTTTTCTTGACAATATGGCTACAGGGATTTAATGAACAGGCAACACTAGACTCCTTTAGTTATCATCCTTCTTATGCACCATACAAGAATGAAGTAGAAGAGATTGTTCAAATCGAAAGTTCATTTGATATTGATACCCTAGAGTTTTTCGAAGTGAAATGGGATGAGAGGGACTACGATGATTATATTTTTTTTCGATGCCTATATATAGCAGTTGTAAAATATTTAGCAAAAACCATTAGAGCCGCTACAGAACAAATGGTTGTTAGCCATTTCCAATTTGGAGAGTCCATTGTGGACCATTTGTTTGAAAAATATGCCTATCATGTGGCTTGTCATTTGTTGGTTCAAAAATACGTAATAGAGAGATATTTGAAAGAGATAAAAGTGAGGAATAAAAACCGTGAGAATCTGCTATGTATATTTGTATTTATAAGGGAAAATTACAACATATATCTATATAAGAAATAAGTACAAGGATAAATACAAACAGAGTTCTACTATAACTAGTATATAAGAAAATAGCTCTAACACCCTCCTTCAATCTGAACAGAAGAATGAACGTGAAGATTGATAGTGAACTCACGAAAACAGTCAGAGGAAAAAACTTTGGTGAATAAATCTGCAAATCGTTCAGAGGTATGAACATGAGAATTAACCAAGTCACTACGACTAATCTTTTCACGAACAAAATGATAATCCATAGCAACGTTTTTGGTACGAGAGTGAAAAACTGGATTACGCGCTAGGTGGATGGCTCCCACTTTGTCACACTTCGTAGAGACGGGAGAAACAAGAAAAATACCAAGATCACGAATAATAAATTGGACCCATGTAGCCTCAGCAATAGCAACAACAAGATCTCTATATTCAACTTTAGTATAAGAGCGTGCAACCATAAGTTGTTTCTTAGCGGACCAATAGATGAGATTAGAGCCAACAAATATGTAGAAACCAATTGTTGATCTTTTTGTGGCAAAGCGACAAACCCAATTCGAGTCACAATAAACAGTAAGCACAAGAGGTGGTCTTTTATACAACTGCAAACCCCAATTAATTGTTTCATTTAAGTACCTGAAGATGCGCTTTACTGCCTGAAGATGCAATTGTCTCGGCTGGTAAAGAAACTGAAAAGCAAGGTTGACAACAAATTAAATGTATGGATGAGTGAAATATAATTATTTTAAACTCCCAATCACTTGGCGATAGGTAGACGGGTCTTCAAACAAGGTAGAAGAAGTGAAATTTCGGTCAAGCTTGATGTGGAGTAGAGTAAGTACAAACTTATACTTCTTTAGTTTAAACTGATGAAGGACAGAAGTAATATAGAGACTGTTACACCAAAAGCTTCCCCAAGAAATTATACTTCAATTCAATTCCAAGAAAGTAATTAAGAGGGTCTAAGTCTTTATTGAGAATTTTGTACTCATCGAAGAGACGAACTGAGATATCAATGACTTCGAAGAGCCAAAAATGTCTATATGGTCCACATAAATCAAAAAAATTATGCAATCACTTTCCGAGTGAAATATAAACATGCTATGGTCTGAGATACACTGCTTAAAACCAAGATCAAGAAGAAAACAGGCAATACAATGGAACCAAGCATGCGGTGACTGCTTAAGACCATATAGAGCACGTTGCAACTTACATACATAATGTGGATAATATGAATGTACAAAGACCTTTAGTTGACCCATATAAACTCTCTCAGATAATTCACCATGTACGAATTCGTCTGATATATCAAGTTGACGCATGAATCATTTTCATTGAAGGGACAAAGATAAGACTAAACGAACCATACTAGGCTTGACAACAGGAGAAAACATCTCAAAATAATCAACTCCGGACTGCTATGAAAATCCTTGAGCTACTAATCGAGCTTTATATCTTTCAACAGAACCAGTGACACAAAACCTTGAGCTACTAACCGAGCTTTAAATCTTTCGAACACCTATTTATTTCCAATAATATTTACATTTTCTAGAGGAGGTACCAAAGTCCAAGAGATCATCAGATTTGACACTCAATTCATGCATCCTACGAGGATCTTTAGAAGCTTGTGCAAAAGAGGTAGGTTCAGATAAGTTGAAACTAGTGGAAGTTGTTAAAGAAGAAAAAGTGTGCGGTTTGAGTGACCCAGTTTAAGAACAAGTAACCATGTGATGAGAATTTGATTTTTTAGTGATCGAAGTAGAGTTAGGTACACTTAAATTGCCATATGAATTGAATTTGTGTTAGTTGTGCCTGATATAAAGCAAAAGGTTCAGAATAAAATTTTGAGGTATGTACTCAAATGGGAGTTCACAAGATGTGAGGGAGAAGCTGGAGATAATTGAGTATAAGGTTGAAGGTGAGAATCATGGGAATTAGGTGACTTGAAAATAGCAGACAGAAGACTTCTACTAGGTGTGATTTGTTGTATATTTTTGGGGATAGAAGTTAATAAATTATCATACTTAGTATTGTGATTTGCTATTGATAAGCAGGAAGAACGCTTAACAGGGGGAGTCTCATTCGAAACAAATTAGTTGACGCTCCTC
This sequence comes from Withania somnifera, assembly GCA_039654485.1. Lineage (NCBI taxonomy): Eukaryota > Viridiplantae > Streptophyta > Magnoliopsida > Solanales > Solanaceae > Withania > Withania somnifera. Next base: position 14,562,905 of record JBDJHY010000001.1, on the reverse strand, counting down.
CAGAATATGTAATATGATTGGAGAGTGATAAGATGTAAAAGACTTATCTAAAACAGTTGACGATGAGATAGATGTGGGTGAAGTTGGTGTATAAGTAGGAAAACGGTTTGAAAGGAGAAAGAGTCTTCAATAGAGTGAACATGTCGAGAGATAAGAACTCTATTGGAATTAGGATCCAAGCATTTAAAGCCTTTGTGTTTATCAAATGAACGGATGAATAAACAAGGCTTTGAATGAGGTTGGAACTTGGAGCACGCACGAACTGTCGTATAAGAATAACAGAGGCATTCAATACTCTAAATCAAATTATAATCTGGCACACGACCATAAAGTTTTCAAATAAAAATTTAAAATGCAACACTGGGGAGAGGAGTAACATTAATTAAAAAGGCAACATACAAACAAGTATCAGCCCAAAATTTAAAATACATAGATGTTTGAAAAATAAGAAAATATAGGACACTTGCAATGTGTCTATGTTTTTGTGCGATGGGACCATTTTGAACAGGTGTGTGAGGATAAGAGAAATGATGGACTATGCCATTTTTCTTGAAGAATCTATCTGACTGAAATTAAGAAATAGAGGTGTGAAATATTTTTAACCATTGTATAAAATTCTTTAAATTTTTCAAATGATTCAGATTTTTCACGCATCAAGTAAATCTAAGAGAATTTAATATAATCATCAAGGAATAAAATATATTAACAATATCCAGAATTTGAGACAATAGGATCATGCATACATCTGAATGAATTAAAATGAATGAATATTTTGTATTGGTATCGGATAAAGAAAAAGACATTTGAATTTGTTTGCCTAAATGGAAAACATTTCAAGAACTATTGCTAATAGAAGAAGTACTATTGATCAATTTTCTAGAAATTAAAAAGCTAAGAGACTCTCGGCCAGGATGTCCGAGACGCTTGTGCCAAAGAGAGCAGGTCAATTTTTTGCAAAGAGATCAAAATTGGAGGAGTCGAATAGAGCAACACATAGAGGATAGAGGGACCCAAAATTATCACAATGGAGCAATGTTGTCCCTATCTTCATGTCCTTGATTTAAAAAACCAGTCAATAAAGTGAATAAAATAATTGTTACCAGTACATAAACTTTGAATAGAGAGTAAACTTTTAGCAAGGGAAAGGACATATAAAACTTTCTTTAAGTGAAGATGCTTTGAAATTGTTGGAAGAATAAAGGAACCAATAGATTTAATTGAGAGAAGATTACCATCCTCAACCATTGGAGTTTTCTTTTACAGTCTGATTTCAATTAACTGGCAATAAATTAAAAGTACTTTTTCCTTGAGTGGACACCATTAAAGCAGTTTGAGGATCTGATTATTCATAAGTATTTGCATTAATGTGGGCTTCTTCGGTGAGAAGAAGTGGTATAATGCAATGAAAGAAGGAAGTGAGCCAATAACATTTAATCCAGTTACAAAATTTCTATAAGATGAAGATAATCATTGCAAAGCTTGAGTGACCAAATTATCATCACTCATAGCTTTACCAATTGCTCTAAGAGAGCAGGCAATAACATGAAGTTGGTGAAGATAATCCTCCATGAATAAGAAACTTTTTATAATTTTTTTTTAAACTTGGACTTAAGGTGAATGACAGATGAAGAAACTCGATCTAAATATAGAGACGCTAGGGTGTCCCTAGCCTATTTAGATGTCTCACAAGCATAGTTCAAAAATGTCTTCAGAATAGAGGACAAAAGAATTGCATTAGGCCAACTTAATGCAATAGTATCACATTGAATCCATAGCCTAAAATCAACGTGTTGGGGATGATGGATATGGTATGGTTTCATCTATTATATAAAGAAGGTTGTAACTTTTAAGTAGTGTGAGAAAAACTTTCTTCCACGTAAGGTAGTTGACATATGTCAATTCGATAGGAGCAAAGTCTTTGATATTGAAAACTGTTGTATGGGGAATTGGAAGGCCAAAAGAAGACTGATCCACAACTGTTTGAGTAGAGGAGGTAGTTTGAGATGAAAAAATTTCTGAAGCCATAGAAGGGGGATCGTTTAGGGCTCCTGATACCAAGATGAAAGAGATAAATGAGGGATAAAAATTGTGAGCGTCTTGCTCTGCATATTTATGTTTTTAAGGAAAATTTACAACATATATCTACATAAGGGATAAGTAGAAAAATAAATATAAATAAAATTTTACTACAATTAATATATAGGAAGATAACTCTAATAGATAAAACAGGATGGTAATTATAAATTCAGTTATTCCATTCAATTATAAATTCGCTCTCCCTATTGCTTAATCCAAGATCCCCGCCATGTTTTTTTTTTTTTACCTTAACATTATTCTAATATTGGATTGTTTATCGAAAGAATCGGTTAACACATATTGGTTCCACCAAGTTTTATTGTAAATATGAAACTTTAAGTAATTTCTAATTCAAAGTCCTAAATAGTAGGCAAAGACGCAAATTTGTAGTGTTAAAAACTTGAAAATTTTGATTGAAAATGTGGAAAAAGAGATTTACTAGTACATTTCTAAGTGTCGTGATCATACAAGAAATAAATAAACATTTTAAACTATTAATTGTAACTTTTGACACGTGATAATTTCTAGAGACTATAAAAAGTCACTTGTTGAAGAATTAAAATTATTTGAGATGTTGAAATTAAAACTTGAAAATTTAGAGTTTCGTGCTATTTACTAATAGTGTAGATGATACATAATTTATCATAAATAAAAAATTTTATTTTTTATTTTTGATTTAATTGGGGTTATTAAAATGAGTAAGGTAGAGTTTTTACCTCTCATTGATTAGTATATAGACCTATATAACTAGTTCTGATTTTTTCCTTTTTTGCTGCACATGCGCTCTCCTTTTTTTTTTTTAATACCATTTTTTTTAAAAAAATCATACTCGAAGTGAAGATTGCTCATCCTATATGAAAGAATTATATTAAAGAATAACTAGTTATAACTATATATTGTTAGCTTGCGGATTTTTATAAAGGTATGTCTTTTTGAAAGTTTGCAATCGCAATCATTTATTTATAAAAGTAACATAGAAATAAACGATTCATTAATGTTGCGTGTACCGATATCTTATTTATGAACCATAGTTAGTTTATATCGCGTGATTGTGTAAAAGTTTGGAAAATCTTGATAATTTTTAAAACTTGTGGGGTTTCATGTTTATAAGAGAAAATATAACTTAAATATCTAACATGTCTAAACAAAACTCCAACTTCATATTAATTTAATGAGTTAATGGACAAAGACACACCTTAAGTATCTTGATTTTGTTTAGTTTCCTACTTGAACTATTAGGTAGAAAACACAAACAATGAATAGTTTAAGTGTGTTTTACGAAATAGTTATTGTTAGTTTAGATGGAAAATTCACACTCAAAAAAAGCAAAATATTTTAGGTGTGTTTTTCACCACTCTAACTTAATTTCAAATGTCTTGTTCATGTTAAGATTAGATCTGTAAGGACTTGAAAGATTTGGAATGAGCATGACTCAGAAATATAGTACATAGTATGCATCTTCCATTTATATGTTGTGATGTGAGTAGAATAAATCATTACATAGAAATTAAAATGAATGACTTCAGACTTATTACACCAGAATTAATTATTGTATGGTGTGGTACTTGAATTTGCAGTATCCAGTTACTTCCTTGTCATTTCTTTCTCAAAGATATGACAATATTGAAGAAGTTACCTTTTTGAACTAATAAATGACAAGCCAAATGATAGGCATATCTTTCAAACAAATAGTCGACAATGGAATCTTTTAATTGGAAATGGCTAACAAGCATTTGTTCTAAAACAGCTCTCATGGTTCTTGCTACATGTTTACCACTGCTATAGGCATCGAAATCATCATTGTCCCTCTCATCCCAGTTCACTTGAAAAAACTTTGTGTTATCAAGATCGAATGAACCTTCCATTTGAACAATCTTTTCTATCTCATCCTTGTATGGTGTATAAAATGGATAATGGAACGAGTCTAATTCTGCTTGTTCAATAAGTCCCTGCAGCCATTTCAAGAAAACTCAGTCCCTGTAGCTTGGTTCTTTTCCAAAACCCACGCAAATTATTGGTGACCAATATAGTGTAATAGTAAGAGATTTTACCAAAACCCAAAAAATCATGACTGTTTATAGTTTGTTACCTATATAGTAACCTTCTAGATGACTCGATAGTGTTCTTGCATTGGAAGTGTACTGAAGTTAAACTCTTAACGAATTGCCGGAAGAAAACAGGAATTTTAGCAAAGGTGAAGTACTGGACCTCATGTATTAAATCAATGAGTGAATTTGATAGAAGATCCAGATGAACACAGTGATTTCCGTAGGGATCAGGAATGCTCCTTCCGATAAATGTTAAAAGCATGTGTCCACCAGTTAATATTTCCTCGGAACGTAACTGCAGAAACCTCGAAAAATCTTTCTCAAATTGCTTCATGTAGGCTTCAGATACATGAGGAGGACTTGTCCTTGCTATATATATGCTGTTGTTGTTCTCCATCTTTTCTGGAGCCTACATGTTCCGGTATGTAACGGATATCAAAATGCGTATTCTATCTAACGAAAATCCAGAACTACATATAAGCAGTACATACAATTAGAGAGGTTAATCTTCACATGAAAAGTTTCCCTTTGTAATATATGTTTAACAAGATAACTGGAGAGAGAGTATAATGAATTGATACGTGGGAGAGCCAATGAAGACTGTAAGATGAGTGAACTAAGTGCAAGCTTCTGCTAGGAAATAGCCTTCCATAAAAGGAACCTGGACGCCCGATACGAAACAATTTGCTCCATCATCTGCTTCTTTGAAATTCTGATAGAATGATGGAATCGATTTGAAAAGAGTGTTGAAGTCATTATCAGGGAGATCATTGAGATAAGCTTGAAACTCTGGCATTTTGCACCTCTTCTCGTGGCATAGTATTTGTACAATCTTCATGATATTGGATACAGTAACAGGAGGTGAAAATAAGCACAATCAACAAATATGTCAAGACTGACTAACTAATGTGAAAAAGAAACACAAGTCTCAGTGCAATAAAGTCGAGGGCTACGCGACACGTACCTGGAGCTCCAGTGCAATAACTAGCAAACACAGAAGTACAATACATAAGGAGCGGAATATAGAAGGTAAAACAACTAGACTAATGGAAAGTCAAATATGGAAATAGTAATGCACAACGGAAAATAACATGTAATATCCTGCCTGGCATCCATACTACCAGTGGGACAATCAATAGGCTAACTAAGCAACCAAAACCTACCTGATGCCCCATCCTACAGGTAGGCACAAACATACAACCAACGAATCCAGTGTGACTCGCCTCTTAAGCCCACATGATACAAAACAAACATGAAGAATGCAATGCAAGGAGGTGCCGAGAAAAGTAAATAAGTGCCCGCACGCCCTCTCTCAGAGACGTACCCACTGCAGAAAGCTAATTATCGGTCTCAGCAAGCCATAAGTGACCTGGGGAAGCTACAGAAAAGCTCTAAACACAAAAATTGCGCAGAATAATAATGGCCTGGGAGGGTCATTACAACATCCACGTAAAAAGAATTTTTGTCCTCGAAAGTCAAGAAGGGAGTAATACCTGAAGGCTCGAACAAACAGGGATACTAGGCTCGCATATCTTTCTATGTCTCTCAGGTGGCCTTTTTTACGAGGCGATGAGTCCAGCGTACCTTCACAATTGGAATCTATCTGGATCTGAGTTGTCTCACATCTCTATCTATAATAGCCTCAGCCTTCTCAACATAGGTCAAACGGTCATCCAACTGTATTGTGTCACAGTAAAGCACCTCGAAAGGGTTTGACATATACTGTCGGAGCATCGATACACAAAATATGGAATGAAAAAACAGCTAGATAAGGAGGTAAGGATAATCTAAAACACAACAATGTCAATCCTCTCAGTAATCTCATAAGGCCCTATAAATCTGGGGCTGAGCTTTCCCCTCTGACCGAACCTTATAAGGCCTTTCATGGGTAACACAAGTAGAAATACCATGTCTCCAACACTGAACTCCAAGGGACGAAACTTACGATCCGCATAGAACATCTTCCTTCTCTTTACTTTTCAGAGTCGATCTTGTATAACTCTAACCCTCTGAATGAAATCTTAGACCAAATCAGAAATCAGGAGCTGAGTCGCATCACTACTAAAACCAACTAATAGGCGATCTACAATACTTGCCATATAGAGCCTCGAACGATACCATCGGAATATTGGATCGACAGTTGTTATTATACGAAAAATTATCCAAGGCTAGATATTGCTCCCAACTACTACCGAAATCAGACACACGAGCTCAAAACATGTCCTGATGCACCTGGGTGGTCCTCTTAGATTGTCCATCCCGTTTGTGGGTAAAATGTCATATTGAGGTCGATCTGGGTACCCATCTCTTTATGCATTGTCCTCTAAAATAAAGATGTAAATGGATTACCCCTGTGGATTTAATAGAAATTGGGACCCCATTTAATCAGAAAACCTCTTGGATGTAAAGACGGGGTAATCTCTCTTCACCTCAAGAATCGACTGTAGTCAAGAAATGCACAGACTTGGTTAGTCGATTCACAATGACCCATATACAATCATGTCTCCTGGAAGTACGAGGAAGCCCAAAAATGAAATCCATGGTAATCGTCTCCCATTTCTACTTATGAATAGAGAGTCTCGACAACTCTCCACCAGGTATCTGGTGCTTGAACTTCACCTGCTAATTGTTCAAGTACTAGGATACCAACTATGAAACATCACGCCTCATACGTCTCCACTAATAATACTGCCTCATGTCTCTACACATCTTCGTTATGCCCACATGGATGAAGTATCTTGAACTATGGGCCTCGCCAAGAATAGTCTGAATTAGATCACTAACCCTTGGAACACAAATACGACTGTCAATCCATAATACACCATCGGAGTCTATAATATCCCTATCATAGTCATCCCGTAAAACCAACTCTCACATATGAACTAGGGATCTATCGTCGTACTTCCACTACTGAATCTAATAAAAAAGAGTGGGCCTAACCTCGACATGAGCAAGAAATCTACTTGGTCCAAATTATCCAATCTGAATAAACTGTTAGCCAAGGAATAGATGTCCAAATCCAACGATCTCTCCAAAACTGATAAGCAAGACAGGCAATCCATGCTAACTGCCTTCTGGCTCAAGGCATTTACAACCGCTTTAGCATTGTCCGGATGGTATAAAATATTGATGTCGTAATACATAAGAAGCTCAACCCATTGATGCAACCTCAAATTAAGCTCCCTATGGCTAATAATATACTACAAAATACAGCGGTCGATAAAAATCTCATAGAGCACGCCATACAGATAATGACTTCAGATCTTAAGGTCAAAGACTACTATTGCCAACTCCAAGTCATGAGTGAGGTAGTTGCACTCGTGATCCTTCAGATGACATGAAGCATCAGGCAATGAACTGACCCTGTTGTATCAATACACAACCTAAATTGATACCAGAAGTATCATAATAAACTATATAAGGCTGGCCCTCAAGTAGTAGTATCAAAATCAGTGCTGAAATGAGAAACTTATGGAGTCTCATAAAGCTAGATTCACACTCTGTAGACTATTTGAAAGGAATATTCTTCCGAGTCAACTTGTTTAAAGGAGCTACTATCGAAGAGAAACCCTGCACAAATCATTTGTAATACCCTGCCAAAACCACAAAACTATGGATATCTGTAGGAGTAGTAGGTCGAGGACAATCACGAAC
>JBDJHY010000001.1:14524819-14539998 GCA_039654485.1 Withania somnifera | reverse complement strand
TGACGCATGATCATATCCACAAACATATTCTTTGATTTGTAGGAGTTCCATTAACATCGAATCTTCGACTTAATGGTTTGGTCATCAATCAAAACATTAAGGGACGATTTTAGTGAACCAACCTTGGTCCAACACGTTATACTTTTTTAGGCGTTCTTCTTCATCAGAAGAATTTTATTCATGATCTGCTGGTTTCCTACGATAGTATGGAATGCTCTTCTGTGGTTTGTCCTCTTAAGTCAAATTCTAAGATACAAGCTAGAGTTCGTGATCCTTTACCTAATCGTGAATTATATAGATGCTTGGTTGGGAAATTGAACTTACTTACCTATACTAGACCTGGCATTTTCTTTGTTGTTCAACATCTCAGTCACTCCATACAACATCCTTGTATGCCCACATGTCTGCAGCTTCACATTTTCTCAGATATCTTAAAGGCACTTGTGATTTTGGTGTTTTTCTATCCTCTGTTCCTGATTTTTCCTTGACTATCTATTATGACAGTGATGGGGGTACTTGTACTGACAATCTTAATGGGTTTTGTGTTCTTCTAGGTGGAAGATTGATCGGTTAGAAATCTAAAAAGCATTTTGGTTTCCTTGTCTTCAGTTGAAGCTGAGTATAGGTCTATGAGAAACGATGTTGCAGAAATCACCACTCATTAACTTGTTGATCTTGGTATTTCTGGTTGTTCTCCTGACCCTCTATTTTGTGATAACCAGGCAGCTATTCATATTGCAAAGAATCCTATTTTTCATGAGTGGACCAAACATATGGAGCTGGATTGCCATTTTGTGGGCACTAAACTGGTTGAGGGTCTTATTAGTTTATCTCACACGTCTAACAGTTCACAGTTTGCTGATATGTTCACCAAATGTTTTGCTATAGCTCTTCATCACACACATCTTCCCAAGTTGGATGTGTCCTCACCTTCCAACTTGCGGAGTGTTGGAATTACTTAGTTATATTTTATTATTTCTTGTAGCGGGCTTGGCCCACTATTTATATGGTGTTTTTTATTTTGTTTTACTGGATAGTGCATTTGGATGATCCGATATATAAATGGATAGATGGATTAGATATTTTTGTAGTTTTTGACTCATTCATTTACTATCTTATCAAATTAATAAAATTGCTCTTCCTTCTCTCTTATTTCTCTCTCAAGAAGCTTTTTTCACTTTGATAAAATACTATGCAGATCTCTCAATTTGATTGTTGATGGTTGATTCTTATTTTTGATTCTTATACAAGATTATATGTACGTACTATTATGTAGCGATTAATATTCTGAAGTAGATCTAGTTTATAAAGTTATATAATTATGATCAATTGAAGAAGATGCATGTTCAATATTTTACTTGCAATTAATTTATTGATTTAGTTCTATCAAATATATCATTTAATTAGTTATACAAGGCTCTATATCTATTAAACTCTTTCTAGGAGTTATGTTTGATTTTAGGATTATGAGTCTTTGTACTAGAATAAGGAAGTTTCAATAAATATACAAGCATACCTTAAGTAAATTACAATGAGTATTTGTGGTGTTTAACAATGCAATATAGATCTCAATTATGAAAGTGCTCTGAAAGCATTATGACCATATAGAAACTGAAATTTATAGATCGCACTTTATTGCTCATCAAGTAAATCTGTGTAAAATTCACGTTAACCCGTCTCTAACCTAAGTAGGAGATGATAAAAAAGAGATAGGAATTATCACTAAAATAATTTAAATTACTATTTCACCTATCGTATCATAATGTACTTAATACTGATATATACATATGAAATGATATGTTTTTATATTTTACATAGAAAAAAAAAACTCCTTTTGTATCATTACTTGTTTGGAACTTTGGAGGACATAAAAAAATTGCTCCACTTATTCTTTATTAAATAAACATGCTTGAGGCATCAAACTAGCTAGTACAGAAACATGGGCTAAGCTAGGGAATCAGGGATTCATTCGAATCTTCTTTTTTTTTTTTGAATTTATTTTGTTCTAAATAAATATATATTTTATTTTGAACACATTCTTTAAGAAATTACTCACTTTTAAAAAATAAAAGATAATTTTACTAATTTATCCCTAATAAAATTCAATCTCTTTCCAAGTTGACATTGAAAAAGAAAATGTAATTAATAATTTTTGGTACGTGAACAAAGGTAAATTTGGAAAAATATGACAATTTATTCTAGAAAGCTTAAATCATGCATTTATTTAAGAATAAAATAAAAAGTCTAAACATGTACTTATTTAGGAACGAATGGAGTACACTATGTATATACAATTAAAATTATTTGATGTATATATAGCAAATATTGAATTTTCCTAATTTATTAAATGTGTACTTATTTATATTTTGAGTTTCTTGGTAAAATTTTTTGGCTCCAACTCCGCGGTACAAAAAGGGTCTAAAGTAGATTGTTAGTTGGTCCTGTTCCAGCATTATTCAGCTGACCAGGATGGTTTGCATCTCCAGTGGGATTGCTAGTGTTGGTGAAGCTAGCAGCATAAGGGTCCAAGGTTCCTTCTGTAGGTTCATGAATATGTTTTTGCTCTTCATGTGCAATCTTCTCTGCTGCTTTGTTGACATGCAGATTCATGACTGCTTCTGCCTCTCTAGCCAATCTTACCTCATGAGCTACTTCTACTCTTGCCTTTGCCAACTCCTTTTCTGCCTATATATAATTTTCAATATAACTTTTTATACAGTGATAGTAAAAGAATTTGTTATTTTATCAGCATAAGTTAATTTTGCACTCTTTAATTTGGCTTCAGACTATATTTATGTTCTTTAATTTTAGTTGTGCATAAGTAGGTATTTAAACTTGTATAGATTTAAACAAGTAGATACACACGTTCTATGTTGCGTCCTACATGACAATTTCACATCCTATATCGTATTTTACATGTATTATGTCATGTAGGACACGTTTGTTTACTTGTTTAACTTTATACAAGTTCAAGTACTTACTTATTCATAACCAAAATTTAAAATATAGATATAATTTAAAAACAAGTTAAAAGACAGTTATTGTAATGTGTATAGTCGAATGTGTGATTTTTTAATCCAGTCTTAAAATTTTTTAGTACTACTTGACTGTTTGGATAAATTTCTATAATCTTCTTTTTCCTGAAAAGTTTTTTTTTAAATAGAAATTTGTGTTCGATTAATATTATTTTTTTCAAAAAGCTGATTGGGAAAAAAAAGGTGTGGGGTGGGGGGAGTAATATAATTCTTACTTTTTCCTCCTCTTTAGCTTCAGCTTTGACTTTGCGCATGGCGCTCATATCATTAAGTTTATCCTTTATAGCCTGCATTTTTGTCTTCCAAAATACTTAAAAGATAGATATACTTTAAAGTTTTGAAGAGATTTGAATTTGGTAGTTGGACTAAAAACGTTTGTATATGACAGCAACTATTTATAGGTTTAATTTGTTGGTAACCATAATTAGACAATGGTCACACTGTTGTTACCATACCGTTAAAAGAGAGCTTCTTTATCTCACTACCATTAATAGTCACAAAGCACAACAACTGTAAAACAAACATAGTGGGAGTTTTTTCTTCTATTTGAACGAGTCTTTGTCTTAAACCAATGGTAGAGCACCGTTTGGTAAATATCACAAGAGAAGTTTGTTTGGTCGAATTTTTAGAATTTGTTTTTTTTTCTTTTCTTTGTTAAAAGTATTTTTTAAAATAACATTTAGAAAGTAATAATAATATATATTCGAGTAGTCAATTTAAGAATATTTTTTTCAATACTAGAACTTTAAGTATTTTCGGAAAAAGCTACTTGTTTCATCTTCTCTTATTATTAAAATATTTTTTCTATAATCTTGATCAAATACTTCTAACTCTTTTAAATAAGCATATTTTGCATTTAAGGGGGAAAAATTAGCTTCTCAAAATTTGACCAAATAGGTTTTATAATTAAAATGAGCTTAAGATTCATATAGACATTTCTCCCAGAAACTAACAATGATAATGAGTGATGTTTCACTAGGGTATAATAATTACAAGTCTTGTTTAGGAATTTAATGTGATCCACATATTTTTTGTAATAAAATGTTTATCTTTTATCAAATAAAGTAATAAATAAATTAATTAATTTTTCTCGAAATTCTGCATCTATGGTAATTTTTTTGATTGGAAGAAATTAATATGGAAAATTCTAAGTGTAAAAGGATTTGCTAAAGAGTCCTTAATCTATCTATAAATACGTCTGTAACTCCATTAGTTTGGCATTCCAATTGTCAAATAGGCATAGGTTAGAAGACTCAAAACTTAGTGTTCTCAATCCTCTCACAAGTTGTTCTTGGTTTTATTCCCACATTTTGGATTATCATGGCTGAAGATACATTCCTAATTTTTTTTTCATGCGTTGCTTTGTGATTATGTGTTGAATTCAACATGTGGTATCAGAGCCTACTTCAGTTGTGTTGTTTAGTATCTTGTTAAGCCAACAAAAGTTTATAAAATGATTCAAACAACCTTTTTAAAATTAACCGTATCAAGGAAGAGTCAATTACTACACTATTTGATTTATCTTAACTCTTGTTGTCCAGTTTTGTAAATACTAATATAATCATATGATAGATTATTGTAATAGTTTGTTAGTAAAAGAGAACAGATCAATAGCTTAGGTGTACATTAATATTCCTTAAAGTTTGTTCAATTAATGATTAATTTTGACCTTACTGTTTGTGTATCTTGTACTGTAACTACTATTTGTCAATGTTTTAAATTCTTATGATGAAGAATCTTATTATAAAAATTACTATATAAATGAGTCCATGGGGATGAAATAATCGTAAAAGAAAAAATTATAACAAAGGATATATAGGCTCGGCCTATTTCTTTGTTGTGAAGGTTTTTTCCTTGTTAACAAGAGACATGTATGCTCTACCTATTCTCTTGTTATTCAATTTTAATGAGAGACATGTAATCTTTGCCTATTCTCTTGTTATACAATTTGTTTTTCTATTAACACATGAAATACCCTATACAACGGATTGTCTTTGATGTAGGCTCAACCTATACAATCTGTTTTCGCATTGTGATAATCAACATAAAGTTTAAGTTAATTACTAAAGTTAACTATTGTAAGATGTCATTTTAAGTTTTTTTTTATTATATGTTTGGGTTAGCCCAGCATCCTGAGTATATGATATAAAAAAAATCAAGTTCTTTACACATAAAGTTAAGTAATTTGGATATAATAATGACATCTAAAAAAGTTCAATTATGAAATTGGTGACCTTACCCTAAAAGGAGGTAACTAGTCTGGTTGGATTAATTGAAATAAGATGGTAAATCTTTTTGTTTAAAAATTATCCTATGCTCACTGGTATAGATTATTTTATAATTTTATTTGGTTTACTAGTCTAATAAAGTTAAGTAAATTTTGCACATGGTTTGTAACCTCTACCCACAGGAAGGTCTAAAATTTATTTAGACTTTGATGGTTATGTATTTCATAGCTTATGTGTGTGTATTCTTGTTTTGCAGTTAACACAATTTTTTCTACAGTTTTATTTAATAAAAATACCCGAATTCCAATATTGTTTAGTGATAACTTTTCCGAATAGAAGGAGAAAGTCCTCACTTTAGGGTGTTCGATTTGAAACTAGCTCTCCGTGTGGAAGAAATATCTAAACCCACGAAATCAAATACGCCAGAAGCTAAGGCTTTTCATGAACAGTGGGAGCGATCCAATCACTGGAGCTTAATGTTAATAAAATTTCATATAAGCCAAAGCATTAGAGGTTCCATTCCAAACAATGATAACGTCAAAGATTACACAAAAGCAATTGATGAACAATTTGTAATATCTAACAAGGCATTTGTCAGCACCCTTATAAAGAGGCTATCAAGTATGACATTTGATAAAAGTTGTACAGTGCGTAAGAACATTATGTAGATGAGAGACATTGTTGCTAAACTCAAGTCCCTTGAGGTTGATATGTTTCTACAATTTCTTGTGCATTTTATTCTCAAGTCTCTTCCTGCGGAATATGGCCCTCTCAAGATATCTTATAGTACACATAAAGATAAATGGTTAATTAATAAATTCCTGACCATGTGTGTTAAAGAAGAATAGAGGTTGAAACATGAGATATTTGAAAGTGTTAATTTGGTGAATCGTGATAAAAGAAGTTAAAAGAAGAGTAAAGGTGTTCTCATGAAAAAGAAAGGCAGTCTTGACAAAGAGTCTTGTCGTTTCTGTAGAAAGAAGGGACACTGGAAGAAAGATTACCTAAAATACAAGAAATGGATTGAGAAGAAAGGTAATTCTACCTTTTTTTGTTATGAATATAATTTCATTGAAGTTCCTGATAATACATGGTGGATCGATTTTGGTCCCACAACTCATATTACAAAAATCGTGTAGGGTTTTCTAACTCTTAGAAAGCCGATGAGAAGTGAATAAAATGTTTACTTTGAAAATAGTATGGCATCACATGTGGAAGGCGTGGGAAATTATAGGCTCATTTTAAAAAATGGTTTTCAATTAAATTTAGAAAACACTTTTAATGTTCCATCATATTCTAGAAATTTGATTTCTCTTTCAAGACTATCAATAGTTGGTTATTATTTCAACTTTTATTTAAGTAAAATTAAACTATTAAAAGGCAATAAAGTTATTGGTTTTGAAAATTTGTATGAAGAATTATTTAAAGTTGAGCTTTCCCCCGGATTGATTGTAAATGTGTATGATAAAAAAAATCGATACTAAGCAATATATTATTAATGATAACTCATCAAGTCTTTGCCAAAAGAGAATGGGATACATCTTGATTTTTCTAACTTTGGGACTTGTTCACAGAATTAAAAGATTGGTTAGTGATGGAGTTCTGAAAACTCTTGATTTTTCTAACTTTGGGACTTGTGTGGACTGTATAAAGGGTAGGATAGACAGATCAACAAATCCGTTAAAGGTGTTAAAAAAAGTTCTCAATTGTTTGAGATCATACATACATATTTATGGACCTTTTTCTAAACCTTGCCTGAATGGTAAGAGATATTTTATCTCATTTATTGATGACTATTCAAGATATATGTATTTCTATTTTCTGTTTAATAAATCAGAAACATTTGATACTTTTAGAACTTTTAAAATAAAAGTAGAGAAACAAAGTGGAGTTCAGATTAAAATTGTAAGATCCAAAGTTTTGGAGAATATTATGGTAGGTACACAGATAAGGGACAAGTTAAAAGTTCATTTGCTGAGTTCCTTGAAAAGAAAGGTATATTTGTTCAATATACCATGCCAGGAATACCACAACAAAATGGTGTGGCAGAAAGAAGGAACCAAACTTTAATCGACATGGTAAGAAATATGATTAGCAGATCAAGTTTACTTTTATCCTTATGGAGTGAAGCCTTAAAAACCAATGTGTATATTTTAAATAGAGTTCCATAGGCTGTCTCAAGACATCTTTTGAATTATGAAAAGGATCAAAACCTAGTTTAAATAATTTACACATTTGGGGTTGTCCAACTAAAGTGAGGGTCAAATTTCAGAAAGTTGGATGAAAGAACATTAAGCGGATTTTTTTATAGGTTACACAATTAACTCTAAAGGATTTAGGTTTTATTATCCTTCTCATTCTCTGTAATGAGCCTCGGGGTTATTTTTCATATTTTTGTGATTTTTTTTTGTGCTTGGGGCATTTTTATAACTGCTCCAAATCATCGTGACTTGCTAGGATCGACAGTTCGGTTCCCTAGCAGTTTGTAGCTTGTCTTTTTTATAATCATAAAATCCTCGGGCCTTATTTTTCTTATAAGATACTTAATGTCTTTTTCGTCAGTTCCGTTGAGTCTGAAATATCGATTACATGAAGAGTCCATTTATGGATTGTTGAAATCAAACTTCATTTCCATTTCTATCCTCAATTATTCATATCGAGGCTGGCTGGAGGGCCAAAGCATCACTTTCGTGTGACCTTGACCTAGATCGTGTAGCCCAGGCCCCTTGTGCATTGTGATCGCATGGCGGCGGTCCGCAATCGCGAAGGCTAAGGCGGCCAGGGGTTGAGATCGGGTAGGCTCCCTAGAAGGCCTATATAAAGTTGTTTTCTTCATTTTGTTGGACTAAGTTTCATGTTTTATCTCAACTTCCTCCTTATTCTGAGGCTGAGACCAATATATTAAAAAGATTGGGTTGAGTTTTACTCTATGGAATTATATCCCGGTGGTTCTATAATTGTTTCTACCGGGTAATTCTTCGTTTCTGATATTATAATAAAATTTCTATGTTTTATAAAGTTATCAGGTCTTATATCTTTATTTACCATCATTAGTTTGATCCTTATTTTGTGTCATATGATGTATTAGTTGTGCTCTACGTGTTGGTATAAATGTTTTCTTTTTCGAGCTTTTGGGTTTACGGATTCGATCCCACTATTTATATAGAAATATGAGTCTTGTTTTACTTGTCCTAACATGTGAGTTATGTTTTTTCTAGCCTCGTGCGATTTTGAATTTCGTACGTGATTCTTTTTATATTTGGGCATATTTCTCGAGGATATCACTGAAATCTAAGTAGGCTACGGTCTATTTTCTTCAAACTGTGTATTAGTGTAGTACATGTATGGTAAAGCGCTATTTTGGGCCCCGATATGCTTATTCTTTCGGTCTATGGCATACTTAGCTGCCTTGTTGCTTGGTTACTTCTCCTAGGTTAGATTGCCCTGCCCGCATATTCAACGCCTACTCTTGAACGTAATATGGTTGGGGAGGAGTATCACCTTTGGTGCGTATTCTTAATATGCTAACTCTGGAACATAAATTGGTTGGGAGGGGATTATATTAGTGATTACAGCATAGTAGCTAGCCCCTGATTTAAGTTGGTGGCTTTAGAGCCGATTTAGGTAGGCTGATTATTTTTGTGTTACATATGAGGTATTGCGTATTATTTGGATAGTTGTGGCCACCTAGACATAGATAGCCAGATACGGCTTTGTTGGATAGTTATCAGGCCTGTGTGGTGATATTGTACCCTAGCCGGTGCCAGCTTGGGAGAGAGTTGTATTAGCCTGAACTATGATAGTTTCGTATTTCCCCTTTATGGGTGTCTATTGAGCCCTTACGGGCTCCCTCTCGACAGTAATGATACCGTTGGTGTGATTACCTGTGGCTCAGAACCGTAGCTGAGCTAGGAGAAAATGTACCTCGCTACTAGGGCTTGGTAACCAATGTATGGACTCCAGTTAGCAGCCTCAAACCTGTTTGCACTATTGACCTCCACTGTGAGATTATGAAATGGGGATGGAGTATACAAATACTATTGACCTCCTCTACGAGATTATTGCAGGGAGGAAGCGTACGAATACTATTGACCTCCACTGTGAGATTATGAACCAGGGAGGGAGTGTATGGATACTATTGACCTTTGTTGCGAGATTGTGAACTGAAGAGGGAACATACGGATACTATTGACCCTATTGCGTATTATGAATCTGGAAGTGAGAATACGGATACTATTGACCTCAGTTGCGGTATTATGAATCGGGGATGGAGAGTACGGATACTATTGACCTTCGTTGTGAGATTATGAACCAAAGAGAGAGCATACGGATACTATTGAACCCCGCTGCGATATTATGAACCGGGGAAGGAGCGTACTTGCACTATTGACCTCAGTTGCAAGATTATGAACCGGAGAGGGTGCGTGAAGGCACTATTTACTTTTTAACACTTTTTTTCCTTACATTCTTTTGCATTGACTTACACTCTTCAGGACTTACGAAGGAAAGTACCAGTTGGGTTATTTGGGTGCCGGGTTGTACTCACCAATAATGTGGGATACCAGTCGGTTTGTTTTCTAGTAGACTTGGTTATTCCTGTTTGTCTTTGGTAGGTACCACTTATTGTACTTATTGTTAGCTTACCTTGCTATTAGTTGTACTCTCTTATTGACCTTTCTTGTGATGATTATTTTTGGTTGTGTATGTTTGTGTTTTTTTTATGTTCTTGCTTCTAATCTCCCTTTTTTTTCTTTTGGTTCTTTGCACTGGCCTATCGCTTTACATCCTGGGTCAAGGTTATACTTGTCTACAGATGGGATATGAACGTCATCACAACTCGATTTTCGGGTCGTGACATTCTCCTAAAATTGTTAAGGCTAGAAATGTTAAGTTTCTTTAGAAGCATGAAGTAAGTGGGAGTGGCTCAACTCAAGTGGTGGAACTAGAAGAGATAAGGGACCCACTTGTGGTAACTTTATATGTTGGGAACTTGAATATTAATCAGATAAATTCTCATGAATTATCTTAAGAGCAACAAGTTCAAAAGCCACCATCACTTGATGAGCCACATGAAGAACAACCCGTTTTACTTTATTGAAGGAATGCCTGAACAAGAGGGAGTAAGAAAATCCCCAAGAGTCCGTAAACCAGCAATTTCTAGTGACTATGTTGTATACCTCCAAGAGTCTTGATTATTATATTAGACTAAAAGATGATCGAAACTCATTTTCATAAGACATGAGTGGAGAAAATTTCACACTTTGGTATGATGCCATGAAATAAGAGTAGGAATTTATGGTTAAAAATAAAATATGAAATCTAGTTGAATTGCCAAAAGAAGTTTCTGCTATAGGATCTAAATGGGTTTATAAAATTAAAAGAGACTTATCTGGTATTGTCGAATGATATAAAGCTAGATTTGTGGCCGAAGGTTTTACTCAAAATGAGGGTATTTATTACCATGAAACCTTCTCACCTGTATCAACGAAGGATTCGTTAAGAATATATCATTGCACTAGTGGTTCACTTTGATTTAGAGCTGCATTAGATGGATGTGAAAATGGTTTTCTTGAATGGAGATCTTGAAGAGTCACATGAGTCAGCCCGGGGGATTTTGTAATAAGGATGTAAGTCATCTTGTTTGCAAGTTAAATAAATTCATTTATGGACAAGAACAAGTTTTTCTCCAATGATATATTAAGTTTCATAATGTTATTTCATCATTTGGATTTATAGAGAACATCATTAATTAATGTATATACCTTTAGATAAGTGGGAGCAAGTATATTTTTCTAGTCCTATATGTAAATGATATTTTACTTTCTAGTAGTGATATAGGATTGTTGCATGAGATAGAGCAATTTCTTGTCCAGAATTTTAAAATGAAGGATATGGGTGAAGTCTCCTATGTAATTGACATAGAGATTCACAAAGATAGATCTCAAAGATTACTTGGACTATCTCAAAAGGCCTATATTGAAAAAATTCTGAAAAGATATGGAATGGGAAATTATTCACCTATAGCAGCATATATCATTAAAGGTGAAAAATTCTCATCGAATCAACGTCCACAAAGTACATTGGAACAAGAGAAGTGAAAGGCATCCCATATGCTTGACTTGTTAGAAGCTTTATGTATGGACAGGTCTGTACTAGACCTTGTATTGCCTTTGCGGTAGGAATACTTGGTAGATATCAAAGTAACCCTGATTTTGATCATTAAAAATCTGGTAAGAGGGCTTTGAGATATGTGCAAGGAACCAAGAATTTTAAACTCGCATACAAGTATTCTGACTCATTGAAAGTCACTGAGTATTCAGACTGTGATTTGGGTGGATGTAAAGATAGTGGTAAATCTACTTCTGGATATATTTTCCTTCTTACTGGAAGGTGTTGTGTCTTGAGAAGTGTCAAGAAAACCATTGTTTTAACATCCACAATGGAAGATGAGTTTATAGCATGCTATGAAGCTACATCACAAGCCTTACTGTTGAAGAATTCTACTTTAGGCCTTAAA
Source organism: Withania somnifera (assembly GCA_039654485.1). Lineage (NCBI taxonomy): Eukaryota > Viridiplantae > Streptophyta > Magnoliopsida > Solanales > Solanaceae > Withania > Withania somnifera. Next base: position 14,528,218 of record JBDJHY010000001.1, on the reverse strand, counting down.
GTTGTCAATTCTATTGCAAGGCCATTGAGATCGTTTTATGATAATTCAGTTGTGGTATTCTTTTCAAATAATAATAAGAGTGACAGCCATAATAAGCATATCGACATAAATTATTTGATGGTTAGAGACTATTTTAAAAAGCAAGATGTGAGTCTTCAACATATTAGTAATGATATGATGATTGCTGATCCTATGACTAAAGTTTTACCAACTAAGATTTTCAAGGATCATGTAATCCGCATGGGGCTTAGTAACTTATTGTAGTCTTACTTTAAATTTCTAACACTTTGTCTGGACATTATCATTGTTTATTATACATGACAGTGCATATTTTTAATTTTCGTGTATTATGTTGCGATCATTGGATCAAATAAAGTTGGACTTCTGAGTGACTTATATTAAGTTCTTTCATAAAATTGTTGGACACTTTGTTTAGAATGTATTGTACAATGTAATTCATGAAAGGAAGTTCTTAATTAAAGAGCATGATCGCTTTGATTCTTGTATTAATATATTCTTTATGAACTGATTGTTGCATAACTGTTAAGCTGACTGAATATGCGTTTATGCCCACGCTATTTATTTTTACTCATAAAGGATTGTCTGATTTGATATGTGGGTCAACTGGGAGAATGTAAGAATTACACGTCCTATTTAGGACTTTAATGTGACCCACATATTTTTTATAATAAAATATTTACTTTATCTTCCAAGTAAAGTAATAAATTAGTCAATTAATTTTCTCCAAGTTATGCGTATATGATAATTTCTTTGATAGGAAGAAATTAATATGAAAAATCCTAAGGATTTGCTAAAGGTTCTCTAACCTACCATGTAACTCCATCAATTTGACATCCCAATGGTGAGATAGACATAGGCTAGAAAACTCAAAGCTTGTGTTCTCAATTCTCTCTCAAGTTATTCTTGTTCTTGGTTTTATTTCAAAACGGGGACAATCATGGCCAGATGTATGTTCCTATTTGTTTTTCTATTGTGTTGACTTTGTAATTATGTGTTAAAATTCAATATATAAAGCATAAAAAACAATAAGCTAATTATTAAATAAATTAGAATATCAACATAGACAAAAATATTAAGATCAATAGTCAGTGATTCAAGTCGTTAGCGAGAACGGCCAAAATCTATTTTTTTTTTAATAAAAAAATGATTTTTGAGAAAATAGCTATTACTTGGGTGACCATTAAAAAAATAACTCTTAATTTATAGTATTTTGATCAATGGGAGAAAGAGAAAATAAGTAAAAGGACACTCAAGAAGAATCGTGTAAATTGTACTACACATTGGTAATAAATCATAAACTCATTAAACCCAAAAATTAATTAAACTTGAAGAGTAAATAAACTCTAGCTAAAGCTTATTAATATCGCTATTGAAAACAATGTAATATAAGAAACAAAAAATGTTGACACGATATCAAAAATTAAAAAATTATTCAAGTACTAGAAAAAAATAGCAAAGTCCAATATTTGGGATCGAGGCACAATTATTGTTGCCGAATTGTGCATGCATCTCCTTTCTCCCATTTTCTTTATGCTGACGAGTTGTCGGACTTATTTTTACTGTTTTCTTTAAAAATTTTGTCTTCGCGATTATCGAAAATGCAAAGAAACACTACAGCTATGACAAGAAAAACAGCGATACCCGTAAGAAATGGAATGAGAAAGCCATGCCAAATATTTTGACCCCAAACTTTGTGATTTTCACCTCCGTAAGTAATATTAGTACTATTATTTCCTGGATTGGTACTAGGGAAAGAGTACTATAATTAAGAGGGGGGGGGGGGGGGAAATTTACTGCACTATTTGAGTGCTATTATAACAATTAATTAAACTGGTGCATCTTCGATACATTTTAAACACAAAATGTAGGCAAACTGCCATCAAGCAATGTTGTTATAACGCATTAACATACAAAAAAAAAGATTTGAGAGGAGTCCTTAAAGATTATGTTTTCCCCCTCTATGTCATGTAACTTGATGAAACCTTAAAAGTAAACTTGCTGGAAAAGAAAAACATAACCAACAGTAATTTCTCTGAGTCTCAAATCTCTGCTCCCCTACAATGTTATAAAAGATTAAAAGAATGTTGTGGAACTATATGTTCTTCCCCTCTACACTTTAGACGTAGCATTCTTTTCACTGTCCTTTGATGCTTCCTCACTATGATTTGCCTCATTAGTTTTGGAGGATTTTTTCTTCTGACCAATTTTATCTTTGATACAAAAGAGCAGGCCGCACAGCACAATGAAGGCTACAACAATCCCAATTACAAGGTAGTTGTGTGGGATATGCCAACCATCATCATTATTCAATTTTGTACTAGTACTACTAGTATTATAATTTCCTCTAGGAAATAAATTCTCCAAATCACTTGGTAGAGAGGACATATTGCAAATTCAACTAGAAACAAGAGAAAAATTATTTTATGGTACACAGAGGAGGGGTCCCTATTTTATATTTTACAAGTATCATGTACGGTATTCTTGGAAAGAAACAAAATTAAAGAGCAAGTAGGAAAAACTAGGTAATTTTTTCCTTATTACTTAGGAAAAAACATCCATCTAATTATGGTTCGTGCTAGGAAAAAATTATTATAGAGAGAAAAAGAGTAACTTTCCTTATTATATGTTTGATCTAAGTATGGAAATTATAAGGCAAAGAGTCTTTAATCAGAAATCATTCTGTACTAACAAACAAGGAAAAGAAGAAAAAAGGAACGAATTTTTACCCAATGAAGTAAGCAATTATTTAAATCAATTCACCAAAATAATACGTGTTTTTGAAAATTTACATAAGCGTAGTTCACAATAACATATTATGTATTATTTTATCCAAAAAATTTAATAGGCAAAAAGTCTATAATGTTTATCAGACATCAAATATAAATACACTACCGAGAGTAACTTTTTATAAGTAATTCATTATCACAAGTAACAACATTCTATGAGTCCTCCACATGGAATTGATGTACAAAATCTGACAACCTTGAATCACGTTTTACATCTAAATCGTTATTGACGGTAACGATTCTATCAAATCCATTTACGGGCATAAATAAATAGTGCTGCTATTTTGTTAACTTCACTGTTTTAGTATCTTATTCTGCCATGTATGTTGGTCATTTTCATAAAAGAAATATGAAGCTTTTTCAATTGTATTGTCATCAAAAGCTAAAAAGGTATATATGTCAAAAACTGCTTCAAGCTATTTGTAGAAGTGCAGCTAAAAGGACACTCTGGCCCAACTAAACTAAATAATATGGGCCTGAAGAGAGTAGGCCCACATTACCAACGGTAAATTCAGTAAGTGGCATTCACTGCAGTTAAAGACTCCTAAATGAGGAAGAGTTATATATGGAAGATGTCACCCTGAATATAGGG
>JBDJHY010000001.1:14493359-14510830 GCA_039654485.1 Withania somnifera | reverse complement strand
ATACATTCTCTGTGTCTTCAGTTTACGACTTTAACATTCAAAAAATATTTTTTTATTTTTAAAAAATTCGTATCAAGTCAAAATCAAATAAATAATTTAACTTTATATAGATATATCATATGTTAATTTTCATAATACAACAATTTAACTTTTAAATAATTTAATAATAATTTGAAATTACTCATGAAAATCAAGTACAAACAATAATGGTAAATGAGTTTATGCCATGCATACTATAACATTATCTAATTTTTAAAATTTTGTATCAAATTAAAATCAAATAAATAATTTAAATTTATATAGATATATCATGTGGCAATTTTCATAATAGAACAATCTAAAGTTTTAAATAATTTCTAATAGTTTGAAATTCATGAAAATTGAGTACAACTAATACATGATAAATGAGTTTATACCAGGCATGTTATTAATTTATGATATAGCTATACAAATAAAAATAGATGTCTAATCTCCTAAAGAATATATTAATTTATTTAGTTTTATTCATATACTAGATAAGGTAAAGAAGATTGTACATTTTTATTGCAAAACAAATTAGGATACGTTTAACCTATGTAGAATAGCATCCAAATATTATTATTTTATCACGAAATAATGTCATTTTATGCAAGTTAACAACATAAAAAGAATAATATTGAACAAATTATTTAAGTTGATATATTTTTTTGACATAATGTTGAAGAATACTATTGAATTAATTATTTAAGTTGATATATTTTTTTTTGACATAATGTTGAGTGATTAAACACGTGGGGTCATTTTGATATTATTTAATTATTTATTTGATAGTATTTTTTATTTTATATAACTAACATAGTAAATCTTGACCTTAATCATACATGATACTATTTATCACCTTAACTAACATAGTAAATCTGATTTAGTATTATTTCTATTTCCTTAACACAACAAATCCATAAATGGTAAAAAATAATGTTAACAAACTTATTATTAAGAAAATGATCTGAATTATTTCAAAAACCCAATAATACTAATTTATCAACTACGAATACGTTATATTCATTAATCACCCTACCAAAACACCCCACACTCTTAATGTCAGTTGTGATTACTTAGACAAATTATTAATTATTATATAATTCTATAAATAATTATTATAAAATGTGATCTCATTATTGATGATTAATTTTTTATAAAAAAAATAATTAATGCCTATAATATTAAGACTACAAAATTGGGCTATGGAAATGTAAGAGATGACGATCAAAGGCAAAAAGGAAATTTTAAAATTTAAAATATCAATCACTGGAATTTATAATTACGGACTCCACATAATTTAATCGTAACACTCAACTCATTTTCTACAATAAAAAATTTTAAAATTTAGGTAAAAACAATTTTCACAACCAAAATTATAAAGTAACAAAATATTTCTCAGTTCATAACTAATGTCGATAAAATTTAAAAATATAGTTGAATTAAATGAATAAAAATAATTTACTTATGTTATAGGTTTGATTAAGATAAACATAATATAAGTCAAAATGTGATGATAATATTTTGTGAATCACTTTTAAAGATTTTTTAATTAGAAACAACCTCTCTAACTCTCTATTGAGGTAGTGATACAGATTGTATGCATTTTACCCTTTCCATACCTATTTTGTAAAAGTATACTAGGTATGCAATAAACTAATAGTGAAAATTTAAAAATTTTATATGAAGTTAGTCTAAAACATATAATTCATTACATTGGACCCGTACCACGAACCCTAAATTACTATTGGTAAAAAAGATGATCAAGTTACATAAATATTATAGGTCTAACATTTAAGTATATGAAATGTAATAAGTTTGCATAACTATAATTTATGTATCTATTTTGCGGCTCGTATCTAAGATATACGAGAAAATAGAGGCTTATTTAAGGCAATCGAGTTCCTTTTTTTAACTGATTATTATCAAATTTGTGACGCAAATCCATATTTCAAATTATTATCAAATTTGTGACGCAAATTCAAATTTCAAATTTCAAATTTTCTATTGACTTCTTCTCTATCATTTTTTATAAAAAATTCATCGTGTCGAATTCAAATACGATTAGTCATTCCGAGCTAGATACCGTATCTTTAACATGAATTTGACACCAAATTTAAAGGTATTTTATTCGAAATAGTTGAAAAGTATAAATATTATGTCAAGTATTACTGTGTTGTTGTGACACTAAAGTATTTGAGTAGAAGGAGCCAAATTTGAAAACTATGCAATGACGGAAGCGTTCCGAAGACTACCCGACATATAATGAATTGGTTGAAGCAATCGTCAAACAATTGGATATTGACGTATCTACTAACATATTCAAATAAAGTATGTTATCAGAGGTAATAATTCACCAATGGAGATACGTACTGAGATGAGAATGCGAATGTTTGTACATTTGAAGAAAAAGGATTCAAACATAGGAATGTACCCTTTGTGATTGTAACACCTCAAACTCTCGAACTGTTTTACGCATATACTTTGACCCGAATTCAATACTTTCCTATTTGAAAAATGAGTGTTAGGAAATTTAACCAAGTGTACGAAGAGTGTTGTGGGTGAATTAAATTCTTAAGGAACCCCAAACTCAAACGTTGAATTTCAAACTCCCTTACAGGATGTGTTTTCATAGAAACTCAATCATAAGTCAACTTTTAAAACGATCATAACTTTTAAAATATAAAAATTTATGAGTTTCATGACCTATCAAATTAAAGGTCTTTGAGTCCTATTTCCAACTTGGTAAATCGCACATCATTTTGAGTTCGAAGTAAAAAGTTATGGCGTTTTGAACAAAAGCTGGCAAAAGGCTGTCGGAGACTGATGAGTCATCGTCCTCTGGGACAGAAACTTTTTGCCACAATAACCGGGAAGCTGACAGGTCGTCGGCTTGATGACGACTCATCACGGGGATCGTCTAAGGCCCGTTTTCCAGTATTTTTAAAGGGATTTTGAGGGGTAGTTCGGTCATTTCCCTACCCAATACCCCTTCCACAATTTTTAAACACCTAAAACACTATTTTTTTAATATCAAAACCTATTATTATCCTCCAAAACTTTGTCTTCTTCTCCCCAAAACCCAAGAACAAAAGCAAAGGGTTTCCAAATTTCATACTCCAAAGAGCTTCAAAATCAAATTCTTCTTAAGAAACTTCTTATCCCAGGTATGTAGGACTTCAATGAGGATTTTTTTTCATTCTCATGTCCAAAACTCCATGAATTTTATGAAATTTGAATTTATGATTAAGGTTATGAACCCACTTTTAAATTATTTCATATTTAAGCAAATTTTCATAGTTCCTTGAATCTTTTATTCATGATTATGATATTTATATACATTTTATTTATTGTTATGATTAAAAAGGTCCCTTTGTTGCTAATTGTTCCCATAATATTTGAAGTCTTCATTATTTCGTAATTGTATGAGTATGTGCAAGAAATTATATTTTTTCCATGATCTCTCATGAATAAGATAACATTATGAAAATCATAATTTTCATAAAACTTCAATTTAATGTTTATTTATGAATTCCAACCTAAATATGGATCTTATATTTTAACGTACTTTATGGTTCTAATGATCAGTTTAACACATAAATTATAGAGCAATACTCAGAGCGACTTGATTTTATGAATAACATGAAGGCAAATAAGTCATTTTATAAATAGGATGAGCTATATAGATATGCATAAATGTTCTGGGAGGATTATTCAGCACCGAGAGAACAAGAGTAAAACTAACTCAAGTTTCATAACTACGACCAATGTAGATATTAAATTGACCGAAGCATGATTACAGAATCGTTAGATAGATAGGTCTTATACTCTGACAAGGTATAGAGCACCCTCAAATCGGGATTATAGATTAGGCATCATAAGTTCAAACAGTGTATGTCAGTTTGAAGAAAATCTCACATAATAAGTAATTTTTTTTACTATTTTGATACCTTGCTCAGTATAATTATTGCATGATTTTAGATATAAATATTACATGATTTATAAAATATATAGATACATACAAAAGTTAAGATATATACATAAACTGAAGGATAAATATAATCATTAAGATACGTTATTGAATTAGTAGTATAAGATACATTGGTAAGACCTTATTCTATAGAAATATACATTCAGTTTAATTTTTTTTAATGTATAACAGTGTACCTTTGAAACTAAACAGATAAATGTATATACCTCATTATTTTAGCAGTTTTTAGAAAAAGAGATGACATAAAATTATTTTTTTGATGCCCGAACCACAACAAAATCGAAAGGTGGTTACAAACTTAAATATTTCTTGATGTAACAGTCCTTGGACGATTTCCCACAATGATATTGAATGTTAAAAAGGTTATTTTAATAACTGAAGCAATTATACAATTAAAAAGAAAGTGTATAATCTGGTATAATATTTTACAAGAAGACTAGTATGTATCCAGGTTGCATACTTGTCCACCAAAAGCTTGATCAACTAGAACATCGATGAAATAATTATAAAATGCATGATTATTAATAGAGGTATCTGATACTCCTTCTGTACTTGCTGAATTTGATCCAAAATCTTATGCAAAATGGGGTTACTTTCATGTACCATACTATTTATTTTTATGAAGAGGTGTTTCTTTGTCTATATGTAACACAATACTTCTTTCAGGATTCGGTTGGAGTACAATGTTTATTTTGTTAAATGATTAAGGCATAATAGCAGCTATAAGTTGAACATCAATGTGCTACTTGGGACTACTGCTTGAATCTTGGGGTGCTATATTAGATAGTGTATTGCAGATACCTCATTTTTTCGTGGTTTCATGTGCAGTCTCAACCATCTCTATATCTTAATGAACTTTATTCTTCTGCATAAAAAAATGTAAATTATTGACTAAGAAATACAAGTATGTGCAATTTAAGAAAATTGATTAATGATAATATTTTACAAAAGACACATCTTGTACTATCTGTATTGATGCTCCTCCGACTGACTCATAGGGTATGAAAGTTGAGGTATCTAAGATACGATATAGTGATGTGGTATCTGGTGCATATGGTTGGTGTGGTTGAACTTCAATTGTATCTTTCATTTTCTTCACTTATTCTACTAATGCATTATCAAAGCAAACAATACTAGTATCTCTTTGAAAAGTGATTGGTTAGAGTTATAATTACTAAAGATAAATTTTGTTGTGGTTGGTTCTGTTGTATTCCACTTGAAGTAGAGGGTTTGGATGATGATGTATCCAGTTTATTCAAGATATCATTTTTTTGTATTTGAAGAAAATATATAACAATGTTAAGCACCTAATATGTAGATACATATAATGAAATGTATCTTTATAATAAATTTTTTATTATTGCATAAGATACACTTACATCGAAAATTTGACATGCAAATTCTTTTAGTGGATCAACTAAAACATATTTTTCCTTATTAGATTTGTGAAAACTTGAACATCAATAGGGGCATCATCCACATTCACCGTTGGTTGGGGATCTCTACCTTATATATAACACATGCATAGGTTATATTACAATGCATTATCACATATATAACACCATCATATTAAAAATAATATAATTATATATATGATCCTTTTTTCCAACTACCTTAAATTAGTCCGCAAACTATTTTTCAAGACACTTATTTTGCTCTTCAAATCTCTTATTTATCTACAGTTATGAAATAAAAAAAAAGTTAGGTGTGTTGACATGTAGTTAATAATGATAGTAAAATATAGGTAAAGTTACAGGTCTATTATAGTGATCTCTTCGGTTGTAATAATTTTTTTCTACTAATGGATTCATTAGTGCTAGACGTGCGGTGACTTTGTGATATCTGATGTATCTTGGCACTGCAGGCTCCTTCGGGGCAGATTGCTCAGTAGCATCTTGAACAATATTTTTTGGATACTCCTCTATCTTAGTCAACACAAATTCTTTAATAGATTCAGAAGTTTTTGTCTTTGGAAGGCTTGAGGTGAATTGATGTATCTTGGTCAATACAATCTCCTTCCCTTTTACAAGAACATTTCTTGGAATGACACGTCTGTCTGTGTAACAAGTTTTGGAGTAATCTTATGTTGTTTGTCTTTTTTGAGGTTGACAACCTTGAGTTTATCCTTTTCATGCAAAGCATGATGTTTGATAATCAGTGTTGCATCTTGTTTATGTCTCTTGGATAAGTAAACAGAAGATGGTGGCACAAAATGAGCAAGGGACCTCTTCTGCACCTTAGAGGATGGTGTAGATGAAAAGTCATCATCGCTTACTTGGGTGTCTGGTGATATTTGCAGGGGTGAATATTATCATTGGAGCTCATTCAAGTGAAACAATGAAACCAAATTGGTGGTAGGAGAAATATTCTGATAATATAATTGCATGAAAAATAATTTCAATTAATACAAGATATTAAATGAAAATATAAGTTTTACTACTCAGTAAATTTTGTATTGTGTGAAAAAAATCTTATAAATACATATATGTGGTTGTATCTTTGATAAAAAAAAATATTCATAAATATGATTATGTATCTTTATATAGTTAATCCAACATCGGGGGGTCTTGAATACTGAAATGGAAAAAATATATTTTTTTAATGGTAACTTACCAACTACATGTGTTTTACTGAAAACATATACAAAATATGTATATATGATTTTCTTCATTACCAAATATACCATTAATAAGAAATGAATATGTCGGCTTGAACAACTCTCCAATTCAAAATTCTTCCAGTTAGGTCACCTTTATGAACAACTAACTTATCAGGAATCGCATAGCAACATTCAAGAACCAAACTTGCATGACATATGACATACTAGTCAATCGATAACTTTTTTTAAACGTGTCTATTTTTTACCTGCATAGTTTCATGAGTAAATTGAATGCTAGCTTACCTCATGAAAAATTATGTATTTTCAAATATCTACTAGATGAAAATCACGTTCTAGAATATTAACATTGTCTTGCTATGACAAGATGAAAGCATAAATAAAATACAATAACACCATTTTAACTGTATCTTTATTGTTTTATGGTTCCCACTCTATTTTTTAAAAAACTTTAACAAGATTGATTTTCTTCACAACATCATGACCTTTAAAATTTTTTCTTGAAAATCAGACTTGAGATGGTGTGAGAAATCAAAGTAATCAATGTCACCATGTCACCTCAATACAGTGGCCAGTGGTAAATTCCTTAATGGTGAACCACAATACCACTTCACTGCCACTTCATTTACACATATCCAGATTTCATTGTCATTTTTTTCAAAAACCTCTAAAAAGAAGGCAAAGATCAAGTTGTGCTTGAAAGCTACAGAAAGATATATTCAAGTAAGTTGATTGTGCAAATAATTTTACTTATCATGCAGTAAGATACTTGCGAAGATTTTTTACAATGTTGTAATTCGCGGAAGTAAACACTTTAAGATTGTGTTTGAGAAATCTCTAAATAAAATATCTAGGAACCTACATATAATATAGACTAATCAATTAATGCAATATGATATAACATATTCAATTATGTATCTTGAATATAAAGGGGTTATCTTTGATAAATATTCAGTAAATATAAAAAATATAATTTTACAAATTCAAAATCTATCAATCAAATATTACAAAAATATGTAAATTAATAATTCAAGTCTAATGTCCATAAAAGACCAATATTAGTAAAAGTTGTAAAATTGACGAATGCCTCAAGTTACACAGCTTAAACTTGTGAAATTAAAAAGTTACGAGGCAAATAATCCATCAAACCTCATGTGTTGATTCCTCGACTTGTTGAACAACTGATTTTTCTTTGGTATCTTATTGTTGTGCATGTTCTGTATCTTCATCTTTGACCATTTTTTTGAAGATTCATCGACTTGTTGACCAACAGATTCTCTTCTAAAATGATTTCTTTGGATGATTCTTTAACTTGTTGAACAACATGAATATGTATCTTGGTCTTCAATATTTTTTTTTATTGATTGTTCGGCTTGTTGAACAAAATGTTGAGGGTGTGTGTCTTGCTTTCTAGTTGAGTCATTTCTAAACTTGATTCTCTTTCTAATGGGGCTTCTTGTACATCTTCTTCATGTTGTAAATCAGTAAATTTTTAAGTGAATCTCAGTGGAAAAAAAAATTATATCATATGTAGGAATTTTTGTCATTATTAAGAAGATACTAAAAATATTTTACTTTAAAAATATAAAGATATAGCAATTTTATATATTCAAGTAAAGTTTTAAAAAACGCATGATAATTATAGAGATAATGATTAAAAATGAAAAGTTACTGTTAATGTAAATAATAGAAATTGATAAATTTTGAAAAAAAAATAGAAGAAGAAAGAATATGTGTGACAAAGATTGAAATAAATAATAATAATAAAAAAAGCTAAAATAAAGGCTGAAATTTAGGAGAGTTGTAGTTTAAAAAACAGAAAGGCATAACATTTTATACAATTTTTTAAAACGTGCAATAAAAGTTGTAGTTATAGTCTGTACGTATTACTAACTTGGCCAAAATAGATTTAAAGAAAAACCGGCAAGAAGAAAGGTGTTCGGTCGGGTCGTTGAGGCTGAGAAGCAGCATGGCTCAAACCTTTTCTAACAATGGCGGAACCGATCAGGTATAGTACAATCCTATTCTCCTCTCGTAACTCAACTTTATACTCTTCCACTTGTTATTTTGATCTACATATTTAATTTCATTATTTTTATTTCGCCATATCTATTCCTTTTTGTCCTCTCCAAATTGGCCAAACTTTGCCACCGGTTTTGCTACAGTTTTGAAATCAGTTTAGTTTGCAGAAGTGTTTGCTTTTCAAAAAAGGAATTTTAATCTATGCCCTTTTTGTTTGGCTAATAAATTTTTTTAAAAGGATTACTTTTGAGCAGCAATTATTACTTGATCAAGATTTTTAGAAGTGCTTCTAAGTGCATTTTTTCCACAAGTGCTTCTCAAAAAAGTAATTTTGGTAAGAAACAGTTTTGTTTAAAAGTACTTCTGAGCAGCAATTACTACTTAGATCAAGCTTTATAGAGGTGTTTTTAAGTGCATTTTCATCAGAAGTGCTTTAAAAAAGTGGTTTTGGGCAAAAATGTACTCTTTTAGCTTTAAAAAGAATTGCTTTTGCCCTTCTCAATAGAAGCAAAGTTTGGCCAAACAACTCACTTTTTGGAAAAGCTAGCACTTTTGACCTCCCAAAAACTTGGCCAAACAGGCTACCAGTTTAAGTGATCTCTGTTTCTTTACGGATATCTTTCTATTTTTGGTTGTCAGGTTCTGGTGGAGGAGACAGCAAGTGTTAGAACATTCATATTAAATAGGCCTAAGCAGTTGAATGCACTTTCTTTTCAAATGGTACGAAAACATATGCTACTTGTAGTTTTTTTTTTTTGGGTGGTGGTGTTTACTAGTTTCTTTGTTTCTAATTTTTTTGTTTTGCCCTTATCAAGTCCCCAATTTTTTGATTTATTATCTTCCTATATGAAACAGATAAGACTTGAATGTTTTAATGTAACTATCCATAATAGAGAAAGGATTCTTGTATCAAGTGTTATATGTTACGTATACTTATTTACATCTACTCATAACATGTATCACTGCTCTCAAATATCTTAGTGTCTATTGTTTGTGTTTCATTAAACCCTTCATTTAAAAATTTATTGTGAGTTGTTGATTTTTGTTTATCTGCTTCTAATGATTGTCTTTTAATTAAGTCCAATCTTAGTTAGTTTGTGATTGAGTGCAATGTAATTGTAGTTGTTGTCTTAGTTTTTTCGTTATAGTGTGATTTGTATTGAGTTTGTTTGCTAAATGTGTTACTTTCCTGACATAGTTTCTTGATGACTATTACTCAAGTAAGTAGGTTTAAGTGATTCCCACAAGTCATTATAAGTTCACTGGTAGAATGACCATCAGTTTACTTGGAGTAGTCGAGATGTGCGATCTGGTCCAGACACTGCCATCAATTTGTTGTTTGCACTTTTGTTTTATTTCATTGCATATGTCACTGTATCATTTGTGTATAGGATAATCCTCTATCCGGAATGGCCTCACTCTTTCTGTTATTTGAACATATATTCCAACTATTTGTCGATCTTTAGGTATAGTCTGGTTTTCTCCCCTTCCTTAAGTCATTTATAAAGCTCCATGTGGGTGGGGTGGAAAAATGCATAATTTGTTTTGTCGTTGTCTATGTTGAACTGGATTTTCCTTTGTAAAACTGATTTTTAGTTGATCATGTTTGAGTAGTTCTAAATTTATGCTTATGCTTTGGAGTGTATAGAGTACTAGATACTGTTGGAGGTTGAAGAGGCATGTTGGGTGTACTTTAAGCTGAGGGGAACAGGGAATTTCCCTCAGTGCTTCAAAGGAAAGCTCAAATTTTTTGCCTTCTGTTTAGAATACCATAAACATTAACTAGGAATTAATCATCCATGCTCGCCTTTTGTACCTTAATTAATAGTATAAGGAAAACAAAACCAGGATTTGAGTTGGTTTCTTTTCATGATCACTTTTCCTGTATATCAAAGTAGAGATACGAAAAAAAAAAATTGACTATAACCAAAGTTTCACTATTAGATACTACATTTTGTATGACAATAGACTATCTATCTGTCATAAAAAATGTAAAGGAACAGAAAACAAAAAGGTCATATTCTTCAGATTGGGAATTTATTATTGCTATGGTTGATATTCCTTAACACACAGAATAAATTTGTCCTCGCAAAGTTTATTTGCTTAAATGTATGATTACTTCTTCTTGTTGTTAAAATATCATCGCTCCTTCGATCTAAAAATAACATTATGTTACGGAAAATATATGTAGATACAAAGATTCAAGGACATATGCTCTATATCTCACAACTTGCACCTCAACTTGATGATAGTAAAAGGCTAGCTTTGCACCTTCTCCTTTGGAACCATCGCATATCAAGTACTGTCATGACTTTATTATGTATTCTTCACTTAGTTAGTTTAAAAATATTTTATGTTTTCTTTTTTCCTATCAATAATACATATTGTTAAAAGAAAAAAGAATATTCTAATGACATCTGATGACTGGAACTGCAGAAGCAAGCATGAATGTGTTACTTGCTCTACTAGTTTTCTTCTGGTTCTACGCAACTATGTTGAGGAGATCAGATCATGATAATGGTAGCTAAAAAGACCAATTTGATATGAATTCATGTAATACTATCTTCTCTGTAATCCTCCGGAAGAGGTTAATTTATTATATTAACTTGGTGAGCATTTAGTCTTCTAATTCCTTCAATATTTATGTCATATTGACGTAAATTGCTTATCACCTGATGAAATAGATTGAAGTGTGAAGACATGTTATAAGTGAAAAGTGTCCTCTTAAACTTATTTGTTTGTCCAGATATCTCGTCTGTTGGAACTTTTCCATGCCAGTGAAAGAGATTCAAATGTGAAGATGATAATATTGAAGGTATGCTCAGTCGTAGGAGGATCTTCTGTGATAGTTAACTTGCCTTGATATCTTAACCGTGGTTATCTTGTATTTTTCGTACAAAAAACTGCAAACAACTGATACATGCTGGCAGGCAGTTTGCATCGATTTTTGAGTTGCTTTTTTCAATTGTGAACTAGCATTTCTTCATTGAATTTTGTAATGCATCAATCTGTGATTGTGTTTCTCTTAGTTCTTGGTCATTGTGACTTGTGCTGGAAGATTCATAGAATCGGAGTTCAGTGGAAAGAAAAATAGCATATTTGTCACAGGAGTTGGGTTGAGGAAAGGATGATAATGGTGTTCTGGTTAACCTTATAAAGGAACAAGGATTTTCTTTGGTTAACCTTATTAAGAAAATGGGATTCTGGCTACACCCAGTCAAAGCTATAAAGTCTCCTAGAGGGCACTAGTAAGATGAGGACTAGCCAAAGGAATGTCGTTTTCTATTTTATATATGGTATCAATGAGACCACTCCATATAAGCATCTAACTCAACAGGGATGATTTTGTTGAAAAAAAGTCTTGAGAAATACTTCACAACATTGTACTTGTTATTTTCTTCTTAAAAAAAAATATACTTCACAACATTTTCTTAGTGCTGCAAATCAATAATGTTACCCTGTACTGAGCCCCAGAGAAAAAGTCTAGAGAGGGGGGAGAATTTTAACCTCTAATTAGCCGTTAATTTACCCTTGACATAGGCACATGCTTAGACCACTTATTGACATCAGAGAGTCAAGTAAAAGCATCAAGTAGTTAGTTTTTCCTGTAAATCTTTGGAACTTGAGCAAAATAAGATTGAAAATCAGCGTAGGAAGCTTATTTGGACACCTTCAATTAAATTAGTAGAAAAACTGAAAGGAAGAGTATTGGTTTTGCTTCTTGTATTGAGTTTTATGTTTAATTCTCTTTCGCAAGCTTTGGTGGTAGCTTGCACAGTTCTACAATTGACCCTGTACAAGTATAAAATATCTTAACAGCAGTCACAGAACGTTCCTCCTTTTCTTTTTTCAAAATTTCCAGGGAAATGGAAGGGCTTTCTGTGCTGGTGGTGATGTTGCAGCTGTTGTTCATAGTGTTCGCCAGGGTAGGTAGCCTGTTAAATTGGTAATAACTTGTTAAAGACAATCTTCAGTATTTATAGTCTATAGATGATAATGGATACATGAAGGTGAAATTTGCTTCCATCCTTATTTATGCATTAGATCTTTAATTTTAGACATTCAAAAATATGTGACACACGCCTCTAAATGCTAATCTGAAGAAGTTTCATAAATTCCAATATTTTGAAGTTATTTCACAGTTAAAATGTAGACCATAGGTCCATGGTGTGATACTTTTCCTATCAGAACAACTTTCTAGTAATATGTTAATAATTTTCGTCTATTATTATTGCTATTTTATGAGTCCAAGTAACTTTTTAATCTATCTATGTAGTCCGGTCGTCTTGCATAAAATGGGTGGTGGCAATCCTAAATGTTGTCGTCTCAACTTCCTAAAGCTTTTCTTCATCAGACTTAGTTTTTTTTTTTTTTTTTTTGATCACTTGTCTTACTTGCATAAAAGGCTCTAACACATTGTTCTCTCTTAAATCACACTTAGGATACGCTTGTCGAACAGTGAAACACCGAAAAAACCTGTACATATCCATCTGTTTTCTTGTGCCTTTTTAGATGCTTATGACTAAGTCTGAGACTATGACCTTTGATAATGTTTGTGTCACCCAGCTATGCTCTATCCAGATGTTGTCAAAATTTTCAATAATTTAGTAATTTAAGTGCACATTGCTTAAGGATAAAATTAACTGGGTAGTTACTTTTTTTTTATTTTGTTTATGCATTCAGGTAACTGGAAACTGGGTGCTGATTATTTCCGTGAAGAATTCACCCTTAACTATGTGATGGCAACATAGAGTAAACCTCTGGTTAACTTGGGTTATGTGTATTTTTAGTTTTATGATACAGTTGCTGAGGAATTCATTAATCTTATTTGGACTGCCTTTTGAAGGTTTCCATCCTTAATGGAATTGTCATGGGAGGTGGACTTGGTGCTTCTGTACATGGTAGATTTCGAGTTGCAACTGAGAAGTCGGTATTGCATCTCCTTGAGTAATAGATTCAATTCTTCAATTGAACTATCTTGCTTTCCTTTTTATATTTGGCCTTTGCTACATTAGTTGGCATTTTTTTGAAATGTTACTCTTTGTATTTCGTGGGCGTCCCTTGTGGGATGAAATAATAGCTAAAATTCACGTGGAATAGTTTTAGAAAAATTAGAGGTAAACCTTACAGTATGTATGTCTTCATGAGCTTTGTTGGTAAATATGGAAGTGGATAAGGTTTATTTTTTCCTTGGCAATACTTACTTTTTTTCAAACTTGGTGGGTGTTTGCTATGTATAAATTGATATCAGAAGCTTCATGTCCTTATATTCTCTTGTTCATTTTCATGTAGGTTTGTGCTATGCCTGAAACAGCTTTGGGACTCTTTCCTGATGTAGGTGCCTCTTACTTTTATTCGAGGCTTCCAGGATTCTTCGGTAATTCCACTTGTAACATTGTTCAGATTTATAAAAGAATATACTGCTAGATATAGTTTATTCAAGTTTCAGCATAGAGTTATTTACTTCTTGTCAGTGTTTGAATTTATGTCACTACCTGGTTGGTCAAGCTTGGTTAGTTTGAGTCTATCTTGAAAACTATAATCACCCCCAGCTACTGTGCTTTTAATGTTGATTCTTCCCCAATACCTTTAAAATCAAAAGTGAAAAGAGTCTAACAAGGAAGATTGGTCCTTCCTCCTTCAGAAGGTGGACAAAAGCTTGCTATACATGCCCTTGTAGCAAAGCAGCAGTCAGCTATCCTCTTCCTTCGGTGCATCTTCTCTTAAAGTTTATGAAATTTTCTGACATGTTATATTCCACTATTTGCATTCTTGATCTCGAGCTTTACTCATTTCAAAAAGTATCTCACACTTGCTATATGATTACATCTGGGTCAAATTTTTTTAAGATACATTTCTCTTGTGGTTTTCCCCTACAATTTGTTGGGGTTGGTTGCTGGATGTTGGCCTTGGATTTCATGGTAATTGCTGGATTTGTTTAGGCCATCACTACTAGGCCTTAGTTTTCATGATGATTACTGAAATTCTTTGTCATTACAAATGCAAAATAGCCTTTGAGTACATGCTAGAATTCTTTCTCTACAAGGATATCTGAAGAATGGGATTTGATTCTTATTGTTGTTGTCATCTGTTGGGAAAGACTAGTTCCTGTGTTGTTATGATGTATGGAGAAATTTTCTGGTACAACTAGTTAAATATATCTTGCTTTCTCTTAGCTACTTCCTTATATTCTTTGGCAGGGGAATATGCTGGTCTTACTGGTGCTAGGTTGGATGGTGCTGAAATGCTTGCTTATGGTCTGGCAACTCATTTTGTACCCTCGGAGGTACATTAATATCAAGCACGTTCTGGCCATTTTGAATTGCTTCTATAACAAATGCAGTAGGTCTTCTGTTACCAGTGCAGAAGTAGAATATTCTGGAAGAGTAAAAAACAAACCGTGGTCGTTCAATCTAGTGCAAAAGCAGAATATTGAGCAATGGTTGTTTTTACTTATGAGCTATTTTGGATTAAACAGTTGCTCAGAGTACTAAAATTTGGAGAAATCAGTAAGATGGAACGTGTATGTAATAACCAAGCGGCCCTCTATATCGCATCAAATCTAGTATTTTATGAGAGGACTAAGCACATTGAGATGGACTGACACTGTCTCAGGAGATATGAAGTCCACTGATTAGCTTGCAGATATCTTCACCAAATCCCTCACCGGTCCTCGTATTAAGAGTGTGTTTGGATTGACTTATTTTTACGTGCTTGAGACTTTTAAGCACTTTTTTTTATTTTTTTGAGGTGTTTGACAAGGACAAAAAGTGCTTTTAAGCACTTTACTTAAGGCTTAAAAAGTAACCAAAAAAAGCCAAAAGTCAAAAGTTAGTAGCAACCAACTTTTGGCTTTTGGATTTTAGCTCTTAAGTCACTTAAAAAAAGCCAATCCAACACACCCTTAGTTACATCTTTAACAAGCTTGATACATGACTTTTATGTACCAGCTGAGGGAGAGTGTTAGAATAGGAAAGGAATAGGAATAGTTAGTAGAGTCCTATTCGAATAAAGATTATAATGTAGTGTCTATAAATAGGGCTCAGTTTAATAATATAGATACACAATTCAATAATATTTTTCTCCTATATCTCTCACACTGGATTCTCAACAGCCTGCAATGGCTCTTAGATGAATTTGTGAGATCTTTTCCTTTAGCCACTATCAACTTATATGCTATATTGTGGATTTCTGGGTGGTAGAAGACCTTTCCTGATGGTCTTTTTTTGTGCTGAAGTCTGTATTTATCTGACATGAATATTGGCATTTCAAATAATGGGTTTGTAGATCTTGATACACATCTCCACTCAGGTTGCATAAGCATTTATCCAATTGTTTATTTCCATCCTTCTCTGATCTAACTTGAATGCTTTCTGATCTTCCTTCTGTTCACAGAGGCTGCCAATTTTAGAACAAGAACTAGCTAAAGTCAATACGAGTGATCCATATGTTATTTCTTCCATCATTAGTCGCTTATCTACCATACCAAAGTTGAAAGAAGAAAGTCCTTATCACAAGTGAGTTCATTTAATATCTCTGTGTGGTATTTGTTTTCTTGCTGATTTATTGGAAGCTTACCTTCTAAACAGAGTTCATGATCCTATGAAGAGGATCTTTTTAACCTATTAAAGGGAGTATTGGTGGCATATCACAGAAATCATCAGTGCTCTTTCTTATTAGTTATTTTGCTATTATGTTACTTTTCTTCCTATTGTTACAAGACTATGAGCCTGTTTGTATTGGCTTATTTTAGGTGCTTTTTAGTCAAAATAGATTTTAAGCAGTTTTGTAGTGTTAGGATAAAATAAATAAAATGCTTGTTTTTAAGCCAAAATAACAAAAATAAGCCATAAAATTAGAAAGCTCTATGTTCACTCTACTTTTACATGGCCATTAGAAGTTTAAGATGATGGATAGCTTTCTGAAGTTTGCATTGACTGGAGGGAAAATTGTTCATATGATACAAAACCAGTAGTCTTTGAAATTTCATGACCCTTTTCTCAACAGTGCACCTGTTTCACTTCCGCAATTTTATGAATGTAGGATGCAGATTATTGATCGCTGTTTCTCTCGAAGAACAATTGAAGAAATCATATCTTCTCTTGTAAGTTTGAGAGGTGGATGGTTATGTGATGCATTCTTTTGTTTTGGGTGGTGAAATTACTTTGTACTTGATCAGAAGGAAAATGAGGGTTTGAACAAGAAGGATTGCTGGATCTCTTCAACCATCCAATCTCTGAAGAAAGCATCCCCGACAAGTCTTAAAATTTCATTGAGATCAGTAAGTCAATGGCTACTCGGTGATATTTTTATGTTCTTACCTGAACAAATATTATGCCTAGGACAAAACTGGAAATAATTTTGTTACTTTTTATCTTGGACAAAACTGGTTTAGAAAACAAAAACTCCTCCTTCAATAGTTTCAGAGACTGGAAATAATTTTGTTACTTTTTATCTTGTACAAAACTGGTTTAAGAAAACAAAACTCCTCCTTCAATAGTTTCAGAGGCTGGAAATAATTTTGTTACTTTTTATCTTGGACAGAACTGGTCAAGAAAACAAAAACTCCTCCTTCAACTGCATGTTATGTACTCCACTTCGGTTGCCTGACTACGAATAATGCTTGTTTCCTGAAGTCCTTAAAAAGTATGTAGTCTTTTTATTTCCTTGGGAAAAGAAAGAAAGTGAGTTTTGCTTCTTTATTGTTTCTGTTCAGCTGAACACCTAATAGCTGCGACAGGTGTTCAAACTTCGTATTCAATCGGGAAACCTTTAACATATTCTTCTTTTTTCTCTCTATTTGTGACCATTCCCACTTCAAAG
>JBDJHY010000001.1:14474317-14484489 GCA_039654485.1 Withania somnifera | reverse complement strand
CCTACAACGAATGTGCCTATTCGAATCGATATCCCATAAGGACCATCTATTAGTGTCATAGCTTTCGAGTCCTAGAAACGCCTGAAGGGTGGTAGATCATTGGGTTCGAAAGATAAAAATTTTAGGAAAAGAAGAGCAAAAGATGATCAAACTGACACCGTGAAAGAATCTCACGAAGAGGTTCAAGGTCTTATTAATTGCAATTCATGAAGCAAGTAGAGAATGTGCGTGGTTGAGGTCAGTAATACATTCCATTAAGGAAAGATGCGGCCTGAAGAGTGATGTTAAGGTACCCATGGTCCTGTATGAATATCATGTTGCGTGCATAGCTCAATTGAAAGGAGTCTTTATCAAAAGGAGACAAAACGAAGCACCTATCACCGAAGTTGTTCTCCACTCATAATCTACAGAACAATGGTGATATTGATGTGCATCAAATTCATTCAAGCGATAACCCAACAAATATATTCACCAAGTCTTTACCAACCTTAACTCTGGAGAGGATGGTGCATAAAATTGGGATGCGAAGACTTAATCGCTTGAATCATGGTCTTTATCAGGGGGAGTAAGAATATGCGGTATACTCTTTTTTCGTTAACCAATGTTTTTATGTCACTAGGTTTTTCTTGGTAAGGTTTTTAATGAGGCAGCAAGCAATGCGTATTGTGGATAACCATGTATAAATTTTCTTTCACATGGATATCTAAGGGGGAGTGTTGTAAAGTGTCAAGTTTGTCACATGGCTCATTCCAATAATGAGTGATGTTGTCTTTACCATATGAAAACTATAAATGATGACTAATATTATGTGTAGCGGTGTGACTTAACAAGAGGTTGTGTAGTGGCTAAAATTGTGAAATGTAAAGATCAAACTTGGTATATAAATAGATAGACATAAATATCAATTTAGACACTTTTCCATTTTAAGAAAAAATAAAGAATTTCTTTTAGCACTTTCCTCTTTTAGACACTTTCTTCTTTTAATAACTTTTCTATTTTTAGAATTTATTTAATTTTATATTCTATTCTATTTTATAACACTAATTATAATTTAGTTCCTAAAAGAACAACTTTGACAAACGTCTGGAATTATTTTTTTATACTCTCATTATAACAATTGAACTAATTATATTTTAGTTATATAAAGAACAATTTAGACTTCCTATTCTATTTCCTATTATTTTTGGGGTTGTCCTCAAACAATAAATTAAATTTCATACTTAAGCAAACTTCAAAACGAAATAAAATAGTTAATGTCAAAGCATTAATCATAAATTGCAGAAATTATAAAGTTTTAAATAACAAAGTGGCTCAGCAAAGACTTGGCTAACGAAGCACTTATTGAGGAAGATCAACTATCTATAATATTCCCTCCTCTAACCCCCATCCCCTACCCCCATAAAATGGAGACTCGGTCTTCACTAATAGAATACTATTATATACTCTGATAAAATAAATTGAAGTTACTACGTGGCTTAGACTCTACAATTTTAAGATATAAAAATTAACTTAAAATGTAACTTTTACTTTTTTTCCTTTGTCAACCGTGAAATCTCAATCATTCAATTAAATCTATTAAGTTTTATTTATCCTTTGAAAAGAGATACTAATGTTAAAATCAACCCTTGATCATTAAAAATACTTTAAAATATCCTTATTTATTCCACTCTAATCCAACACTTCTCACTAAAGTCTAGTCAAATGTAAATCTAAATTAGTCTCAGACATTAACTATTTTTAAAAGGAGAACTACATACAATTCGATTTTTAATTAAAACTATAAATTTATCATTTAATTTGAGATATATCTAGACCAATTCATTTTAATCACAAAATAAAAGGTCCTAATCATCTAGTATTAAGTACGTACTCATCTGCCTAGTTATTCACATCTCTTTATGAAGAATTTCTTCATTTTCATGACTTGAAATCGAAGAGAGATCTCATTCATCTCAATGCGTCCTCTAATGGTTGCTCTTTATAGCGTCTCAAAACTGTATTAGACCATACATATTCATTTTATCTTTCAAGTAAAAAAAAAAAAAAGGTACTAATAAATTAAAACGAAATTTCTATAAGTATTTTTTTCGTCCAAGACATACATGAAATGTATCAAAAATTACATCAATAAATGAAACTATTGGGGATAATTATCGTTAAACAAATTGGAAACACCCAACAGATTACAAAAAAATTTCAAATGTTAATTCAACACCCTTTGAACATAGTTAACCTAACAAATTTACTTTCTTCTATTTCATCAAGTTTCTTTACAAGTATTTGAACTTTCACGTTAATTCATTTTTGAACCCCATAATTTTACAAAGAATCACTTTCCAACCCCAAATAATTCTTAAGCTCATAAGGGAAACAGGGATTTCTCTTCCATTTATCACCATGCAATTTTAAAATCTTGAGTACTCTTTCCTTTGTTGTTGAAGAGCCACCAATATGTAACAAGGCCACCAACTTTTTCACTGCTCCATACATCAACATGTCCTCCAATACTTTATCTGTGGGGTGGGAATTGCAAATCAATGAAAGAATTTTCACCCCAATTTTTGTGCCAACATTTGAAATATTCAACATTTTTTTGGTTATGGCTGCAATTCCTAGACCATGTTCAATGAATCCCATTCTTCCATCAGCACAATCACACAACAACTTGATCAAGTACATTATTTTCTCACTTTTTGATTTGCTTGAATCAGGAAGAATCTCAATCAGTGTGCACATAGCTCCTGCCTCAATAGCCTTCAATCTTGATTTTTTCGATTTTTCTATTATGTCTATCAAGACTTGTAGTGCACAAGAACTTGCCTTGCTACAAATTTCATCAGACACAATTTCCATCAAGGACTTGAAGAATTCAATCCCTTGATCTTCAATCACAACACTCCATTCACAATCTGATTTTATGATCCTTTGGACTATCGAAACAGTGCAAAATCGTGCCTCTGCGCTCCCCCGTTGAAGCATTATGGCCATGGACTTCATGCACCCTCCCTGCAACAAAATCTTGATTGTCTCCTCCTCTTCTAATACAATTGGCAATTTGATCAAAAGGCTAAGAGCCTCTTCACATGCTCTAAACGCAACGAAATCGGAGCTTTCCATCAAAATTTGTTGAATGATCCTAACAAGAACCTCAACCCCACCACATGTCTTGAAATCAGCCTTCACAACATGATCACCTAATTCAACAATTGACTTGAGTTTCTTCAAGGAAC
Source organism: Withania somnifera (assembly GCA_039654485.1). Taxonomy (NCBI): domain Eukaryota; kingdom Viridiplantae; phylum Streptophyta; class Magnoliopsida; order Solanales; family Solanaceae; genus Withania; species Withania somnifera. The sequence continues at coordinate 14,481,259 of JBDJHY010000001.1, read as the reverse complement.
TCACCTTAAAAGGGCTCGATTCTATCGTGCTGAGCAATGAGACGAGCTCATCGTGCTTGGTGGAAAATGAAGGAGATGTGTGAGAATCTGATTGAGATTTACCATTCTGCCAAGCAAGAATGAGTCTTTTGAGGGTGTGATTTGGAGTCATGTCAAAGCTATGTATAACTTGCATTGTGGCAGGACAAGTCTTTTTCTTGCAAGTGTAGAACCACTTTTCTATATTTTTTCTCTCATATGTGACACCAGTGGAGATTGTAACAGGATCTTTCATGACCTCCATGGAGATGGGACATCTAAAATGTAGAGGAAAATCCATTGGACTTTCTTGATTTTTGTGAATTGTTATATCTCCCAGTGAAACATGATAGTGGAAGTGAGGTACAAAATCCAACCCTTTTTATATGCGTTTTATGTAGTATTTATGAAGTAAGGGATAGAGACTAGAGAGAGATGTATGTGGATGTCAAAATAAAGAAAGAATAAATCAAAGTCAAACAACTTATTTTAATTGGTTGGGATTGTAACTATCCAAGCTGTGTAACTGTTGACATCAAAGCAAAATAGATTGGTTTGTTTGAATAGCCAATGTAGTTGAATAATGAAACTGCTACTCCGTCCGTTTTATTTTAGTTGGGTTCTTCTCGAGATTAGTTGCTTTAATATATTTGTTTAATTTGTAAAAATTAAGACAATTTTATTATATTCTTCTAATACTATTTGTCATTAAATTACTATATAAAATGTACAATTCCTAATTTTATAATTTTAAAATATAATTAATAAAATAAATTCTTGATAAATATTTTTTTAAGAAAACTGTCAAAGTTATTAGGACCGGCTAAAACCAAACGGAGGCAGTATTTGGCCACCATACCCCCTATTTTGGGTATATATTTTGATCCATAAAAGATCTAATGTCTAGGTCTATTTTGTCAAAGATTTCTTAGAATTTAATGAGCCTTACAGTGTAAAATTATTTACACACATTATAATTTAATTTGTTATTCATCTTATCTCTAGGTTATACCTTTAATTCATCATGATCTTTTTATATTTATTAACTTATGCTAGAAGTTAGTCTCACTTTATTATAGTCCTCCTGCATAAATTGAAATAGTGAATGGGATATTGTGAGCAGATGACTTGCCCCGCATGACTTGAATGTTGATGTAGAACTATTCTAATGATTTCACTCATAAGCAAAATTCATATTTGTAGAATTTGTCAATTGTGTGACAGATGCATCAAGATAGATGTATAATATTTAATTTTCTTGGCCGATTAAAAATAAAAAAACAAATAAATTTATCCAATATAATGTTTTCATGTGTCACATTTGTAACTTAAGAAGTGAATACATCAAATAGCTATCCAAACTAACAATAATACCATTGACCTTGTGTTTGATTTTATTTACCTTTAACTTAAATTAAGATAATGCATCTTTTAACTATAGAAAGGCTTTGGTTATCCTTGTTTAATGTCATAAAGATGACAATATGGGTGTCCCATTGGAAGATAAAGAAAAGCAGAGGGGTGAACCGAATTGGCAGTTGAGTTCAACAAGATTAGAGGAACTGTTAATTAAAAGATTAGATCTAAACATGCGCAGATTGTTACATTATTTTAATCAAGGGTTTTCGTTGTATAATTGATGCTATAATTAAAAAGCATACTATTATTATTGTTTTTTTACTTGATTTATTTATGCTATTTTTAAGCCGAAAGTTTATATGAAACAGTCTCGTTATCTCACCTATATGACATAAGATAGGAATAATACTTTGATACACTCCATCTTCCAAAACGTTACTTGTTCAATCTCATTAAATATATTATTTTAAAAATTATATTATACTCTTATAATAAATAAAAAAAATACAACAATATAACTATTTATTTTCAAAGTTTAGTTTACACACCACCGGCAAGGACTGCGATCTCTCACACGTTAGTCCCTCTTGGCTGTTGAGCTGCCTCTCTTCTCTTTCCTTTCTCACTCTAAAATATAATATTTTTTTTCGATTATCTCTCACACGTTAGTCCCTCTAAAATATGTTTTTTCCAATATAAAAACGTTATTAAAATTAAAATTAAAATAAATTTAAGTTGTTTTATTCATTTTTTAAATCTTCAACTCACTTGATTTTCTTAAAAAAGTACGTAAAAATTAAGTGAGTTGAAGATTTAAAGAATGAATAAAACAACCTAAATTTATTTTAATAACGTTTTTATATTTTAATTTGTAAGAATATTCAAAATATATTTTTTTGTTTCTTCCATTTAATTATTGACAAGAGGACTTTCTTCTTCTTTTTTCGAAAAACAGAAAAAGAAAAAGCAACGTACTACATGTTTGGTTGTTGCTGGTCTATGGTAAAAGAAAAATAAGTAAAAAGCATGCCATAGGTTTGCGCCAGGGTCATTAGGCGAATCAGCCCAACCTTGGCCACTGGGCCATTTACTTTCGGTAAAGTAAGATTGTCCTTCATTTCATATACATTTTAAAAAATATTTTTATATTTAATCTATATAATCGAAAAATATTCTCTCAAGATTGTTTATTTGAAGATTCTTTTAAGGATGTAGCTCCACCCCGACTAATAAACAAATTATTTTGAATATCAAGTATTAAATCATGAAATAATTGACTGAAGCATTTAAAGTTTAAAAATTACGTCTGACTGAAATCATTTTTTTTTTAATATCAAGAGATTATTGAATTTGGAAAGAAAAATATGAAAGAATATAAAATAGCTAGACTTTTGGGAATATATAATAGGTTGTACTCTAGGGATGGGTAATATTATACTCCATGTTCAAGTACTCCCTCCATCCCAAAATTATTAATACGTTTGTTTAAAAACTTTGTCCCAAAATAAATATCAAATTATGCAATCAAGAAATAATTAACTATTTTTTTTTTCAAATTTACTCTTAATACTAAATATGGAGAGATATTAATATGGTGCCTAATATGGTAACAAGAAAGAGAAGTATTAATTAAAGATGACCAATAAATAAGAATAATTTAATCAAATTACATTCTAATTAATATTTTTTTTAATGAATTGTGAAAAACTCAAACGTGCCAACTATTTTGGGACGAAAGGAGTATTAGTTTCTCGGATATTCAGTAATTCAAGCTGAAAAATGCAAAATTTATCAATACTATTATTATTATTGTTGTTGTTGTTGTTGTAGTATTTTAGCTTGAGAAAAACATATAGCTCTAATAGACTAAATTCTAAAACAATTCGAAAACACCAATTTCAACATAATTGTTGCATATATATTTCTGCAAAGAGTTTCTAAGCCTTGGTACTTCTTTTTCTCCCTCTTTTTTTCTCCTTTTTTTTCCTTTGTTAGGGGCTTGGGGCTTGGGGCTTGGCTGTGGAGTGGGGATGATAACTAATTTAACATTTGTTAAAACAAATTAAGTGTAAAATCTGTAAACTGTCCCTCCTTTTAGAATGATAGAGAGACGGGCAGGATGCAATGGGGTTCTTGAATAGAAAATACTTATCTGCATCGTATGTTTATACCTAATAAAATAATGTACTTTCAAAATTAATAAATTAAAGCAAAAAATACATATTACTCAATCATGGTTAATTATTAATGTTTATTGTTTTTTTTAGTGCACTTCAATTTGTACGTGAATCAAGAGTATGTATTTGGATAGCAATTAGTAATGTAAATAAACAAGTAAATAAAACAAATAGATAATAATTAGGAGCAAAATTAAGCTAGAGGTTGAGGGGGGGTCGTTTTTATTAATATGCAGCGACGAGCGTCTGAGCTGGGTCCTTACAACGAGAACAATCAAGCTGAGGAACGTAAGGGAGAGGACTTTTTTCTTAATATCTTAGTCAGAAAGAAAACAATTGCTTAATAAGGATACATGGAATATGATTTTTTACAATGGAGTAGAGAGGTTTATAGCCTCGACCAATCGAATGACAATATTTCATTACCCACCTGTCCTCTAGACGTTGGGGGACACCAACTATTATAATGTGCGCTAGACACAGCAATGTCGGGTGCTATCCCAACTCTAGTGCCTCTAAGAAACTTTTCTTTTTGTCGGCTCCTTGTACGTTGTCACTATCTTCATTTGATCTCGAGCATCTTGTTGTCTCGGGCACCCTTTACTGTCTCGAAAGGCTCTGCGATCTCGAGCGCTTTCTATTATCTCGGGCATCCTCTGCTTCACCTCACACGATTTGTCTCGTTGGCTTTGAAATAACATTGTTGTAACCCAAACATGAATCGTACCCGACCCATTCTCGATCCAATCGATCCAATTTGAATCGAATAGTTTTTAACTCATACAGTGAGTTAGAAAGTCTAGTGCATGCAAGACATATGGCTTATCTTCATTGGCCCCATCTAAACATTGGGTTCGAGAACTCATTCATTAAAAAAATATATATATGTGTGTTTATTTTTTTATATTGTTAATTTCCTTAGAGAAATTGTGATCCTACCATCGAGGGGGAGAAAAAGAGTATATTGGATCAAATTTAAATTTTAGTTGACATTTAAGTTGTTATATATAAGCCAATGCCTAATGTATGTTTAAATTTTAAGTCTATATTTATTTTTTTATATTCTTAATTTCCTTACAATTTGATTCCGCCAACGGAGGAGAGAGAAATAGTAGGTTGGTTCAAATTCAAGCTTTAGGTTTTGACATTTAGGTTGTTACAAGCAAGTATCTATTTCAATTTATTTTATATATTTATTTTTTTTATATTTTTAATTAAAATAGGAGAGAAAGAGTAGATTGGACCAAAATTTTCAATTTCGTGATTTAAATTGTTTTAAGCTAATGTCTATCCCAATTTGTCTTTTTCTTGTGTTATTTTATTACGTAGTAAATTCAAGTGATAATGTTATAAGCTTGATGAAAGCTAACAACAGAATGTCCTAATGTGCAAGCAATAAAAGGAGATCCCGCCGACGATGCAAAGTAGTTACATTTCATCGACACAATTTTTTCATGTTAATTTGATATTAATAAGTTATTTTATTTTTACAAAATGGGTCAATTAAATATAATTAATAGGACACGCAAAGATTGACTGAGTTGGTGAAGTGGGTGATTTTGCACGTGAAATATCTGAAATCGATTCTCCTCATCAGCAACCTCCTCAATCTACAGAATTCTCACCAAACTCGTCGTGTGTGATTTATATCTATTGTCTGATCTGTAAACAGATCTCAAATATTAATTTATTGGATTTAATTATGAGTCAGATATATAATTAAGAGTGGTAATTGAATTGACCCTAACCTTGCCCCTCCCATTCCAATATCGGTCTGTGATGAGCTAGGCAAAAGTTGATCCAACTCATTTGATAGGCTTAGATATTGTTTTGAGTTTTATTGTTATGGTATATATATTTTGATATATACACATAATCCTTATTCTCTTTAGGCAAAAAGGGGTTGGCAAAGAATGAATTATTTTACGAAATGCTCTAAATTTTTCTTAAGCTACTCACATAAAACAATTAGGAAGCATATATATAACACCTCTTAGTGCTAATTAATAAGTAGAATTGAATAACAAAGTGTGTTCTAGGACGAACAATGGAAAAGAACAGTAGTGGAACTAGTAGTAATTAGTCAGATAAATAATTACTGATTATCCGTATTGCGTCAAGAAAAATTACTCCGGTGTTAATTAGGTGGTGAGAAAAGGAATAAGGGTCAAATAGGTACATGTGCCCATGTCCTATTGTTTTTTCAAGTAGAATAACTGGTTTACCGTCTTCCATATGAAGCTAAATAACAGTGGTCAGAAGAGGGAGGTTCAAAATTTCAAACATAGTAATTTGAATGAGATCAATAAGCATCTTAAATCTTTAAACATCAAAATATGTATTCAAAGAAAAGATCTGGATTTTAAACCCTTTGAAACACTGGCACGCGTTGGAGGTACAGGCCGGGGGATCATTTTGGGACTAAGAAGGGAAGGGAGACTGGGTCCTAGATTTTATGAGTAGTTAGTTATACAAGAGTAACTTATACAAGGGCAGAACTGATGGCCTTGCTGCATGGACTAAAAATTGTGCACAGAAAAAAATTCACTTCATCGACTCTGGGCCAATTATCTCCCTAATCATAACATAATCATCCTTCATATACTAATATCGTTTTTCATATATGGAGCTTCTTCAGCTACTGAAGAAGCCGTAAGGAAGGAGTTAATGCTACAAGCTATAATATTATAGTAGAATTGACTCTGTTTGCTACTCATGCACGGAATACAGACAAATATGACTTTTTTTTACTAACCCAAAGGGGCTAAAGTGACCTGTTTTGTAACCACCTTACTAATACTAGTACCTCTTGTACTCCTGTTATATCCTCCAAAGGCGTTTCCGCCTTTCTCAATTATAGCATATTAAGTTAAAGTATATTAATCTCTATTTACCAAAAAAAAAAAAAAAAAAAGGTTCACTTTACCATGATCCTTAGTACTACTCCATAAAGACAATTATGAATAGGTCTTCTTCTTTCAACTCTGACTAGTTCGTGTATGTCCCGGGGAAGCTAGGTATAGGGCAAGAGGATTCATACATCCTTCGACAAAAAATGATATCATATATATAAAGTTTTTTTTTTATGTTTATATAATAGATATTAAATTCTATTAATTTTTTTAATGTATTTACTTATTTATATTTTTGAACATCCTAATATAAATCCTTATTTTGCTAGTGAAGGGTATGTATTGGTCGGGTCACCCTCTGCATTTTGTATTTATATTTTATTTAAATAGGTTTCGAAGTAATTTAAATGATTAGAAGATTAATTTCAAAAATGCCCTATAGCAAGTGAAGGAAAAGAAGATAAAAGTAAACCATACGTTATAACGTTTTGCTACGGATTCTTTCTTGTATGATAAATTCCTTAGACCGACTACTT
>JBDJHY010000001.1:14426319-14436778 GCA_039654485.1 Withania somnifera | reverse complement strand
AATGGCTTTAGCAGTGAATTAATAGTTTCTGAAAGTGGTGAGAAAGCTCCCAATGTTGTCTACAGAGGGAAGCTTCGAAGCAACAGGCTAGTTGCCATCAAGCGCTTCTCCAGACAGTCATGGCCTGACGCTCAACAGTTTGTGGTAAATCTGATTATAAGTCTGCAGATTAAGTAGTTTTGATCCTTTTAGCCATTATTGTTGGTGAGCGAGAAAGGTTTAGGTTAAAACTTGTTGCTGTGAATTCAATCCGACTTCATTGAGACAATTGGTAACTGAACAGCATCTTGTCCTTTATCGCTTTCATTCTTTTGTTGCTTTAATGTGATCTTCGCTAACCTTCAACAAGAACACTACGAGTACGACTTCCACCCCAAGCTTCGTATATTCTCTCATTAGGTTTCTAGTTCCCAAAACACTTAGTATCAGTTACTCCCTCCTTTTCAAAAAAAATTCCAATTTAAATTTTTGGTCCATTTAGAAAAGAATGTGTCTTTCCTTTTGATATATTCTGCATATATTTAGCTTAAGACCACGAGATTTAGAAGTCTTCCTTACTTTTTTAAACTCCATGTTAAGTCAAAATAAGCCAAGCAAATTGAAATGAAGGGAGTAATATAATGATTCTAATGAAATTAAGTTTGTAAAACCTTGCATATATGCATGTAGGTTACAAGTTATAAGCTGTGGATCTCCAAATATCAGGGACTCAGAGAGTCTTTGCTGTTCCACCAATTGTCTCTATGAACTTTTGATTTAATCTTACTTATGTAATGCAGGCAGAGGCAGCTGGAGTTGGCAAGGTTCGACATAAGAGATTGGTGAATCTGATTGGCTGTTGTGCAGAGGGAGATGAGCGCCTATTGGTTGCAGAATACATGCCTAATGATACTCTCTCAAAGTATCTCTTCCACTGTATGGTTTAGTCTTTTGCCTGGTCTAGAGCTTTTAAATGTTGAATTGCAAAAGTACAAACCATCTTTTTTATGCTATTTAAACTTATTTGGTGATGGATATGATTGTATGATGCTGCTTTGAATCTCCAACTCCAAGGTCATGCCATAAGTCAGGCTCCATGACCTTTGGTGTTTATTTGACATCAATAACTGCAAGAGCTTCCTGGTGAAAACTACACTTGCGGATGGAAGAGACCAGGCAATCGCCAGGGCCACAGTGTTGAAAGGAGCAGCACCCGTTGAGAGACCGACGGCAATTGCTTGGTAATGAGAGAGACCGCCTTCTCTCAGGCCAATAGTCTTCTAAGGATGGGAGGCAGGCCTATATTTCTTGGTTTTAATAGGATTCCTTACAAGCATTATGCCTTCTAATTCTGTTTCCTCCGAAGTCAGGCATGCTGCATCAACTTGGGGAATCTTTAGAACTAACACTCAAAACTGATATTGTAATATAACATCACTGATTTAGCTTTGAGATCTGTCATTTGGAGTTAATTAGAGGTCACATGAATGATTAGCTTCAGTAAAGGAAAGAGCATAAGTTCTTTTTATAAAAATTGGACACTTATTTTGATTACTTTTTGCTTAAGATGAATAAAGAGCCCTGAATGCTCCAAAAAGTGCTGTAAGATATAGAAAGAAAGATTAACATAAATTAACTTCCTCCGAATATGAGTCCACGGAAGAACTGAAACTACATTTAAATGATATCGGCAGAGGACTTGGTTGGTACTTCAGTTTGGCAATGCTAACTCAATCAAATGTTCTCAGTCAGTCGTTCTTCTGGAAATTGACTTAAGACAATAGGAAACGGTAAAAATATCATTTTGTGTAATACAAAGACTCAAGTGGAGTAGTAAAGGTACTACTTTTGCCAAAACAGCTGGTACAGTTTTCAATGTGCTTTTTGCAATAATGGATACTTGTCAAACAACAATTTACCCAGTGTATTCCTATAAAGACGGGGTTTGGGGAATAATGGATACTTGTCAATAGATAAAATAATTAAACAATTGTATTCATTATTTGGTACAACACTAAAAGTCGGTCTGTATTACAGCTTATTCCAGGGTTAGCATACATTTAACTGTTCATTTGCGATAAAAAAACATGGACTTTATAGATACATACTGTTAACACCTTCTGAACCTTCCAATCTCCAGAGCTCCTTCGCTTACCATGTAACAGTATCTCTTGCTCTCTATACATGTTAAGTATGTATACAGCATATTGCAAGATTACGCTAAAATTTACTTTTAATTTGCGAGCAGTTCTATATTTTGATCACTAAACATTCAGGTCTGTTATTAGCATGCATGCCTTTTGGTGGTGCAGGGGAGAAACAACCGTTTCCCTGGGAGATGCGAGTAAGAGTTGCATACTACATTGCACAGGCTCTGGATCATTGCAATGCTGAAAACAGAAAGATATATCATGACTTGAATGCTTACAGAGTTCTTTTTGATGAGGTATTCAAACATAAAAGAGAATTTTAATTCATTTCCTGGTTATTTATTTGGAAAATAATTAGATACCATTAATTCTTGTGCAAGTAGGTAGACAGGAAGTAATCAGTTGTTTGTTCTAGTGTATGGTTTCTACATCTTACACAAGTTGTTGACCGAAATGGTGGTGTGGGTGTGAGGCTCTCCAAAATGAAATTTTAGACGCATAGCTATTAAGACCTCTCAGTGGTGACCATTAAATCTCAAAGTGAGATAATTGGCAGGATAATTAGTCATAACCATGAGTTCGGCCTAGAAGTTTGGGGAGTTTGTATATGAAACTGCAGGCCATCTTTCTAAATATCAAATGGTCCCTTGCAATAAAATAGTGTTCTTTTTTCCTTGTTCAAGAAAAACTGTACGTAGTTATTCTGGTCCTCCATACTTCTAGCCCGAATAGCGGTTAATCTTGATCTGTAGGTTAAAATAGAGAAATATGGTGGGTTCCTTCACAAACCTTAAGTCATAGATTGCTCTCTGTTGCTTTGTTTCAAACAACAGGTTTCGGTCAAATATCCCATCTATTGTTATGGTTTTGCAATATCATGGTACCATCAGTTTTGGGAGGTCTGTTCTTGAATATGCTTAGTTTAAATGATATTTCAGGAAGGTGACCCTCGATTATCTAGTTTTGGTCTAATGAAAAACAGCAGAGATGGAAAGAGCTATAGCACCAATCTTGCTTATACGCCTCCTGAGTTTTTGCGCACAGGTATATTCATCACAGCACACCACATTATAGATGTGTGAACTCATTTAAAAACATGTTGAGATTTTTGATTACAGAGAGAACCAATTGTATAATAGTGTAGGCATTCTCTGATACATACCAAAAGAATCTACTTTAACGTATCCCCCACAAAAGTTACTTATCAAAAGAAGCATTAGCATTGTATTTGTCCTGGCAATTGCGCTTTCATGAGAAAATTCGTGGATTAGAAACACTAAAATGAATTAACCTTCATCATAGTAAATAAACCTTTTTTTTGGTTTAATAAGTAAACGCATATTTTAAAGTATATATGTATGCTACTCTGTCAAACTAGACATTCAACAAGAAATAATCCCTGCATTACTAATCTCGGTGTTACAATCCCAGAGCACGGCTAATGTTTATGCTAGAATCCCTGCAGTACTGATCTTTGCATAACTATGTCTTTAGATGAAAAGACCTCTTGGTGTATTTCGTTCTCAAGGTGTTACTCTGCTAGAAGGGGCCTATACTTGAACTTGATTTTCATGGAAAGGAGCAAAATGTGTAGCAGTAGAGGATTGCAAATAGTCAGAACAAAAGTGATGCAAGTCAAATAAGGAGAAGGAAATCTATGAATCTGAACTAAGCTCCACTAAATGAACTCCAAAGAATGAGGTCCACTAAAGAAGGTGTATATCGCCCAGGACTTTCGTCTACTTTTGATGTGTAGGTTAGGCGCATGATACGAGTTCAATCCCTACCACAACCAAAAGCTTCATATTTAAGTGGAGAAGGCTAGAAGGTCAAGCACATTATTCACATGAGTAGTGAATCGTGCACCGCTCAACCTAGGATTTCCTCGGTTATCGAAAAAAGTAGGATGCATATCTAGTGGGAAATCTATCTAGTTCTCACCTAAACATTCAGCTGTTCATGTATATAGGAAATAGAGGTTCTAATGTGACAATATACCCACTTGTGGGTGTCTTGGACTCTTGGATAAAGAATTAAATGTTACAGAAGTATTGAATTTTAGAAACTTGTCTGTTAAAGAGATGATACCATGCATTGTGTCCCTGTCTTCTTCTTAGCTGAAATTTTTTATAGCCAGTGCTCTATGATATTCAACCTTGTATGCTAACTAGTTTTGTTCTCCTGCAACAATGCCTCATTTATTTTTAATTGGAGAAGTTAAACATATATTGCGACAATTAGCTGCAGTCTTTTTTGGATTCAACTTCGTAACAGAGTCGAACTATATCATTTTCCATATTTGAAGTGAAATCCTTTTATTTCACAACATTGGGACAGGGTTCAGTTTGTTACCTTGTTTCTCCTTTCCTTTTCTCTTTTTGGTTTCCCCGTCAATTTCTTTGTATGTTCAGTATTCAACTTGGATTCTCCTTTCCTTTCTTTTTGTTTCGGCTTTCACCTTAATTTCTATTTATAGGCCGGGTAATCGCAGAAAGTGTGATGTACAGCTATGGGACTGTTCTGCTGGACCTGTTGAGTGGAAAGCATATCCCACCAAGCCATGTAATGTACTCTGAAATAGAAATCTTTGAAAATTTCCACACCCTTTGGCTCAGTGTCTTTTTTTGCTTATAATTGCTTATTTATTGATCTAAAAAATTTCAACGATGTCGGAAACTACATTTAAAGCTGTTTCACTATTGCTATGAGGCTACTTGATAAACAGACACAGTGAAGGCTGTCATCTACAACAACTGAATCTTAAGTAATTAACTTTTACCATTTGATGGTAATTTTAATTACCAACTGTTGTCCCTATATTGTCTAGAGTGTAACGCTATTTGTAAAATTCAAGTATTCTCCTCTATTTTATATGCAATTGTAACTGTAAGGACTGCTGCATGAATAAGTAAGCTTTCACTGTTATCCTCTGAAATATTTGTTAAAGTCAGACATTAAATGAATTTCCGAATACACTAGGCAACGCGTTTACTTGGTCAGTGAGGTAGATATGTTGGATCATGCTTGATTATATTTGATTTACCCTTTTGTTCTGGTCTGAAGCTGTATCAAGTAGTTTCTTCGTCTTGCTTGCATTGTCTCACGGTTCTTGGACTTTCCTCTCTTTCCAGGCACTAGACTTAATTAGGGGTAAAAATGTGTTGTTATTAATGGATTCATCCTTGGAAGGGCAATATGCCGATGAAGATGCAACAGCATTGGTTGAACTTGCTTCAAAGTGCCTCCAGTATGAGGCTAGGGATCGACCTGAAATCAAGTTCATCCTTAATGCAGTGGAGCCCCTTCAGAAGCTGAAGGAGGTATGTTTATTAGAATATCCTTGATCCTGATTCAACATTCCCTATATTTCTGATGGATTGACCCTAAGTTCTAGGTTCTAAAAAATGTTCCTACACATTGTGTATCTTAGGCCGCGTCACATGTTCTGATGGGTCTAACAAAAACTCCAGTAGTGCTGCCAACCATGCTCTCTCCTCTTGGAAAGGCTTGTGCGAGGATGGACCTCACTGCTGTCCATGATATCTTGCTTAAAACAGGTTATAAAGATGAGGAGGGTGCTGAAAATGAGGTGAGCTCACTCGTTATTACTTTTTATACTGATGTAAAGGGTGCTTGGAAATCATCAATTTGATGCAGGAAGATCATTATATGGGGTATAATCTACAATAAGAAAAACACTAATTTTTGGTCTTTCTATTCCTGTCCTCAAGTTTAAGCATTGATCATTCATTAAAAAAAGTTTAGCAATTTTTATGAAAGAGAATCGTAGCTGGTAATTTCTGCTAGAGATTTGACGTACTTGTTTCTACCTAAATTTTTGTAAAGCTCTCATTTCAAGAATGGACTCAACAAGTTCAAGATATGTTAAATACCAAGAAATTTGGGGATATTGCTTTCCGGGACAAGGACTTCAAGAATGCAGTTGACTATTACACTAAGGTAATCCACTCCTTCGGTTGCTCATATATTCTACTTAATTCGTTTGATGTTATGCTAGAATAAAATTGCTTTCTTCTCAACCTTTTTGGAAAATTGTCATTTTCTTCATCTGCTCATAGGTGTCATCTGTTCCATTTATGTAAATAGTAAGAAGGGATGTTTGCACACTTGAAACGTGTAATTGCTGTGTTCGGTGGGAGAACATCTTCTGGTGATTTGAGTGTTCTGATTGTTAGATTCAGTTGGCCTGGTAGTGATGCAAAAGAATGCATAAAAATCTATATCTAATAGATACAAAAGTAAAAAAAAAATGTTTTTTCACTGGCATGTGTTGCAGATAAATGCATATAGGCTCTAGCATAAGTGGTCAGATGCGAGTTTGTATCTCATAAGCTTCAGCTAAAAGGAAATTCTTACTCCACTTTTTGCTGGAATATCTCGTTGAAATCGTAATTTGCAGTCTTGAGACATGGAAGAAACTTTGTAAAAGATTGGATGATGTTTACTTTCATTTGTCAGGGTTAGTTAGTTGTTTGTGTACATTTTCTCTGCTTGCAAAATAGTCTGCTCAGAACTTCTGGTCAAGGTATGAACTTGCTAGAATTTATCCCGAGGAAAAAGGAGGAAACTAGAAAAGAGAGTATGGTATGAGCTTGAACTTATCATTGAGAGAAAAGGATTATTTGAATTCGATAGAAAAGTAATAAGTACTTTCTTGCCTTTAGAAGTAGTAAATTGCTATTGCAATTAAACTGACTAGGTTAGTCACACTGTAATATGCAGCTTCTGGTCATGGTCATCAGAGCATCTGGTCTTATGATCTGTGACATTGATTCAAAAATGAGCTATCCCAAATTAATTGACCTACGTCCTGTTTCAATTTTTCCAAAATTTTCTTTCTCCAATTTTGAGTACAACTCCTTACTATGTTTTAGCACGGGACGTGTTGAAATTTTGAGACTTAACCTCCCTCACCTCCACCCCCCTTTTCCCCAACTGAATTTCAAAGTATAAATAATTGTTTTCTCATGACAATGTTATTTTTTTGTCTTACCAAATTCTAATTATTTATCATACTTAGCTCATTGTTATGTGTATGCCTAACTTTGTCTAGTTTATTTCCCAACAGTTAGTATCAATGATGTCTGTTCCTTCCGGCACTGTTTTCGTGAGGCGAGCCCTTTCCTACATGATGAATGGCCAACCAGAACTCGCACTGAGGGATGCTATGCAAGCCCAGGTTTGCTTGCCCGAGTGGCCTACTGCATTCTATATGCAGGCTCTTGCCCTATCGAAACTTGGTATGGAAACTGATGCACAAGACATGCTCAATGACGGAGCCTCCTTTGAAGCAAAGAAGTTAAACAGTTGGCGTAACTGATTCTGGCACATTTCATCTATCAAGAACCTTACATCCTTTACCGAAACTGGAGGTAGCTATAGTAAGGATGAGACAGGATACTAAAGGAACTTACTTTTAATGTGGTGTTTGGGGGTTATATTTATCTCAGCCCTCATTCTTTTGTAGCCAATACAGTTCCATACAGAAAATGTATAAATCACTCTAGTGAAAACCCTCGTAGTTTATTCCGTGATGAATGCCAATTCTTAGTTTTGAAACTCATCAAGAGTTCTTTCATTGTCCTGTTTGGGTAAACATTACTGCTGATGTCTGGGTTGCTATTTATAGTTATGTTACCAGTTGATTGTACTATGCAGACGATAGTGATGTTGGATTTCTTCATCTTGATCATTTAATTTTTTACATTTATGAATGTTTTGGGGCTTTGATCATAGAATAGTTCCACAGGGGAATGATTTTTATTTCTTAAAATGATACTGTGTCAATTGTACAACCAAGTGAATGTAGGAGTAAATCATCTTGAATTTCTTTCATCCGAAATTGATTGTAATGTATATGGTAAAAATATTTTTCTAACGTACGTATATAAATTTTTGAAGAAACTTTTAGATATAACAATGTATTTTTCTGAATCCCCTTATTAGAATTTTTTATTCCTCCATTGCCAGTACAATTACCATTAAAGCGTAGCAGAGTTAAAAGAAAAAAAAAATCACCTAGCATTAATCTCAATCTTTGTAAAATCTGAATAACAATTTTCACCTGTTTCATTAATTACTAATTATAATTTCAATATTAAACAACAATAATGTACTCAGCGTAGCTACCCCTATATTGTGATGGTAGAGGGATTGTTTTTGATAAATTCTTAGCCTATAGTTTTTCTTTCGTCAGCTCTGCCCAAGTGCCGACAACGTTGTGTTAATATGTTCGGGCAAACTTGCAGAAATATGAAGGATACAGCTAATTGCCAGTTCTTCTGCTCCTATTTCTATACAGGTCGCTTATGTGATGCAGGTTTCTATTGTCAAAATACATAGCACCCTCACATCTATTAGCATATATTAGGTTTAAGGTTGTTTTAGTCTTTTCCATTTTTATCTTGTAACCTAGCTATATAAACTACTCTTGTGTATTTGTCTTTTCAATTTATTTTAAGAAGGTTCTAGGCTTCTTCTCTATTTTAACATAGTATCAGAGCCAAGTTTGATTGATGAAAGCAGTTAACATCTATCGTTTTTCCTCTGATTTGGTCTAGTTCGCATTCGTTTGTTCGATTTGGGGGTACTCTAATCTGTTGTTTGGGCTATTTGGGGGTTTTGATTTCTATTTACTTTGGAATTTTAAGATTTGATATTTGGGGATTTTTGATTCATTATGGCTTGTAAGGATGATTCACTTCAGTCAATTAGTGGAACTTCTTACGTGGAAAATCGATGTGGAGTTATGTCACAGGTTTGAAGGTTAAGCCTACAAATAATGAGGATACAGATTATGTTACTTTGTTCGACACATGAGAGGCTGACAATTCGAAGATCGTTAAGTGGATCAATAATTCTGTGACGCATTCCATTGACGTTCAGCTGGCCAAGTACAAGACGGCCAATGAGGTCTGGAATCATCTTTCTAGACTGTACACGCAATCTAATTTTGCCAAACAATATCAGTTAGAGACGGATATTTGCGCACTTCAACAGGATGATATGAGTATCCGAGAGTTCTATTTTGTCATGTCTAATCTATGAGATCAGTTGACTCTCACTGAGTCTGTAAAGCTACGAGAATTTGAATCATATATCGCTCCTAGAGAAGAATAGCATTTGGTACAGTTTCTGATGGCCCTCGAAATGATTTTGAGGGATTGCGTAGGACAATTCTACATCATTCTCCTCTCCCTTCTGTTGATTCTGTGGTTAATGAACTGTTAGCAGAAGAGATACACCTTAAGTCTAAGGTTGATAAGGGGTCTGTTCCATCTACGAATCCATCTGTGTTTGCTACCCCACATTGACCACCGTTTAGCAACCAGAATAGGCCTCCTAAGGTCTTTCAAGATGAGTGTTCTTTCTACAAGAATAAGGGTCACTAGAAGGCTCAATGTCCATTATTATTGAGTAAAGACAAGCAACGTCAACAACAACTACTACCTCAACAAACACACCTACCACATATTGATCTATGGACATATCGCCCATCTCAGTCCAGCAATGCAGTTGTTGCCCCATCTTTGGTCCCTATATGCTTGAGCAGTTTCAGCAGTTCATTGCCTCACAACCTCATGCTAAGTCAGCCTCTTCTCATACAGGTTTGTCTTTGTTTGGTACTTCAGGTATATCCTCTCCCTTGTGGATATTGGATTCTGGTGCGTCACATCATATATCCCCTGATATCAATTCATTTCAGTCTGTTAACTCTGCCCCATCCTTGTCTATCATAACTGCCGATGGTACCCCAATGCCATTGGCAGGAATTGGCTCTGTACGCACATATTGTGTATCTCTCTCAAATGTATACCATATTCCAAATCTTACTTTAAAGCTTGACATTTGTTGGCCAATTGTGTGATTCTGGTCTCTCAGTTTTTTTTACCTCTAAAAATTATTGTGTACAGGAGCTTCGATCTCAGAAGGTGATTGGGACAAGTCGTAGAAAAGGGGGACTCTATGTTTTGGATGAGCTTAAAATATCAGATGTTGCTGCCGCCAGTGTTGATTTATCGTCTTTTCGTTTAAGTCGTTCATCTTTTGATTTTTATCTTTGACATTCTCATTTGGGTCATGTTTCTGCTTTCCATTTAAAGTTTTTTGTGTCTACAGGAGCTCTAGGTCATTTAGACAGTCATGATATTTCTTATTGTAGTGGTTGTAAACTGGTTAAATTTTTGGCCTTACCGTTTTATAGGAGTATTTCTCTTTCTCTTGCACCATTTGATCTTGTGCATTCTGATGTGTGGGGACCCTCCCCAGTATCCACCAAAGGAAGTTCTAAATATTATGTTTTGTTTAAT
>JBDJHY010000001.1:14380681-14398784 GCA_039654485.1 Withania somnifera | reverse complement strand
ATTTCTAAATCAAGAGTCCAAACGAAGCACAAAGCAGTCTAGAAGTGAAGGGCCGGACATTGTATGGAGTTTCTCCCGCAAAAAATTAATAACTCTGTGTGAACGTTGTCGGAAATAATGGAGTGCTTGCCGAAAATTTTTAAAGTCAAAGACCTGGTTTCTTTTTCTGAATTTCAAATTCTATACTGATATTAAAATCAAGATCTGATTACTTTATTGGTTGCCGCAAATTTGTGTTGTAATTGAAAAAAATGTTTAGCGCACAAAGTATTTTTAAATAAATAATTTCTTTTTTAAGAAGAACAAAAGAAAAAAAGAAAGATAGAAAGCAAAGAACAACAGGCAGCCATCGAAAAGACAATTTTTTTTTTTTGAAAATGTTGGCCATTTTCAGCTGCTCCTTCAATATTGAAATTTCTTTTTTCAGACTTTCACTTGTTTGCTTTGAATCCACTTCGCTATTTGCTTGCGCAGCAAAAGCAGACCTCAGTGATACAGAATAAGATGAACATGATCAAAAGAAGCAACAGAACCAGCTTGAGGATGACTTGTGGATCCAACAAAAAAAAAAAAAACACAACACCACAATTTCTCAAGGCAAAATCTGTAAAAGACATCAATGGGCTGAGATACGCCAATTTTCAAACTTAAAATTGTTATTTTTGTTTTTAATTTAATTAATTTTCTATGTTAATAAAAGAAAAAACTTGATTTTTTGTTTTAAAAAACTATTATTTGAAATTTATTTAACGGCGCCTGAGGAGAGTGAACACAACTTTTTCATCATGTTATCATTTTGTGTTAAATACAACATTTTTTTGAATAAGTTTATAGTTTGTACAGTTAATCATTTTAAATTTCACATCAAAAAGACTCATGAGATTGTATGTATCTTATGAAAAGATTATATTATTGAGTAGCTAGTTACTACTATTGTTGATTAGTGAAGTTTTATAAATTACGTATATTTAAAATTTTGTAATCACAATTATTTATTTTAAAAAGCAACATAAAAATATGTCATTTATCAATACGATGCCTTCGATATAATAAGAAACATGACTTGTTTACATCGTAAAATTGTAATAGAGTTGGAGTATTTTTGATGGTTTTTATAAATTTTGAGATTTTATATTTATATAAAAAATAACTAATGAATAAATAGAAATCGCATGATCAAATAAAATTTCAACTTCAAGTCAATGTGAGTTCAGATTATTGATTTCAAATTATATCCAAACAAGGCTTATAATCCAATGATTGATGTCGAGATTCGAGAGTAGAAATATTTCTCGTAAAATAATTAAAAATAAAAAAATTACACTCCATCTGTCCTATTTTATATGACACTCTTTTTTTTTAGTCTATTTCTAAAAAAAATCTCATCTTACTATAATGAAAAATAATTTTTTTTTTTTTAATCCTATTAAAATAATTTACAATCACACAAAAATATAAGAATTATATCACATAAAATAGGAGGAAAGGAGTAATATTTAACGTACAAAAAGTTTCGAATATAAATCACAATTTTCTAAAATTTTAGGGGCTCAATAGAAATAGTCCCCTTCTACTGACCCTTGAAATGTAAAGTTCCTCATTCGGTTCTGGCAAAAGGATTGTTAACGATACACAAAAAGGTCGGGCCTTCACAAAATTCACAGGTCAAAAAGATCAAACTCCAACCCAAAAACTCAGTCTCGGTACCATGTGGAGGAACTCAGTGGTTTTTTCTTCTAAACATCTTACCTCCAAGTCATCTTCTACTCGTCTTTATCACGGCGTTGTTACCCGATCCACTTCTACAGCAGCCGGGACGGACTCTACTGGATCCGCCGGTTCAGTAAAGGTAAGTTTTTCCTCCACGGAGTGGGTGCGAACCGGATCTCCGAGTTCTTCAGCTTTGGGTCTTTCATCTTTTGCGGCTGCATCAGTTTTGAAAGGCTGGGATGTTGTTGATATGGCTAGGCATTACGGCCGGTGCTATTGGGAGCTTTCTAAAGCTCGCTTAAGGTTAGTCCTTTTTTTGTTTTATGAATTCTCTTACTATTGAATTGCTAGATTTTGTTATTTGTGTAATAAAACTGTTTATTGGATTGAATTGCTAGATATTGTTATTTGTTTAGTAAAACTGTTTATTGGAATGGATTGCTAGATATTAATATTTGTGTAACAAAACTGTTTGTTGGAGTGATGTGGACCGGATTAGAAAGGAATGGTTACAGAGGATTGATTAGCGCAACCCACCCGTTTTTGGGATTGAAGGTGTAGTTGATTGATTGATTTTGTAATGGAACTGTTTAGTACTTGCTTATAACTAGCTGAATCTAATTATTGGAGTACGTGAATTAACTTTTGTATCTATTGACCTCATAGAGTTATTGGGATGTTAGGGCCGATTTGATTGTGCTTATTGAGACGACCTAAAACCGAAGTCATCTCGAAGAGGGGTTTGTATGATTTTCCATTTGTAGATTAGGAAAAATCTTGATGGAATATTGTTACTTTACCTCTTCAAAAATGAAGGGATATACTATATAAGTGCTGTTACAACCTCAGTGTAGCAGTGTGCCGTGGTTTGATGGACAACTTTACACAACACTTGTGTGTTATAGTAGGTTGCTTGGTCGGTTGGTTGAGGTGAATTCGAGGGATATTAATTTGGGGAATATTTAAGACACGTCAGACCTTTGTTAGGAAAATATTGAAATCTTTTTATTGTTGTTTGTGAAGAGTTGCTTTAGATTTAGAGGCATTATATAGCTGCTTGATTGAGTGCCTGCTCCCCTTGTTTTATTTCCCCCCTTTTGGATCCGATGTGTCTTCTTCTTCTCTTTATTCCTTTTTCTTGTGGTGGTTAGGAATACGAGTTATAATGTCTAGATATAAGTTCCTACAAGACCCAAAACTTTGGTAATTTGGCTGAGTTACTTTTTTCTTTTTTTGATAATCATGGTGTCTGGGTCAGCTTTCGCGCACCTCAGCTGATTCCACGGGTATACCTGTCATTTGCCACCAGCAACAAGTATCAGGTGACTCTGTCCACCAAGGCTAAAGCAGATGAAAAGAAATCACATAGTGTTTTGAATTTGTTGGGAGTTTATAAGTTGTTAGTTGATGTTTCGATGATAAACATAAACTTATAACAATAGATAATGAAGGAAAAACCCTTTTAGAAGGTCAATGAGTACAACAAACCCAATATATTCTCACAAAGTGGGTTTTTGGGAGGGTAGAGTGTACGCAGTCCGTATCACTACCTTAGAGGTGAGGTTGAGAGGTTGTTTCCGATAGACTTACGGCACAAAAGGTCAATGAGTCACATGATTAAATGGGTCTTGAACATTTGCTCGAGGTTGTCCATGTCTGTATAGCTTACTTCATTGGCTGATAGGCTTGGTGTTTGTCTAGAAACTCGAAAGTAATCTAAGCCTCTAAGATGCCCAATAAAGTGTTAGATTTTAGTAGAATATTCCCTTTTTATATGTCTACTTTGTTGTTTTAGGGTGATGTTAGGTCTAGTTCCAACTTTAAAACATATTAAGAGGGTCCTAAAGTGAGAAGAAAAAGATGAGCGGGATATAGATCTATTGTTAAACTACAAAAATCATTTTAAACACTCGATACGTATCCATTTTTTGTTTTCTGTTTTATTAGATTTACATTGCAAAAATATGAGGTGAAATGATAATCAAAATAAAATAAGGAATACACCAAAAATAGTCAGATAATCGATTGTGGGAGAAAAGTAAGAGGAAGGAGTGTAGAGGACAATCCAATTTTAGTCTTATTGATGCTAGCTATGGAACAAGAGGAATAACTTTGTCATCAAGTGAAGTTAGTTACTTTAAGGGGTTTGTGTTTGAGTAGTTGTATAAGGTAGAAAATTATCTTCTTTATTTAAGATTAAGATGTATGAATCTATACATATTTAAATATTAGGATGATTTTTCTAGATTTAAACAGTAAACAATTAAGATCATTTGTTGTTTCAACATCTCAATGTTTATTCTTAAATAATTAATTTATATTTAAATGTAATAAGTGCTATACAAGTTAAATAAAGTAGCATACGTCGAAATTTCTCTCCTACTTCATAGGAGGGAGAAACACCCACGCTTCCAGGCCTCGCCGAGAGCTTCCAACTTTCTTTCATTCTCATCCTTAGCTACCACCTCTGTGATAGCCACCATAACCTTTCTTTTTCACCTTTCTTTATTATGTTTCATCAATCATAGGAAAAAGGATTTATTTAAACAGATGTTTCAAATCCTTTGACATCACGAGATGGAACTCAGATGATGTTGTGTGGTTCGAATGGGTTGAGAGGAGTTGCAAGTCTATGATTGATATTAAGAATGAAAGAATCCTTAATGATGATGAAATGTTGGTAAGAGCAAAAATCCTTCTACACCTGGAAGCACTAGCCAAGCAAGACGAAGTTAGTTAGAGACAAAAATCTGGAGTGCTTTGGTTGAAACAGGGTGACAAGACTACTAGATTTTTCCAAAGGCTAGAATAAGTCACAACAGATACAATATAATTGATAGGCTAGCCGTGAGGGGGGTGGAGACAGTAGAACCTGAAGAGATTAAGGAAGTAATAATATGCTTCTCTGCCAAACTATATTCTGAAACTTAGTCTTATACTTCTCTGCCAAACTATATTCTGAAACTTAGTCTTGGAGGCTTCCATTGGATCTTGTAGGATGCCCTACAGTGTCAACAAAAGAAAATGAGTGGTTACAGAGATCATTCACAGAAGAGGAAGTACTACTGATCATCAATAATATATGATGGAGATAAAGCTTCTGGCCTTGATGAATTACCATGGGAGTTATACTGGGGAATCCTAAAAGAAGACCTGATGCAAACTATAGTGAAATCCTTCAGTGTCACATCCATTGCACCAATCCTAAGAAGCCTGGTGCAACTCTGAGCTGACTTCGGACTTATCAATCTAATAGGAGGAGTGAACAAAATCATTTCAAAGATTTTGACCGAGAGAATGAGGATAGTGATGGGGAAGTTGGTCAATGAGCACCAGATAGATTTCTTGAAAGGGAGGCAAATAGTAGTTGCAATTTTTTTTGATTGGTAGATGCCAGAGTTGAACAGAAGAAGTCGGGAGTTTTGTGTAAATTTGACATTGAGAAAGGGTACAACCATGTCAATTAGAATTTCCTGTTGAAATTCTGAAGGACATGGGTTTTGGTAGCAAGTGGATTAGCTGGAACAAATATTAAATATCAGGTATAAAACTCTCTCTTATTATAAATGGGAACGCAAAAGGTTTCTTCCATTCACAGAAGAAACTCAGACTGGGGATCTTTTGTCTCCTTTCTTCTTCCTGTTAGCTATGGAAGGGTTAAATCACATGTTTAGGATAGCAAAATCAAATGTATGGGTGAGAGGTTTTAGGGTGCAGAATGGAGAAGGTGAGGGTTTGGAGATCACTCATCTATTATATGCCGACAATGCTCTAATTTTCTGTGAGGCAGAAGCAACTCAAACCAGACATTTAAGAGCTATTTTCACAATTTTTAAAGGGTATCAGGCCTCTATGTCAACTTGTTAACAAGCCTTTTTTTCCCCATTAGCCAAGTGGACAATATATCTGGTTTAGCGGAAATGTTGGAAAGTAGATATATTGCCAACGAAATACTTGGGATTACCTTTGGGTGCCATGAAAATAGAGTTGGAAGTGTGGAATGTGGTGACAGAGAGATGTGAGAAGAAGCTATCTAGATGGAAAAGTCAGTATGTCTCCCTAGGTGGCAGGGTAACTCTCATCAAATCAGTGCTTGAAAGACTACCTACATGATGAGCTTGTTCCTTATTCCTAAGAATATTGAGAAGAAAATCAATAGAATGAGGAGATCATTTCTCTGGCAAGGCAACAAGGAAAAAGATGGCTACAACCTAATGAAGTGGGACTCTCTCACACTTAGTAGAAAACAAGGCGGTGTAGGTTTGAAAAGATTGAATATACAGAATGGTAACCTCCTACAAAAGTAGCTATGAGGATTCTATTTTGAAGACAGAGCCTTATGGAGAAGATCCACATCAGACAAGTATGAACCGCTTAGCCGGTGGACAACTGAAAAAGTGATGGGTACTTTTGGATGCAGTGTTTGGAAGACTATTAGATGACTTTGGCTACAGTTTAACACTAACATCAGCATCAATGTTGGGGATGGACCGGGAACAGAATTTTGGAATGAAATATGGATAGGGGAGGAAAATTTAATTAGCGAGTTCCCTCAAATATACACCTAAGCCTGCAGGCCAATACTACTGTGGCACAAGTTTGGAGTTAATATGGCTGGAATCTGGTGTTTAGAAGTGTCTTAAATGACTAGGAAAATTAGGAAGTTGCTAAACTCTTGGGTAATATTTTCCAAGGTGCAACTTGAAGGACTGACAAACTAGTCTGGAAAGTGCACAATAAAGGAGTCTATACAGGACTAGAAGATGAACTCTATCATATCTTTGATTGAGAAATGGTCCTGGAAGTTGATTTGGAAGATTGATTGCCCACTGAAAGTTACATGTTTGCTTGGTTGGTGATCAGGAAAGAATGCCTTACTCAATGCAGTAAAAGGGCATGCAGATATGTTACTTCATGTGTGAGAAAAAAGCTAAGATCAATAGTCATCGTTTCATTCACGGTCAAATAGCTGCTATTCTTTGGAATATGTTTTTGAGTATCATGGGAGTTAGTTGGGTGATGCCAAAGTCTATTATGGAGCTTCTGAATTTCTGGACAGGAATTGAAAGCAGGGGCAGAAACGATAAATGGTGGAAGATCATACCAACTTGCATTTGGTGGACCATATGGAAAGACAAGAAATGCTTGGTGTTTTGAAGAACAAGAGCCCATTGGAGAAAATGAAAATGAATTGTATTAGTCTTTCATACTTTTGGTGTAAACAAGAGTTGATAGGGGAAGGAGTAGATACAGTTGATTTCTTAGTAAACTTGTAATTTGACAACTCGTATTGGGGTGTACCCGCGTGTAAGTTTCCAACTTATCATCTCTTGGTTGCTGAATTTTTTGTGAATATAAAGTTAAATAAATGGCCCCTCAATGGGCTGAGATATGAGTGATTTAGATTCATATGCCTATTAAGTACAGATAAATAGGGCCTTAGATCCAAACTGAGAAGTAGCAAAAGAAGACAAGATGCTCATTGTTCTTCTCTCTGGCTCCATTCTCATCTTTGAACGTTCTGATACACAATTATTTTAGCAGGAAAAAAGAGTTTTCGCACTGTTCCATATTTCAAATCTTACTAGTCCTTGGCTTCCTTGGAGTAAAATAGCTTCTAGGTTCTTTTTACATTTGCTGACTACTGCTTAAATCTATTGGATATTCTAGTACTCTTTTCTTTTCTGAATGTTGGCAAATAAGCTACAAAATATGTCGCCGCTCTCTGCAGTTTTCTCTAATTACACTTCTTTCAGCATGCTTGTAGTTGCAACCTCTGGCACTGGATATATCCTTGGGTGTGGTAGTGCCATTGACTACATGGGACTTTGCTGCACATGTGCTGGCACAATGATGGTTGCGGCCTCAGCTAACTCATTAAATCAGGTACAATACTGGAATCTTGCTCACAACTACACTTCCACCTATAGTATTCGTAAAAAAGGAAGTCGTTGGCATGTCGCCAACAGGGATGGGAACAAACTTCGGGCTTTATCTGTTACGAGAACTACACTTCCACCCAAATGAAAATTATCTTAGTTCCCCTCCTCACTAGAAGTGGGAGAGTCCGTCGGTGGGCTGTAGAGAAATATTTGCCTTGTCCTTCCATGTTTTTCTTTGCGAAACAATTAATGGCGATGGGATTGTATGCATCAGTGACATTTCATGTTGCATGTAATTTTACATACATTTTCAAGATGTGGAACTCCATGCAATTAATTATTCTAGTGTTTGCTCTCAGGTGTTTGAGGTGAAAAATGATGCTAAGATGAACAGAACTAAGAAAAGGCCATTGCCATCAGGACGCATCAGTATACCCCATGCAGTAACATGGGCATCTTCTGCTGGCATATTGGGCACTGCTTTACTGGCTAGCAAGGTGGCCGGATATCCTCTGCAATTTGATTAACAATATGTATTGCAATATATAATTATTTTTCAGTTGCATGGATTATTGATTGAGGGATTGATATTGCAATTTCTATGACAAGGTCTGTACAGGCTAATGTGTTGGCAGCTGGCCTTGGTGCTTCTAATCTTGTGCTGTATGCATTTGTATATACACCACTAAAGCAAATACATCCAATAAATACATGGGTCGGCGCAATTGTTGGTGCCATTCCTCCCCTGCTTGGGTAATTGGCTTGTTATACACCTTTAGACTTTCTGCTTTATCAATCTCGGTCCCACCTAATTTTGTTTTTGGAACCAGCACATAAAGGAGACGAGACATGATTGTATGTCGTATTTTTGCTAAAAGTTCCTCCCAATTGCCAGTTGATTTGGGAATGTTCATTAATAGGCATGCATATCCATGTGCTGTATAATGCAGCAAAATTACTAGAGTGATCATTTCAGCATGCGTGTGGTCTATTACCGATTTCACTTTCACAACAAGACACTCTTCATGGAATAGTATTATTGAGACTCGATGCCTGGAAAATTCGCTAGTTATTAGTTGCAGATCGGGTGACATATTTGTGACGCTGACTTGTGTGTTTCTATTTTGTGAAGTGATTGTTTCTATGCAAATGTTATAGGAGTATAACTTACAGCAGATACTTGGATTTTGTTTTAGGTTAGCCATGCTTTCTGGTATTTTGTTATTGCTGTTGTTGTCATGGTTCTGCAGCTGATGCACCATTCTGAAAGATTTTCTCTTCTTGTAAAGTTGGGCTGCAGCTTCTGGCCAGGTGTCTCTCAATGGAATGCTCCTCCCAGCTGCTCTGTATTTTTGGCAAATACCTCATTTCATGGCCCTAGCATACTTGTGCCGTAAAGACTATGCTGATGGAGGGTATGTACCTCCTCTTTTGAACTTTTGGCCATACAAGTACCTATTTTGTAGTGATCTTCAAAGTCAAGGCTGTTGTGCAAGAATGTAGCCATGTAGTTCCATTTTAATGGCCATATGCATCTGGAAGTCGAAAATTGCCCAAACATGTGCCATCTTTGAAGAGGTTCTCGAGCTCTAGCCATCTCGTGATGATTGGTCAACAAAAAATTTGGGCTTCTGGAGGCTTATTGTGGGGTGGGTTTAGGGTTGGGAGGAGCTTGAGTAGTTCTTAATGGTGCTTGCAATAAAGTACATCAGCTGCTTGACATCATGTTGCATCTCTTTCTCTCGTAATGTCCTACGTTATATCTCCTAAGTTGCTCCTAATATATTTTCTCGACTTATCTTTCTAATTTCCTGTACAGGTTCAGAATGTTCTCTCTTGCTGATGCTTCTGGTCAGAGGACAGCCTCTGTAGCCTTGAGAAACTGCCTATATCTACTACCATTGGGTTACCTAGCTTATGATTGTGAGTCTTTTTATTCAGATAGGCATATTCCCCCATTTATCCATTGCTCGTGTGAAGAATTATTTGTCACAATTCAAATTGACCAAGTTATATAAGGTAATTGGACTTGTATATTTTTCTCTCTGTCCAACTGGCTTCCCAACTTAAATGGTATAATTGACCATCTTTTAGTATAGTTCGACTTTAGGCAAAATCAAAAACAGGACACGTTAAAAACGAGTACTGAAAATTCCAATTTGTTGACTACTACCTATAATTTACCATGTCAAACATTTTAAGTTGTCCCCGAATAGCAAAGTGTAAAGGTTTCGGTGATGTACATAATTTCATGAAATTGCTTACATCATGGAACCTGAATTGTAGAATTTTGTGGATAAAATGTTGAAATCTGGTTCCAGATTGCATTGGCTTGCATAGCAGCCTCATGTTTTACATGCAACTACTGAATGTGTTTTTCATCTGTTGGAGATTAATGCACATCTGGTGTTGGGTTCTTAGTTTGAGTCTCCACTTTGTTAATGTTTAATCCTCCCTCTTCATGCTTCTCTCTAGACTTCCTTCTCTTACAACCGTTTGTGTGCAGGGGGTTTAACATCTGGGTGGTTTTGCCTGGAATCGACACTTCTTGCTCTGGCAATCAGCAGTACAGCAATAGCATTCTACCTGAACCGTACAACCAAAGATGCTAGGAGAATGTTCCATGCCAGCCTTCTTTATCTTCCTGTATTTATGTCTGGTCTTCTAGTTCATCGTGTAACTGAGAGTGAGCAGCAAATGACTATTGAAAACTCCAGTAAGATTGTCGAGATATCATCTTTATTGGAAACTACAGAAGAGGCACCAGAAGAAAAAAGAATGAAGAAGTCCACAGGAAATGGTCAACGTCGGCCACCGGTAGCATATGCCTCAGTTGCTCCATTTCCTTTCTTACCAGCTCCTTCATATGCCACACCATAAGTGAATTCCTCCAATTTTGTTTTTCTTACTACTGTAATAAAAAACAGGAAGAGAACTACCCTTTCTATAGGTTTATTGGATGTTATACCTGATTAAGGATTGAGTAACCCAGGATGTGGAATGTCTAAGGGATTGGTTTCTTTCGTTTTATCGTTTGGTCCGCAGGTCTCTTACCAGATCAAGTGGGGTATCTTACAGGTGATGTATAT
Organism: Withania somnifera; assembly: GCA_039654485.1. Taxonomy (NCBI): domain Eukaryota; kingdom Viridiplantae; phylum Streptophyta; class Magnoliopsida; order Solanales; family Solanaceae; genus Withania; species Withania somnifera. Next base: position 14,388,103 of record JBDJHY010000001.1, on the reverse strand, counting down.
GGATTAATATTGTATCCCTGATCCCTTGACTATGGAGAGTTTCTTATACATGTTTGGAATTAATAATTGAAGAACGCGTGTGTGAAGTTTCGACTTTGCTTCTTTGTTTTATTCATGCAACACGATGCTTACAAGCATGGTCAAGGCCATTTCAAATTGAACAATAACTTACATTAAACCGATTCGGCCTACAAGATAAAATAACTTAAGTTGAATTACGTTTAGATTTCAAAGGAAATACAATTTTTTACTTTATAAATATGGGTGCCCACAGCTTGATAGTAATTAAATATGTTATAATAACTCCTATGGCATAATTCATTATACTTTTAGTTTGTATCATGAAATAAGTCTAAATAGAGCAAAGTAACTGTAATCCATAGTAACAATTCCAAATAATTCAAAATTATGTTCCTTTTTGGCATCTTACCATTGTTCTGAACTTTTCTTATAGCATGAAGTTTATGATACAGTACACCAACATATCCAAGCCTACACATTAGAAACGTTAACCATTCCTAAGTCTATTTAATAGGCATTTGATCATGTGATGAGATGAAATTAGTATTGCGACATGCAATTTCATATCGTGATTTTAAATTATGAGATGATATTCCAAATTTTTCAAAAAGTTTAATTTGAAATATCATATTCTGATTTTAAATTTTTAAAAATTTAAAACTTGATTCATAAATTTATATTTTATAAAAAAAAATATAAATATTTACTCTTACCAACCTTTACCTAATCATTTATATCAAAGATAAATCAAGTGGTACTATTCTTTACCAATCATATTTACATTGGACGTAAAATGCATCTTCAAGATAAGGATATTGTTCGTATTACGTGGGAAAGTTATATTAAAGAGTAATATTCTATAACTTATGTTTAATTTCACTTTTTGTTGAAATAGAGTAGAATCACTAAATATAGTATTGTTTTAAAATAATAATAAAATAGTGTATTGTACTTTATTATAAACTTTTGCTAATTTAACAAAATTATATAAAAATATAAACTTTTGCTAATTTAACAAAATTATATAAAAATCGGAGATATCTTGATAATTTTTACAACGTAGTGAGATTTTCATATTTAATAGAGAAAAATATAACTTAAAATTTTCAAAATTGAACAAAGTTTTGGCTTGCACATCACACTGCAAGATTGCTGTAAATCTGTCTGGTGCAATTTCCTGCTTGAGAAGGATTTAGAACTGTAGTACTGCTGTGCTTGATTTGGTTCTCTTGGCTGAACTCAATGTGCCATCTGACATAAGCAAATATCTCTTCGTTGATACATAGTATTTCCGGAAAATTATATACCCTTTTCATATATTGGTATTAGTATTTTTTTGAAATCAAGGAAAATAGCTTGCATTTGTAATTCAATGTAGTTAAGGATTTTAAATTAACTAATCATTTAAAGGTGGAAAGTTTAATATGTTTTTTCTAGATAACCGAGAAACCCCAAGGGCTATTGACATATAATTTAAATTCAGTGGATAATTGACCCGCCAACCCGCCCTCTACCGATCTCCACTTAAATATCATGTTGCTTGCAGGGGGTTCATTCAAACTCAGGACGATGCCTAGCCCACACATCACTAAGGGCAAATGCAAGGTTTTAATATGTTTGGAGGTTTGTTTCAAACCCACTGAGCCTGTAGTAAAAACGTATTGTTGTTTTTTTACTGATTTAGGATCTTGGAGAAGTAGCCATGAGTGTTCATGGTAGTTAAATGTTTTCTGATGGATAAAAAGAAAATGTAGGTAAAGTAAATTGAAAGGAAGTATGCTCTAGCTGCTCTTAAAATATTTATGAGTAAACCTATTTATTAATTAAATTGCCCCCTGAGTTTGTAGCGAAATCCCTGTTACACATCCTTTGACAACAGGGAACCTTTTATACACCAGATGTTTCAAAGAGTGTGTCTAATGCACGCCTTTTACGTTTAACCACTTCATTTAAATAGGTGAATGTCACACATCAATAAGGTCGTGACACTTGTCATTAATCTAAAAAACTCCAGTTTGGCCACCATCAATGGCTCCAACTGAGAGCAACCTTCCCCAAAAAATTAGAATTATCCAAATCTCTTGACACTTGTCATTAATCTAAAAAAACACCAGCAATGGAGTCAATTGAGAGCAACATTCCCCCCCAAAAATAGAATCATCCAAATCTTTTCTCAAACCAACTTTATTAGCATTTTGGAGTTGGACTTAACCAACACAGCGGATGGAGTTTTCCCTGAAATTACACCTCCGACCATCCCTTCTTTTTTTTTTTTTTTTGTCATTAATGTTTCCTTTCACATATCTCAATCATATAAAGCCCAAAATTGACAAAAAGAAAAAGTTTCTCCGATTCTGAACAACAATAAAGAATTTAAAAACAAAACAAAATGGGAAGGATAATTGCAAGGGTTTGCCGATTCTGAACAGCAATAATGAATTCAAAACAAATAAAATGGGAAGGATAAATTGCAAGGGTGGCGGAAGACGAAAGGTGGAGAGTGTTGGGGAAGAAGACGAGGGGGGGAGAAGATGCAGAGGGTGGGGAGGGGAGGGGTGGGGTGGGAAGAAGATGTGAGGGAAAGGGTTGTGGGCTATTTTGGTCTTTTCCTTTTTTATGTGAAATGATAAAAGGAAAAAAATTAAAAGTTGGACACCTGGCATTCAGATAAAGCATCTGATATAATCTTTTTTTGCATTCACTCACCTCTTTTATGTGTATATTGCACATGAGTGCCGAGCGGTTTGTTGTAAGCACACTTTTTGAAACGTTTGGCGGATAAAAGGTTCCCCGTGGTCAAGAGGTGTGTAACAGGGATTTCAGTACAAGCTCTGGGGGCAATCTATTTATCAAGCCTTAATTAATTGAAAAATGATGGTAAATTTTGTAAGGAGAACAGCTGAGCTGTGTTGATATTCCCATTTGTGTTTGCTAATAACTGATTAGAGGAAAAAGCCTGGTGGTCAGGGTAGATAGATTCTTTCAAAATATCTTGCAATAAAGGCCGTGTGGTTTTTGGACTTCTCCAATACCAGCAATGAAATTCATCTCAAAATTGGAAATCCTTGTTAACTTGAACAGGTTTCAGTAATTTCTTTGACTTTTATAGTAAGAGAATTATGGATGTCAAACAACACCCCTTAGCTTTGAAGAATTTGGCGTAGAAGGAAAGTTCAGCTTAAGATGTAGAGAAAATCCTCACCGTAGGGTGTGATGTTGTGGTTAATGAAGTGGGTGAAACCTTGGCAACTCTTGGTGGGCAAAGTTATAACCGATTATGCGGTGGGAAGTAGTAGGTATCTAGTTGGAATAATCAATGTGCATGCAGCTATCCCAAAACGACGGCTATAAGAAAAATTAGTTCATGGTTTAGTCGGAATTATACAGAAAATTTAACTCTATTTTGACTATCGTTTAACCTAAGGAATATAGACTCTTCCTGATTTCGTCGAGGAATGATGATCTTCTTAAGTTTATACTACTCTTAGTACTACTTTTTGGGTTCTTTCTAATATAACTTCACTGCAGAGATTCTTCTTCTTGGCTGTGGGAGGTACATTCAACCGGTAAATCCTGAGCTTTGTGCCTTTTATTCGTTCTACTGGGATGAAATTGGAAGCAGTTGATTCTGTAAGTATATGGTTCTTTGTTTATTATGAAATGTGATGTGCCAAAGGAAGGGGATATGTCATCCTTTATGCACTGTTTAGTAGTTATCAGATTGTGTTAATAGATGAGTTGGTTAGCCATAGAAGTTCTGAGCAATATTTATTCTTGTTTACTGCATCCCCATCATTTACTCAAAATCTTTGGACCTTCTTGTCCAAAACTACTATTGGAAGATGAAAAAAGGTGGATCTCTTTGATATTCGTGGATCCAGATCAAAAGATTTCAAATACAACTAGATTAGCCAGCAAAGGAAGCCTGAACGGTGATGTTTGACTTGTTTAATGTTTTTCTTATTGGTTGGTGAATTTTAAATGAGCATTATGGTAGGCATAAACATTTCAAAATATTAGCCAATGTTTTGAAAGTGGCTTTTCTCTTCCTTTTTAAAAAAAATTCAATTTCATTTGAACATACTATGTCCTATTCATGTGATTCTTCACAAAATGTATCTGTTTAGGTGTTGTCAGCCCATATTGAATGACACGTGTCTTGGTAGATTGATATCAGACTCACATAAAAAGGCAAATTGCTAATGAACTCTAAAAGCTTGCTTTGCAGCTTGTTGTTTATTAAATATCTTTTTTGTTGCACATATTCCTTGAGCAGAGCTTTTTCTTCTCTCTCTCATCCATTTTAAGTTATTTACATTTTTAATCTGTGTTGCAGAGAAGAAGGTAGGATTGTGGCTTCTGCCCTTCTCCCATATGGAGTAGAGTCATAGGGCTCTCATGTATATGCTGCTTCCTGTAACAAGTCATGATCTGACTAATCATCCTAATCACTTTGCTTTTACTGGAAATCAAAATGAAAGAAAATACCCTGCCAATCACTTCATCCTGAGTGTGACGCGGTTAAGTTTAAGATTAGATAAGAATGAGATGAGAACTTGTCATGTTCATGGTGTATTAGGAGCTTATGGGTATTTGTGGACCAATTCATAATGTTCGGTCTTTAGGAGATTTTGTAATTCTAATAATATAAACACAGGAAAGAGAACTGTTGTTTCCCCATTGTAGAAGCTTGAGGTTCATCATTTGTGCCAGAATTTACATTTATTAGAATCAGGTAGGGTCCGTGAATTTGTGAATAGTGACTTCAATTGTTCGCTAAATATCTCCTGTTTCCTGACAAGTTCTTGTTGTTGTGACTTGAATTACTGCCTTAAGCTTTTTGCTTCGAGCTCGCTCTAATTTAGGTGCAATTGGTTTCATATGGAATATCTAAAGTTCAAGGAATTTCTGTACTTAAAAGATGTAGCTGAAATTATTAGGAAAAAATGATATAGCATGAACAATGTTATCAATGAAATAAATTATACATGCACGTTGGGAAACATTACTTTTCTACAAATAATCATTCAAGAAAACTACTACGAAGAAAAATGTATATTAATTAGCAGCTACGGCTGACTTAATTGTATCATCTATGGACGACTCCATAGCTGCGGTTGGGTAGAGTGGATACTTGCCTGAAAAGCAAGCATTACAAAATTTTGTATGATCACTGCCTAATAGCTTACGAAAGCTATTAGATGGCAGAAAGGTTAGAGAATCTGCTCCAATAAACTTCCTAATCTCCTCCACATCCATCCTGTTAGATATCAATTCCTCTGTACAAGGAGTGTCTATCCCATAGTAACAAGAAGCTATAATTGGAGGGCTTGCAATCCTCATATGGACCTCTTTTGCACCTGCTTCTTTTAACATCCTTACAATCTTTGATGAAGTCGTCCCTCTCACGATTGAATCATCCACAACAACCACCTTTCTCCCTTCCAATACTGCTTTAACTGGTGAGAGCTTAAGCTTCACCCCGAAATCCCGAATCTTCTGGGATGGCTCGATAAATGTCCTGCCAACATAGTGTGATCTTATCAAGCCTTGTTGATATGGTACCCCTGCTTTGGCTGCATAACCAAGTGCTGCTACGACACCTGAATCTGGAACTGCTATCACAACATCACAGCCCTCCACAGGGGACTCTGTAGCAAGAATTCCCCCAAAAGCATGTCTAGACTCGTATACGGACTTACCAAATACTATTGAATTGGGCTGAGCAAAGTAGATATGCTCAAAGATGCAAGATTTAGGCTCAGGAGGATGAGGTCGCAGGAGATACATTGATTGAGGGTGTTCACTAGTATCATCTACTAGCACCATCTCACCAGGATGGACCTCCCTTTCATACGTAGCCTCAACCAAGTCCAAAGCACATGTCTCCGAGGCAAAGACTATAGCACCATTGCTCCTCCTACCCATAACCAATGGCCTGAACCCAAAGGGGTCCCGTACTGCCACTAGCTTACCGTCCTCAGTCACAAACACCATTGAGTAAGCTCCCTGGAGCTTCTCGCAAGCCTCAAGAATCCTCAAAACAAAAGGCCTTGCCTTTGAATTTGCTATAAGATGAAGAACCACCTCTGTATCAGAGGTGGTACTGAAAATTGACCCCTTCTCCTCAAGTTCAGCGCGAAGAAATTGGTAGTTCACAAAATTACCGTTGTGGGCAACAGCAAACGAACTTGTAACAAAAGGCTGAACGTTTTTCAGCATTGAAGAAGAGCCAGCAGCAGTGGAATACCTGACGTGACCAATAGCCATGTCACCTGGAAGTTGATCAAGTTTGGACTCGTTGAACACATCCGAGACCAACCCAATACCTGTAGCCGATTTAAGAACTTTATCATGAACTGAAACCATACCAGCGCCTTCCTGACCACGGTGTTGTAACGCGTGGAGTGCCAAATAGCATAGGCGCGAGGCCTCTGGATCACCATAGATGCCAACCACTCCACACTCTTCTCTAGGCTTGTCATCATCCGAATAACAATCATGTTGTTCATCCATACTGGTTAATTTATGCGACGAATTAACAACCATAGTGCCTAAGTTCCTGTGGTTCTTCTTATTGGAAGAGCTGATCATCAAGAAACACTGTTGTTGGTACGGTTTAGGTACGAAGTTTTTATAGGACGGAGTTGTTCTACAAGGAGGAGACCGCAAGAGTCGTTGGACGAGTACTACATTCGTGGCCATGGCTAGCGGGAGGAATTACAAAGGATACAGGCAAAACAGAGAATGACTATAATATAGGAGTATTATGGCTTGATGAACCAAACTATGGTAGTATTATATTCCATATATATACATTCTCCTGATACGACAAGGAAAAAGAAAAAGGAATTAGAAGTAGACTGAACTTAGGATTTTAACTGCAAATTTGACTTTCGGAGGAAATTAAAAAGAAAAAAGGTTGGGGAGAATCAAGAGCTGTTGCCGCACTTTTTTATACTAGGTGTTTTGCACATAAGTCTTTGCGTCAATCAAAACGATTAAAATTATTAAAATATAATAATTAATATTAAAATAAATTTTATCACTACTCAAGTGATATAAATAAGTACTGTTTCTCAATATAGAAAAGGAGATTCTGATGAAAAGGAATTTAGCTCCTAAACTATAATTTTATAAATGGAAAAAAAGATTCTTAACTTAAGAAAGAGTTGAAAGTGCTCGAAATTTTGAATATTTAAAACTTTGTGTTTAATATACAATATATACACGTAATACCATATCAACTTAAACATTAAGTTTCACGTTTTAACTATTTCGTATAACAATTCAAATAAGGAAGCATCTAATATCCAAAATTTTTTGTTGATTTTAAAATTCTAAATATTACGAAAAATAATTAAATTATTATTCATAAATATTAGGAGGGGGGGGGGGGGG